>CM061534.1:64443602-64482863 GCA_030545055.2 Neoaliturus tenellus | reverse complement strand
ATTTACCTCATTTCTTAAAAGTGAAGGAATGACCCAACTAAAGTCAGATCAGTGCATCTTTAAGAACGACAAAAACGATCTATACTTAGCAATCCACGTAGATGACGGAATCATGATTGGCACAGATGAATCTAAAATTACAAACCTACTGAAACGACTTGAAGACAAATTCGAGATGACAATAAGCACAAATCCATCAGTTTATATAGGAATGGAAATAAAACGTCACAGAGAAGGAATTTTCATCACTCAAGAAAAGTACTCAAAACAAATTCTTGAAAGATTTAACATGACAGCGTGTAAAGAAGTAAAAACACCAATAAACTTGCAAGAAACATCTGAAACTTCACAAGAATATAATAAAGGACCTTTTCCTTATAGAGAAGCAGTAGGAAGCCTTCTCTACCTTACCAACAAAACAAGACCTGATATGACCTTTTCAGTCAGTTATGAAAGTAGACACCTAGAAAATCCAGATAAAAATGATGTTCAGAATGTAAAGAGGACTCTGAGATATCTAAAAGGAACACAAAACCAAGGAATTCACTTCTCTTCACTAAAACGTGACAACATTGAGCTGAATGCTTATTGTGATTCTGATTTTGCAGGAGACACACAAGACAGAAAAAGCACGAGTGGGTATGTAATCATGTTTGCAGGAGGACCTGTGGCTTGGTGCTCAAGAAAACAGCCTATCGTAGCACTTTCAACAGCAGAAGCAGAGTACATTGCAGCTGCTGAATGCTGCAAAGAACTGAAATATTTGAAAACACTGATTAGTGAATTAACTGACAAGCCAGTGAAAATAACACTAAACATCGATAATCAAAGTGCAATCAAAATGATTCAGTCAGGTCAAATGAACCGTAGAAGCAAACACATTGATGTGCGCTATTACTATATAAGTGAACAATTTCATGAAGGCCTGTTTGCACTCCAATACTGCAGGTCAGATGAACAGTTAGGTGACATATTCACTAAATCTCTTACTTACCCTAAATTTCAAAAGTTCAAAGAAATCCTTATTAAAAGAATAGTAACTTGAGTTAAAATTATGGTTATATTTTAGTAAGACAGAAATTATGTGACAATGATTCATGTAGTAAAATAAACAATCTTAAAAAAAAAATATTTCATTCTTAAGAGGGAGTGTTGAATATAAATTTTTATTATAGTATAAGAATAAAATATTTTATGTGTAAAATAAATTGTGTTGTGGCAACATTGACTCTTAAGCTGATTTATACACATGAGGAATACAGTGCAACAATTTAAATTTATTATGGACTGAACATCTGTTTAAGTTCTTTTAAGATAAGTTGTACCAGTTAAAAAGCTCTGTTATAAAAATAAAATGCGTTTGTTGAATAATAATTATGAGTGTGTTTCTTTTAAAATACTATAAAATTCTTCAGTTTTTATCCCATGTGACTTGAATACTTAATTTTTCTACCTAGGGAAATCTCAACTTTTTTGTACCATGGGGCTAAAGTTAGTTACATAAGAATAACATTAAAAGAGAGATTAAAAAAACATGAGCCACAGTCAGCTGTTACTTGTATTTGTTTCGTTATTCATTGTTTACTAATAGCAGCTGTAGCTACTGCTCACTGCTGACCATTCTGTCAGCAGTGAGCAGTGTACGTGTTTGTTTACATTTCGCTTGGGCAGGCTATTAAGAAGTACAAAACATAAGTGTAAAACTTTTGACTAGGCTTGAATTCTATTTTGTTTTTCGTGTTCTTTAAAAATGATATAGCCTACCTTGTGTGTTTTTTATGTTGATGTTACTGATCCAGCTTGACGGAGCTAGGGATCATATGAAGGTAAAGTTAAATTATAAACGGTAGGCCTATTAGACCTAAATGTTATTCGTGTAGGTGGAGGAAAAATGTTGTGTGCATCAAGGGACTAAGAAACTTTTCTCCATCAGGGAAATTGTCGCCCTTGGCAGTTTAGTTTCTCTTCAGGGAGAAAAAATTGTATTTTAGTCCCTAGAAGCACAAATAACTATTGTGATTTTCCTTTTCTTAATAATTGATGATAAAACTGAGCATCCAATCAAGATTTTATTTTAGTTTTGATAGATATAAGTATTGAGAAGCACTGGTAAGTAGTTTTGATTTTAATTAAGCTACTTGTGTTTTAATATAATAAACGGAAATTTAAAAAATCTTTATCATTTCACTGCTTTATTGTACGCTGTTGACTTTTAAGGCAAAGTCATATATGTCGCATATCTTGGGAGAAATCTTTCATCTGTAACAGTACGATTGGGGAAAATTTTAGGAGTCAAGACATTTTCTGCACCCCTGTAATTTTCTAATCTAAAAGCTTCCTTTAACTCATATCTATGGTTCTTTTGCAATTGACAGAAGAAAAAAAATACTCGGGCTAAAATACGTTAAATGTATAATTTGAATGGTGACACTTTGAAGGGTTATTTAAAGCCATGTTTATTTAATTAAAGAGGAGTATAAGACATCTGTATGCATATTTTTAATAATGAAAAACAAAATTTGTATAAGAATGAACAAGAGCAACTGGATATCTTTTCAAACCTTTAATAAACTAGGCCTACTATGTTCTTAAGGATTTCTTTAGAAATCAAATTATTCGGGAGTCTCACCTATGTTATTTCTTTGTATTTAATGGGTACAAATTCATTTTGCTTATACTAATATACAATTCTTCAATCATGATTGTACTCAAAGATGTTTACTAATATTCTGAACCAACCTCACTTCAACTATTAAACAACCAATACTGAATTCTATCTAAGTGTTCTCTTATATTAGTAGGCCACAGTAGCATTCGCAGAAACTAACTGTTTAAAAAACCTTAAATCGGTTTTACAATCATGTTAATTGATGTTGGAAGTGCTGAATAGTTATCCATTGCAAGGACTAGTGGAAGCCCATCTTTGTCCCGGTATCACAGTAGAGGAATGCCGTCAGGAAGAGAGTGTCTCGTCACTATGTGTCGTCCGGGTCTTTGGGAGGCCTAACTTCGCTGTTGCGTTTAATGCAGTCAACCAGCCATCGAATTCCTTCATCCACACCGTCACTGAAATAAAAATTAACTTTTCGTCACACTGCTCCCAAAACAGCTCTTTTTGGTAAAAGAGCACCCGGACATAAGGTAAAAAATTGTTTTTTGTGATGAATTGTATAAACAGCTGTTCTCATTTAAATTATCGAGGGACGATAGAAATAAAACTAGAGGATATCATATTATACTTGCGGTGAGTGAGTGTAGCGAACGGCTCAGATGAAGGGCAATAAATTCATCAGGTAGGCATTGCGAAGCATGCCAGGTAACAGCTCGTACCTCACTAAAATGACTTGGAGTCAGTTTTGGATCACATGGTATACCTTTTAGGATGGGTTTACAGACGGCTACCCTCCAACTTAAGGGGGGGGAGGGTTTATGTGGATGGAGTAATAATTTTTACTGCACAGTAAAGTGGCTTTTGGGAGAACTACCTAAATACGGTTCACAATATTAAACAACCATTCAGAAGGCAAGACACAACATCCAGTTTTCAGTGTAAAACACTGTGGCCAAAGAAGTGCTGCTGCTGTACTACAACAGCATGTATGATTAAAGACTCAGGTAAATGATGGTAAAGAGGGAAGAGATTTTGCCGTGGAATGGAGATTTTATTCATTGACTACATCCATGACCCACCCCTGCACCCAGCAGTTTCAGTGGCTGCCGCTAGAGGCTGTCGGTATCAGGGGTTTCGTGGGTCACAACTCATTGTGCGGTTCTTCACTAAATGGGAAGTGCCTTGTTTTTAAGTCCAATAAAAGTGAGAGAGGTTTTAAGTAAAAGTAAGATAAAGACTTTACCTATTTGATTGGCTTTTTAATTTTTTCAAAATTTGATAAAGTTGAATGAACGTTAATGAATTTTTTGAACCATAAAGCTTAATTAATTCATAACTAAAAAATAATCAAAAATCAAATCAAATATTCCAAGTCTTTATCTTATGTTTAAAACTTCACTTTTATTGAACTTTAAAGGAAGGCAAAAAATGGGAACGAGCACTGCATCACTTTCTGGGAGGAGCCCTTTCACCCCCTCTTAAAGGTTAAAAAATTATTGAGCCTAGGGGCACTCAAATGTAAAATCCACGTTCCAGAATTTTCACGTTTCACAATGATTTACAAATTAATTAAAGCACAAGTCCTACATTATTTAATGATGTATTCCTACATTATTACAACAGTATTCATAAGAGTTGTGTGACAACTGTTATGGCGGAAACCATACGTCGTAGAACAGTGATTCAAATTTTATTTATTTTTATAAGTTAGACGAATAAAATGAGCCATAGCTGAATGAATAGTCAATGAATAGTCATGAATATAGTCAAAGAATATTCATTCATCCCATCTATCAAATATACAATATTGCCATTCATGCCACAATATTCGTCACACGCCATATTAATATTTGGCTTATAAATTATTTGAGTGTAGGGCAAAATCGCAGGCTATCAATTAAACATTTCCATGTGGATGATTTTCAGTTAAATAATTATCATTACAAAAGTGATATTTCTATTCAGCTGCTTAAAACCAATATCACAGAATTTCAAGCCTGCGATATAATATCACAGGTAAAGAGAGTAGTAACCAACAGTGATAAAGTTTGAAAAAAATAACCAGAAATACAAGAAAAAAGTTGAATTACGGTAAAATTGGTTTAACACTGGATATTGGTTTAATTGGTTACCTACCAATTTATAAAATTTGAAAAATTCAGAAAATGTAGGACTAGTTAATCAATTAACTGCAAATTATAGAAATTCTTTTTAGTAGCGGCATCTGCCGCTATATTTTTTTTATATCGGCAATCTGCCTCGCCATCCAGAACTATGGCACCGTTGTGTCGACAAGGGATTAGGACAAGTTTACCTGAGGAGGGGTGCATCTTTAAAAATCGTTTCAACTATGCCAATGTGAATATTAATATACTGTTTTATAACAGTTGGAGAGCAATGAGTGATTTACCCGTTGAGCGCGGAGACTGGCATCACCATGCAGTCACGGCGGCCGATGAGGTGCGCGTTCTTGTTGAAGATGGGCTTGACTTCGCGCACGCCCATGCAGTCCGGGATGTCCTGCTTGTTGGCCAGTACCAGCAGCGGCACTCCGATCAGGTTCTCGCTCGATATCATCTTGTCTGCAAAAGACAATCCTCTTCAAAGAAGCAGCTTTACATTGAACAATGTGTCTACTGCTTGGTATTTACAAAAATCAGCGACTTTTGATGACTTTTAGGGGTGAAAATATTTTGAAATCAGTGCCTTTAGTGTGGTGTATTCAGAAAATTTTGGGTGGAAATTACAAACACCGCAAAACTTTTGCTCACTATAACGTTATTATCTCAATTTTTACAAAAAATCATGTCTTTTCTTCCATTATAAGAAAAAAATATATGACTTCCGTGACCACTATATAAACTCCATGACTTACAATGATTTTTGGTGGCTTCAGTGACCAATATATGTCAACAAAGTTTTAAAGATAATATTCTAAACGTTAAAAAAAGTAAAATGAAGAGAAATTTCTACATTTTATCATTATATTATTATAAGAGATTTTGAAGGCCCTAAGCAAAGTAAATATTTTAAAAAATGTAGTGAATATGAATGGCGTGAGCTAATTCTGAACTCTTCCCATGCAGCTGCCGGAAGGCGAAGCCCTACAAAGAGTGCAAACTCATTTAGTGGTTGGGGTAAAAAACAAATTTGGAATAAAATGAGTTTTTTGGTTTGAATCAATAACAGGCCACTATCTATATATATATAATTCCATAAGCGAATCGGCCCCCATGAAATATCTCGAGTTAGAAGAAAGATAGGGTGACGTTTAATGGCTCATTTGAAAGCTTGAGGGCCAAGGACGCAAGGAAAAATAACAGAATCATCAAAACTTACATGGGCTTAGCCCCATTGGACCTTGAAGTTCCAAAGATAATCTAATAGGAAGAAGATTTTTAGAACTACACGGGTTATTTAGCAGATGTTCCAGTGTTTTATCTAGAGGTGTGCGTTATTTATAATAACGCAATAGGATAATTAACACTATTACCAAATTGCAGCCTATTAATCGATTATTAGGTTACACGGTTTACCCCATTAATTTGTTAATAGTTCATTTTTAGAGCAAAGCCAATCATTCTTTAAGTTTTTGCTAAAAGAATTAAAATATTTAACCTTTGCAATGTCTAAACGTTTCAAAAACTAACTCAGCAGACTGAATATTAATTCAAAACAAGGCCCATTTAGTTTGGTTCGGTCGCAGCGGAATGTTATCAGTATTAATTTAAAATAGAAACTACAACTGTCACTATTCTGTGTGGTTTTCACAGAATGTAATTTGTATTCGTTCGTGGAGTAGTCGACTCAAGTCACCAATGAATAGTGGACACAGCGGAACGATAACAGTATTAGTTTAAAATGGAAAGTACTAGTGTCACTGTTTGGTGTGGTTTTCACGGAACGTAATCTGTATTCAGTTGTGGAGAAGGTTGCTTAGTTCACCATTTAATAGTGGACACAGCAGAACGATATCAGCATTAGTTTTGGAAAAAAATGACAAATGTAACTATTTTGACTAGGCTTTCTCGGAACTTAAACCGTATTCGTTTAGCTTCTACGTTTCTGAATTCGTTGTTTAATAGTTTAAGCTGCAAAACGATAGCCACCTAGAACGTTCCCAGTGTGCGTTTAGCGACGACGATACGAAATGAACTGTTCACTGCGGAACGAATCAAAACGACCTCATGCCCGATTGCCCGGTCACGGCCGAACGTTGAGCTCACTGAACTCTATATGGGGGGTTGAGATGGAGAGGGTAGATGGATAATTACATCATAGAACGTTAATCATGTTTGATTCAAGAAATGTGGAAAAACTTTTGTTTTTAAATACCTTTATACCTTTAATACCTTTATTGAAATGGCGACCTAACTCAATAGGTAGTTTAAAGCAAAGTATGAATGAGGGATGAGTGTAGGATGATTGTGGTGCGATCTTGTAGTCTTGTTACTGACTAAGGCCAACATTCTCCTTAGACAGGACTGTTAATTCATAGTGCAACAACCAATGGTATCTAGGGACCTACAGTTTAACGTGGGATCCGAACCACAATTTCAACCTCCCATATACGAATTGGTCTAATTATGAGGATGGTACTTATGGATGAACTAGTATTCACTAGTGCGGACGTTTATCCCCACCAGGGAATATCGCATCCACAAGCCATCGCTCGTAACTATCCACAATTCGTGACCTCCAAGTAGCTGGATTACAGGACGTCGCCACCGTCCCAGTAAAATGCTAACTCATTTAATTCAATTTACTTTAGAGAAAACGTTTAACAGTCAGTAAAAGTCATCAGTATGAAAAAATCAAACTGTACCTCAACTAAACTCAGTCAGTAATGTTGTTACTTTATTTCATATAACTAAAACTTATGTTTTCTTTTATTTGAATTTATTTTTGTGTGTTCTACAACAATATAATTTTTAACTGATATCATACTATAAGTCTATTTAATTGATTTCTTAGCCCTGGAAATACTGTAATTATCATTTTTTTAGTACTAGCCATAAATTATATTGTTTATGGGACTTATAATAATTAAATTAAATTAAATTAAGGGAGACATTTTTCTTGTACCTTCTAATGCAAAAACCATAAACTAGCTTGTTAAAATTACACCTCGGCAGAATAGGCTAGGGCTAGTAATAGGTTACAAAATTAATAGCTTTTTGTCACCTATTACTAAAGCTTCGTGTAACTTTGCAACCTATTACCAAAAAGTAGCTGGAATTCCCACCTCTAGTTTTATCATTTTAGAACTACACAAGTGATTTAGCAGATGTTCTAATGTTTTATCATAAACTCAGCTGGTTATTGAACAGATATTTTTGAGTTAAGATAACCGTATAGTTGTAAATTTTGGTTTTATCCATTCTCTACTTCTTTCTTTACATAGGTCGTAGGGAAACAATAAACGTCCGTTTATCCATAGAGAAGGGGAGCTTTTCATGTAAATGATACTATGCGAAAACTAACAATATATCAATCAGTGATCTACTTCATTGCCGAACAGACAAAATAGACTACAATCAAAGTACGAGGGACATCGGTTGCACAGAGGGTAAGGGGGCATGGGCGCATGGGGGTGACATGGGGGAAACGGGGCACAGAAGGGCACGGAGGTACGGGGAGGGACGGCGGTCATGGCAGCACGGGACCATGGGGAGCACAGGGGGTTTGGGGATATGGGGAACGAAGAGTACGAGGGATATGAGGGGTGTCGCTGGCACTGGAGACAAGGGGGCATGAGGGGAACAGTGGAGGCATGGGGAACATAGGGGCACGGGAGCATGGAGGGTATGGGGATGCGGGGCATAGGGGGCACTCTAGGGAGGCACGGGGCACATGGCGGTGGGGGGGTGCTGGGGCACAAGGAGCAGTAGGGGCGTTAGTGGCACGAGGCAACGGGGGCAGATGGGCATGGGGGCACGGGGAGGCTTGGGGGACATAGAGAGCATGTGGACCACGGGGAAGAACGGTGGGAATGTGGGCACGAGAGTACCGTGGATGCGGGGGCATGGGGACACGAGGGCTGTCAGGGCACTGGGGTTAGGGGTGCATGGGGATATAGGGGGCAAAGGGAGGAATAGGGCGCACGGGGGTATGGGGGCATCGGAATGGGAGCACAAGGGGTACTAGAGATGTTGGTGGCACCGATGGTGGTTGGGCATGGGGGGCATTGGGGAGGAATGAGGAACTTAGAGAGCACAGGGGCCATGGAAAAGAACTGCGGTCGTGTGGGCACAGGAGAATGGGCGGCACAGGGGCATGAAGGGGCAAAAGGGTACAGGGGCATGGGTGGTACTCGGGCCCCGGCAGCATATGGGGTACAGGAAACACGGGTCAGAAGAGGTGAACGGGGGCACGGTGAGGCATAGGGTCACGGCGAGTGTAGGGGAATGGGGGCAAAGGCACAGGGTTTCCAGGGTGAAGGAGTGTACAGCATTACTGGGCTTGTGTTGTATTGAACTATTTCATTTACTTGAAACTCAATATTTTATTACTTCAATATTTACTTGAACTATTTTATTAGTAACAAACTCATCATGAACATTTCTAAGGTTAAAACTATTTTTGCCGCGTTCGGTAGTATAATAGTGCAATAATTTTTCTTTTTTCCACAACATGGGCTACTGTATTTTTAATAGAGGGGAAATTATTAATAAATTATTGATTTGATACCGCCAAAAAGTTTTATCAAGATTAGGAAATATTTTGTATTAGAAAAACCCAAATGTGTAAATTCACACTACAACATGAGAAAAATACAGTTATATACAGCAAGGAGGTGATAAATTGAAATTTATTTTTGGAGACAACATCACAATTTTATTTTTAGGGGCCTTTGCTCCTACAAGCCATTAGTTTTACTTTAATGAAGGAAATAATTTTAATTGTAAATTATTTGTATCAGTATTGTGCTGCTGCATGATATTTTTCAAGAGCACCTCGCTGCATCATGAGACCTTGGGATCTCGTGACAAGGTGAACGAGTTAAATAAAATAAGTAAAATAATTAAATTAATTAAGATAAATGAACCATAAAACAGCCTAAAAGTTCAAATATGGAAAAAGTGTCTCACCAAATGTTTCTTTTGATTCTGGGATGCGTTCTCTGTCAGACGAGTCAACAATATAAATCAAAGCATGCGACTCTGCGTAATACTGAAAAATTAAAATTTTGCTTTAGTTTGTATTGCAATGCACGATGGCTTCCCAGCATGAACTTATTCTGCAATTATAACAAAACTAATCAAAATATAAACTACTTTTTACTACAACCCAGTTTATAAACCTTGATACAGTGCAAGAAATTCCCTTGAATGGAAATGGTGGATCAGAAATAGGGTTACCATAAACTTTTTAGGCCAACCCCGGCCATTTTTTTTTTTTGTAACTGTATAATTCATAGGAATAAGACAGTAAATAAAGCCTCCGCCATCCCCACTACTGTAGGAAACATAGAATCAAACATTGTTTTTAGATTTAATTCCATTTTTAGCTCCTGAACTGCATATTATGTAAAGACTCAATATAGACAATAGTGTATTTCTCCCACATTTATTTGTAAATCTATTAAGTCTGTTGTTGTTTTTAGCGTATTTCCCTATGGGGAATACACTAGTACACATCCATTGTAAAGTAACATAGGTTACAAGCGTATAACTATTTTGTTGAAAAAATAAGTGAAACAACTTAATTATTCTAAAAACAAATATGTCAAAAGTTTAAGTTTTGTTTGTACAAAGGTTCAAGAGTTAAACAATATAATTTCATCAAATAAATAAATAAATAATTTATTCACCTCAGATATGTAAACATGCGTTAGGCATACTTAATCTAACTTAAATTTATAATACATAATAGGTTTTGTATGCTAATTTCTTCCATATGGTTTCTTCTTATTCATCAATATAAATTATTTGGGTTCTTCTTTTTTTCATAAAAACTTTCACGTGAATATAAAGGTTCTTCCTCAAGTAAATTTTTTAACACTTTCAATTCTTTTGATGATTTTATTTCTAATTTATAATTTGTTTTAATAAACCAAGTATTATCCAAAATGTATAATATTTTGGATTAGTTACATTAAAGAAAACAACCTTGTTACAGCTCACCAGCATTCTCACAACACTAGAAATATAAATATCAACCCGTCTGTGCCTCACAATTTAAAGCTTTTTGAAAATAAACCAGATTACATTGGCCTAAAATTTTTCAGTCAATTTCCACCACAAATTGCCCAGATTAGTAACTTAAAAAGATTTAAATATGAGCTCAAAAAGTACCTCATCGATTAATGCTTTTACCAACTTCCATCTTACCTGACCTGACCCAAACCGTTGATATGACCTTTTCACACACCCCCCCCCCCCCCCCCACATATGCCTCTGCCTACCATGACAGCATCTGGAAGATGTGCCTCAAGAACTCAAGACTGGTCCTATGCCGAATATGGTCAATCAGGACGACGTGGGATATGTATGTATGTATGTCACCTTTAGAAGACGGTAACGGAGGTTACTCACACGCATGGCTAAGTCGTGACTCCTTAACTATTTCTTTAACTTTCTTTGAATTATTATGGCAAAAAATTTTATTTCATGATAATCAAATTCTTCAAGAGTTAAGTTATACTATTTATTTGCAGTACTATTGTTAAAAATAATTAATGGAATTTAGTAACAAATAATACAACAAAAAGTAATGGAGATTACTGTTCGGAGTAACGGAGGTTACCTGTGCATTTCTAGATGTGAATTTGGCTGTTTAAGGCCCATATTAAAGTAATTATGAATAAAGTGTAATAGGAAATGAAATTGTAGGATTGTAAAGAAAAGTTTTATAGGCCTAGTTATGATTGGAAAAAACATGTTTAAATTGCTAATGCTACATTACAGTAACTTTTTGGTTGAAAATTAAACTGAAAATGACAGCAATTTCAGAGAAAACTATTACAGTGCAATATTGTGTAAAATTAAGAAATTTAAATTCGTTTTAAAAAATAAAACATTATGTAAGTGAGTTTACACAAGTTTTACCACTCGAAAATTGCAAGATGCAACGCCATTCTCAATAATTACTAAGCCTTTCACACATTTTGTATAGACTCAATAACTTAAAAACAAGTATATTTTTCCTAGTTTTTTTTTTTTAGCGAATTTCCCATAGGGAATAAGCTATTACCGTAGGTCTCATGGTAAGACCTAAGCCCGGGACCATGTTACTTTTTCGTTTTGAGGTGCCCAGAGACCAAAAATAATAGTCATTAAAATTTTTTATATATATATGTATATATGTATATATGTGTCCCTAGACACGATAACTCCCGTAAAAATGGTCCGATCGACACCAAATTTGGTAGAGATGTGTAATCCTACATTTATTCGGATGAGTTCGTAAACCAGACATATCGACCTACCGGAAGGGGTAGTTTTGGGGGGTTTTGTACCCCAAAAATGGGTTTTTTGCATTTTTCATGTGTAATTTTAAAAATCTTTTAATTTTTACTTGGACCATTGGATTTAGCTCAAAAAAACACACAATTTAGTATTTTGAAGCTTTGCTCTATCTCCATTGGTTACCGAGATATTACAAAGTCTAAAGACAGTACATTGTCTTTTGGGGCTCCAATGTTAATCTTATGGAGAATAAGGATGTGTTAATATTTCACTTATTAACCAATATTTTTGGATGAAACTTGGTATTTAGCTTCATTTGGTTGAGATTCGTCCATTTAAGGTAAAAATCTTAGTTTTTGTACTTATCATGGCAGCAAACCTGCATACTCTTTTCCCATGTTAATCATATGGAGAATAGGCAAACTCTTTTATTTATGGGCAGATATTGATGAAACTTAATATATGGCTTTATAAGGTCGAAATAAATTTTTTCTATGCTAAAAACCTACTTTTAGTGTCCCCCATGGCAGCATACCTGCATACTCTTTCCCTATAGTTATCTTAAGGAGAATAGACATTTATTTCCCTATTTATGAGCACGTGATGAAATTTTGTTTACAAGTTTAGCTGGTCAAAATTAATATTACTAATTTGGAAATTCGCTGAGTACGCAGGTCTGCTGCGACGGGGGGTATTTTCTATGTCTCTTGGCGACAGAATTTTGTTTTTAACATAAGTTTTCTTCCTTGCCTCTCCTTCTTTCTGTTAACTCCTTATTCCACTCGGTTATTTTTTTCCTTCCTTCTTTTAATCTTGCTATCAAATATTTTTTCTATTTTCACTACAAAATACATAATTTTTAACACCTTTGCATTTGGAGTAAGTAGCCACAAACCCGACTTCAAAAGGTTGAGAATTAAGAAAGTTATTGCTTTTTTAAGTTTTACCCATATGATTTTAATGCAAACTTTGAATGCCTACCATTTCCGTCTATCCATTTTAAGTCTAGTTTGCGACATTGTACTCTGTCAAGTGAGACCTTTAATTTGATGTACATATCAACCTATGCTTACATTTAAGATTTTCATCTGAATCCTGGTGGGGCATCCCCCTATCACGACTAAAAATGTTTGATAACGTCAAAAGGTACTTTGTGTTAAGTTACTATCACCCCCTAAACGATATTTGTTTTTCTTAAAAAATAAAAAGATTAAAGAGGGGGGGGACGGACTTTTTTTACACCCGTCCGTGAAAACGATAACTTGAAAGGAACTTCTGATTTTTATGAAATTCAGTACAGGGGTGTAAGCCGGCATCTACTAGATTGAGTTCGCAAACCCGAATGATCGGACCATGGGAATGGGGTTTTATGGGGTTTCAAAAGGGTTAAAAATGGGTTTTTTGCTTTTTTTACTTTTATTTATAAAATACAACAATTTTAACTTAATCCATTTAAAAGAGCTTAAAAACAAACAATCTAGTATTTTGAATTTTTTACCTAGCTTAACTGGTTATGGAGAAAATCCAAAAACTATGTTTTCCATGTTATTCTTATGGGAAATCAACAAAACCTTCATCTTGCTTATTAATTGACATATCTTGATAAAATTTGGTACATTCATTTGTAATCGTTTAACTAACATTTGCTTAGAACCCCCATATGGCGGCAAACCTACGTACTCACCCCTATAGGGTTTATGGGGAAAATAATAAGAACATCACAACCTGATAAAATTTGGTATGTACATTCACTAGGTAGGGTTTAATTTATATTTACCAACAAAACCCATATGGCGGCAAACCTACATACTCTCGTCCCCATGTATTTTATGGGGAAATAGAAAATATACCAAAATTCCATTGGTAATTCGCTGAGTAAGCAGGTCTGCTGTGACGGGGGGGATTTTTTTTTTTAATTGAACATTTTAAAACAATATTTTTAGTTAAAAGTTGTAGACAATAAAACAGAACCATTTTATTAGTCATTATTAAACACGGTACAATAAATCGAGAGAGCTTGAATATAGGTTATCGACCTATCTGGAGGATGAGCTAAACATGCAGAAGCAAAATAACCCATGACTTTCAATAGGACTTATTTCCAGAGTAAAAAAAAAAATATTATCGGTAACATCCTTTAAATTTTTCCCCCAATCACTTTTCATCAATCTGAAATCAAAAGAATCACAGAAAGAAGTACAGTACACTCTCGTTCATCGGAACTAATGTGGCGGACAGCCGGTTCGGATGTCAAAAAATTCCGATAAAGCGGAGTCCGTCATGAGTCATCATTTCCGCCCGTACGGTGACCTATCGTGATTGTATTCACTCTTGTTTTTAAAATAACACAAGATATTTTATGAAAATAAGGCACTCAAACTTTGAACATGGTAACAATGAACCTATAGGAATAAAAACAATGCAGGAAATAAAGATCCAAAATCTTTATTCTCATATTCCAGCAGTCAACTGACTTCCACATAACACAGGTGCAGTCGTGACGCGAGACAAACTGAATGACAGTTTGAGAAGCGGTCGACGCGAGGAAGCGTTCACTTCCTGCCCCTTCCTCTGTCTATTTTTGTGCGAATACTCCACGGCCTCGTAAATCACATCGATGGGTACAGATTATGGAAAACGCCTGATGACTTTTGATGCAAAATGTGATACTTCACTGTTGTGCGGATAGAACGAATGGAAAATGAAGGCGCTAAAACGGAAAAATTATTTATTTTGTAAGAAAAAAAAATTAATAATATCCAGATTTTCAGTTCCGATCAAGCGGAGTTCCGATGTCACCGAGTCCGATGAACGAGAGTGTACTGTAATATGTCTAATCATCTCGCAAAAAAAAGGTCTTGTCAATGGAATATGCAATGAAGCTAATGAAGCTGTGACAAGAGAAAAAATTCTATAAGAAATGGGTGATTGTAAAGAATTCAAACCTTTCTAACCAATTTCCCTCTTCCTACCATTTCTCACTCAGCTTAAAATAACCCCGTCGCAGCAGAAATGCCTACTAACCGAATTCCTTATAAAATTTGTTGATTTCTTAATTTTAACCATAATATTGTATGAGGTTCTGCATGTAGGTTTAATGCACTTAGGGTTTCATTATCAAATGTAGGTTAGTTACTTAGTAAAGGTACATCCAAATTGTATCAAGATCTGATAATTCTTTTTTCTTTTCCCACAAAAAAACAGAGGAGAATGGGTGTGTAGGTTTACCGCTATTTTGTAAGCAAATATTAGTTACCTTACCTCATGAAGTTACACCAAATTTGACTAAGTTATAACAATGAGTAAGCGAGATTTAAAAACGTACAAATAAGTTAAAAATTCAAATTAGGCCTCCTATTTTTTTTTTTTTTTTTTTTTACAGTTCTTTTAAGCGGTTTTGATAAAATTGTAAAAATTTTCAAATATTGGTAAAAATGCCAAATACCCATTTTTAAAACCCCATATGGTAAACTGCCTAAATGCCGTGAACATACCAAACGCCGTGATTCCTCACTTTACGTGCGAATACTGACGAAATCGACAAACCGACGGCGAAATAACGACGTCATTTTCACTCAAAAACTCTTTGTTTACTACTCTGTGTGTTTCTTGGCGGGACGCGGCGGCTAAATTTTCGTCAGTTGGGGGTCAAACGTTGCCCGGTGCAGAAGTGCTTACTTTCTTAGCTTCTTTACTAAGGATACGGGAGAGCCAAATAAGTTATTGACGCTGTATACTTCATATAAATGGGGGTTTTCATCGATTTAAAAATTGTTTGTAATCTTTTCTATCTTAAAACTGCTTAATTAAGACGATTTCATTTCTGAATGTCTTTAAAATAACTGTCACGGGATTTAAACTGTAAATCATTCAGTTTTCAAAACCCGTGATAATGACCACAGAAATTGATTTTTGTATGTGCCTGTTCAGTAATGCATTAAAATAGTTTTTTTTACGTTTCAAACGAGTTACAATTTATGAAATTTTAGCTAAAGAGCTAATTTATATAAATACTAAACTCCGTGGTTGATATTTTAACTTTTACTTAAGTAAATAACTTGTTTCTTGTCAAAGAATTTACTAAGACGTTTATTATGCTTTGATTATTGAGGGTGTTATTTAGCCTATTTGTCTTTTCACTTATTTTTAATTGTAAAAATATATTATTACTCAGAGCATTTTGCAGATAAGGATTTTAATAAATAAATTGTTTAAAATGTGATCTAACCTTTTTATTTCCAATTATCAATGGTCACGGGATTTGAATGACAAATAATGCATTTTTCAAATTCCGTGCTAGGAGTCACAGATTAAAGCTTTTGAAGAGGTGATTTTTAGTAACAAAATATCTAATTGTTTCCACATTTTGATCCAAGTTTAGTTGAAAAAGTGTTAACTATAACACTAAAATACACAAATCCCAAAATCTGTGGTCGACATTTTGGTATTAACATTACTGAAAACACGTTTGTTGTACAAGGTTTTTAACAAGATGTTTAACACATTAAAGCAATGTAGGAGTAGAAATATTGTCTCAACTTTTTAATGACCTTAAATATTTTGTATGTCAATGCTCTTTTAAAAAAATCTTAGTTATTTCTTGACCAAAGATATAAGCATTGACTATGGCCACTATAGAATCCATAGTCAATGATGGAAGTTCTCTCCTTTTGCAATAAATGTTGATGTAGCTTACTTTAACTGCCGTTCTAATGTATTGTGTAAACTTGGATTTAATTTAAGAGGCTATTAATCTGGTAAAAATGAAACGAATTTGATATAATATAACTTTTTTATTTGGGTTTCCTTTATTTTATTCCTTTAAGAGAAGAAATTTTTTACTGTATGCAGTCTTGACATCATATGCTCTAAACTGTCGTCAGCCTGTAAAAGACATTTCTTATATGGGTGTAAGTATTGTTTTAGCAATAATAAGTAGTTATATTGCTAAAGTAACATCTTAAAAAAGTTTCTGACCATAATATGGGTTCAGCAGGATGGTCACGGAATTTGGCTTACATATCACGGAGTTATGTTTCGTTCTCACGGAATTATGTAAATTGTGCAAAAATGACTTGCTCTCGTAAATATTTTATAGTTAATCACATTTTGAAGCTATTTACCACCTGTAAACAGTATATTGAAGGGGAAATAATGAGGAGTAAAAAAATAGTACAACATACAACCTTACTTATGGAAAAAGGTATTTAATGGTTGAAAAGAAACTGAACCAGGCTGAAGGATGCTTAAGGTCACGGCATTTAGGCAGTTTACCTTAAAACCTTGTTCCCATGGTCCCGTCACCCTGATTCTAACTTAACTTGAAGAATGCTGCTCTATACCTCCACACCCAAATTTCATCGAAATCAAAAGTTTCTTTCAAAAGTTATCGTGTGAACGGACACACATATTTAGCTCTTGTATGAATTTGAACAAACGTTGTTTTTGGCTTTCAAGGACTTTAAAATTAAAAATTATCATGGTCCCAAGCTTAGGACTTGCTGTGACTACTACCGTAATAGAGTAATCCCTTTAGGGAAATTCGCTAAAAAGGAACACATGACTTAAAGCTTAAAAAAATATATCAATTGTTTGCAAGGTTTGGTTTTTGGTTATTTTTTCTTACCTTATCCCATAACGATTGTAATTCTTCTTGACCACCAAGATCCCAGAAGTTTAACCGGATTCCAGCTACTTCGATCTTTCCAATATTTAGGCCAACAGTAGTGGTGATTTTGCTTGGATTCATAGCCTTGTAATTTTTTGTAAATTTGGTTTTGGCAGCTTCCAGGTAAGTCTAAAACAATAATGACAAAATCTATACCGTACTCAATCTCCAATCTTGGTCATATTTCCAAAATAAAAACAGTAGACTCCCTCTTAACCGGCCACCTCGGGACCAGGATTGGCCGGTTAAACCGATGTTCATTAAGAACGCCAACCCACAATTTTATATGGCCTAGATATAATTATTACTTGAAAAACAACCTTAAATACATTACTGTATATGATTTATAGCTAACATCCACCACCCATGAAATCCACAACAAACCTACACTAATAATAATTCGTTTCTTTATTGTGGTCTACTGGATAGTAGGTCCAAACGCATTGACTTCCGGTGGCATTGGGAGCATCTCATAGGTCCCAGTTTCACAAGTCCCAGTTTGCTTAAAAATCACTAAATATTACAAATTTCATAGGTCCCAGGTTCAAATGTCCCAGATTTATTAAATTAAATACTAAATTCAGTTAGTTCACTGGTCCCAGTTTCAGATGTCCCAGATTTTGTAAAAATAATATTAATAATTAGTCAATTCATTGGTCCCAGGTTCAAATGTCCCAGTTGCGTTAAATTAAAGCGAAAATACCGCGCGTTTCATAGGTCCCAGTTTCACAAGTCCCAGGTATCAACCGCGCCAAAAGTGACGCGGCCGCCGAGTCGGGCTGTACAGTCAGAGCAACAATCGACTCATTCGGCCGGCCGCCTACCGTATTCACCGAATACAGCCGCACAGTTCTTGCGCTAAGCTAAACAATAGAGGAATTGCCTTTGTTTATTTTATTGTTTATTAATATTTTTATTCGTTCATTTATTTATTTATGTATTATTTAAATTTATTTGTACTTCTGATTGATTTTAAAATAAAGGCCAAACTTTTCGGCGTTGATCGCGCTGTGTTCATTGGCGTCATTATAACGACAGAGCGTGCTGTTATCGCTCCTGTACCACAAGTGAGAGGTTAAATAGCAATGAAATTTATATATTCCGTTTCTGTATTAAATACAGATTCCAACAGTATGGATATTTTTTACTTTCTTAATTATGGGTAATTATAAAAGTTGGAAGTGTTTGATAACCAATTTATTCTGACACGAAAAAGTTACTAAGCGAGGAAATTTTTTATTTCTGGGTTTGAAAACAAAATTTTATGGGAAAGATGTAGCCAATGATAGGAATTTTATAATTGTATCAAGAAACTTAAGATAACATGACCTGATCGTTGGTAAGGGAATTAATAGTGGCGCGAAAAGGTTGAACTCGAGACTTGCGGTCTCACTTTGGCCATCACCGAAGTTATAGATCTCGTCGTTTCTTCTATACTTTGTTAATGTTTACAGATTAACACTTTTTAATTTATAATTTATTTATATATTTGTTAGTAATTGGCGGTGAAATGTTGATGTTTTATTAATAGAGTAATTTGGTGAATTAAACAATTTAAGATAGGTTTTCAATTAAAGTACATCGTTGATAAAAACCAGTGGTCGATGAAAAGGAATCTAAAGTAGAAAATGATTTAGCCTACTTTGTATGCCTTGTTTGTATGCAGTTAAGAAGAGAATCAAGTTTATTGACAGTGGGAAACAGAGAATTTTTACTTTACAATAGTGAACGCCCTGTGAAAAGGAGGATGAGAAAGATAAGTGTTGTGTTTTTGTACATTGCAATAACAACGTCGCGCGTGCGAGCGTCGGGTCTTATTTATTTTACTGTTAAGAATGCATTTTTTTAATGTGGTTTTTTCTTAGGTTCGTTCTATTTTGTCTTATAATTATAATAACAAATGCAAGAGTGTGATGTACGTATAAAATTTCACAGATAACTGCTGATACGTAATCGGCTAAAAATGGATTTATTAGTTATTATTAAAATTCTATTACTAATTACTAGTATTCATATCATACTTATTACTTTTCAATGTCGTTATGATTTCCTATTTCATTTTTAAGTACTTTCGGGTCGAAAGAACATATATTTATTAGTAATTTATTAGTATTTAATTAATTTTACTTTATACGTCATGATTAAAAAGGAATTAATTTTTACAGGATTCGCCTAGTGCGAGAGCAGGGTTAATTCCATGGTCCGCGAAGTAAATACCTGACTTCTTACTAAAGACAATTCAATTACAATTGCCGAGTGATATTATTAAATTTTGTATGTTGGTCTCACGCCCATGTGACATACTGATAAAATTATTAGACCAAATAATCAAGTTTGCGAATTTAGATATGTTGGTTCTTCACCAAGGTAGTCAATTAATTAATTTAATGTTCGAAACATAATAAGACGGGTTTATAAAACCAATTGCTGTGATTAATGGCGGTTTCATTATTAAAATTATTTAAAGACACTAAAACGTTTTGTCAACATTCACTTTCATCACCGAATGTGATAAAGAAAGTGAAGGGTTTGAACAACCCTAACAATTATAATTTTACTATACGCATGGACAGGTGGATTTGCTCCACTACTGTCCCGGAGCTGGTTTTTGTTGGTGTCTTTAACCAAGGCGAGATGGCAGGACGACGTCAGATTGACCCCGCCTCCGTCTGGAGAGGAGCCTACCGCAGCGCCTCCCCTCCGTCATGTGACTCGTCCTCCCACTACTTCAAAATACCGTGCAATTCATATTAGGCAGTTACACCATTATTCATTTATAAAAATAAAAGTTATATGTTAAGTAAATTAAAATTATTAATAAATAAAAAAATTTAATTAATCTTCAAAAAGTAGTAAAATACGTTTTTGAAGATTAATTTTTGAAGAATATCTTTTGACAAAGGTATACAGTACGGTATATATGTTACAGAGTGGTTTTGTTTTTATTAGGGTCTAGCTAAGTCGTCAGAAGGCAATAACATAACGTAATATGTCATATTAGGCCTATATATGTTATAGTCTATGTTGAACGATATTGAGTTAATCCTACTTAATACTATAAATGTGAATGTCCTGTTGTTTGCCAGATTTTTACGCAAAAACTTCTCAACCGGTCATTATGAAACGTTTTACACATGTTCTTGTAGGCATCAGAAGTAACATAGGATAGCCTACTATTTATTTTAAAAGAAGTAGGCCTACATTTTAAGAAAGAATTAAAAAAATATTTTGTATAACAAATCTGAAAAATTGATTTTATGTTCTTAAATATTATTTTTTACACACTAACGGTCAAAAATAATATTTTTACTTTTTGTTTCATCCTTATTTTTTGTCCGTGATTTAAGTTTGATACTAGCTAATTATGACATTCAACAAATTTAATCTTAACAAAATAGGTACGGTACCGTAGGCCGAATATAAAGTTATTGCACATACTAATACGGCAATTTAAAACGGTAATTGATTGATTCTAAGAACTATCATTTTAAGAACTATAAGTTTACGCCATTGCATTGAACACATCAGCAGTCAAAAAGTAACAATGAAATTCGTCAATTTATAAATTGAAAACTATTTTCTAAGGGTCAATTCAAATAGTATAAAAATCTTTTGAGCTGTAGGGTCTACATCTATATATTTAAAACACAAAGTTAAAAAAGCTTTGGACACTTCGTCTGTGACTTCTACTGGACCGATTTACATGCGGGTTGTACCAAAATAAACGTTTTCGGTTCTATATTAGCAGGTTTTATTTGTATTTCAAAAATATTTACGTTAAATCTGTCAAAAATGAAAAATAAACTTTTCTTATGGAGATTTAACATGGGGAAAAAAGCCAACATTTTCAATCCTTTGGACATAGTTCGTCTGAGACTTCTACTGGACCGATTTACATGCGGGTTGTACCAAAATAAACGTTTTCGGTTCTATATTAGCAGGTTTTATTCGTATTTCAAAAATATTTACGTTAAATCGGTCAAAAATTAAAAATAAACTTTTCTTATGGATATTTAACATGGGTGAAAAAAGCCAACATTTCCAATCCTTTGGACAGTTCGTCTGAGACTTCCACTGGACCAATTTACATGCAGTTTGTACCAAATAAAACGTAAACCTTTGTATATTAGCAGATTTTATTTACTTTAACGTTATCTTACTTCCTTAAATTAAAAATATTGACATTTTCAAACCTTTACAATTTATTTATTTTACACGCTTGCAATCAGCTGATTGTAAACACACGAGGTATTTAGTCTAAATACAGTGGATGAGCAAAAGCTTATGAAGGATTTGGTTTATTATGGCCAGTACCTAAAAACTTTTACAATTATTATGATGTATTGTCATTTATGAAAAGAAAGTTGTTTAATCATATAATTAACGTTATCTTACTCCCTTAAATTAAAAATGTCGACATTTTCAAACCTTAACAATTTATTTATTTTACACGATTTCAATCGGCTGATTGTAAACACACGAGGTATTTTGTCTCCATACAGAGGGGATGAACAAAAGTTCATGAAGGATTTGGTTTATTATGGTCAGTACCTAAAAATGTTTACAATTATTATGATGTATTATCCTTTAAATGGAAAGAAAGTTGCTTAATTATGTAAAATAGCTGATTGCTTTAAAATTAAGACTAAATTGTAAAGGTTTAGTTTAAATAAATTGCTCACATTTGTATTAAAAGAAACTGATGTATCGGAAATTCTTTGTGCAATCAATTTGTCGTTTGCAACATTGTAATGCTTTACATTTACGTCGCATAAGAACAGTATTTGTGGCGCAGTCGGTAGCGTGACATACTCCAACCCAGGCGGCCTGGGTTCCAGACCGATCTTCACAAATATACTTTTTGTAATGTGTCCAATAACGGCGTCACTAATAAATGTTTTACTGATGGTACCGATATTTATTTTAAGCAAAATAGATACATTAAAATATTTATAGGCCTGTTCAAACTCTCTAAAAACTTATTTATTAAACTAACAAGTTTACAAATTGATAGTTTAGGCTTGCTTATTTTTTGATGTTTTTAACTAATATAACGCTTTGATTAGGCTACTAACTTAAGGTTTAGGCCTAAGTAAACAAGCGATTTTTTATGTTTATAAAATACTAAAGAGTGTCTGTGTTACATAGTAAGGGTGCAGCATTATTGTTTTTAAGGAATATGCCTATAGGCCTACTTTGACAGACACTCCAACTAAAATTATGTAATTTTCTGTGAAATAAATTTGTATTCTTTAAATTTGGATAGTTATTGAAACTTGCACACTACAGCATAAATGTTGCGATATGAAAGTGGTTATAAATGGTTTCTCTACGTTCTATCCTACCCTACTACACCAATATTTGTTAAGCCAACCATCATAAGTTACAACACTCTAGGCCTTTCCTAATTCTTGAAAAAAAAACTGTTAAGAACAATTTATCCAATAGGCCTACAAGTGGATATTGGTCTACTTATTTCTGATTTTGTTGAACCTAATAGAACTGTTTCCTTAGGCTAAGTAAATTGGCATGTTTATAAAATACTAAAGAGTAGGGCCTATAAGTACAAGGATGCAACGTTATTGGTTTTACTGAATAGGCCTACTTTTCCAACTCTAAACTAAAATCGTAGTATTTTCTGTAAAATATATTATTGTTCTTGGTATGGCAGTTCAAAGAAGTACATTTGATAGACTACCTTACATGTTTTTACTATTATAGCGTTTCATTTACCACTAATGGAGCTATATCCGTCGAGTATCGACGGGCAACAACTAGTAAAAATTTAATGCGCAAGCGTCGTGCGTGATCTCAGATGTACTTAGCTCGTCGCAAAAATGGTAATCTTTGAACTCATACAATAAAATTATAATAATTTAAAGAAGTTTGCATACATTATTTATTAAATCATTGAACCAACTTGTTACAAATAAAAATTCCAACATAAATTTTACCTCAGACAAAAAACGCAAAACTTTACGGAAAAAACCTCTTATATAAAATTAAATGGATTTTTACATATTTTTTGTTACTTACTTAAAATTAAACAAACCGTTTAAATTAAAAGCTGTACATAATTATACATAACGTAGTTAAAGTAATATGTTAATATATAAGTTTTATAAAAAAATATTCTGTTAAGGCCTAAGAGCGTTGCGAACGTGATGGTCACATTTTGACACTTTCTCTATGATGTCCAATAATTCGCCAACAGTTTTGGATATATTTAGCATAATTTATAGCTATGGGGTAATATATGTAAATAAAATACCAAAACTAATCTTGCACTAACGCTATAAAATAGAATATTATAAGCCCATGCCGTGTGCCACACGGGAAAAGAGACAATTAGTGGCCGTCGCACCGCCCGCTGCTGCCAGCCGGCCGGCCGGAACGGCGGCGATTCTTGCTCTGACTGTACAGCCCGACTCGGCGGCCGCGTCACTTTTAGCGCGGTTGATACCTGGGACTTGTGAAACTGGGACCTATGAAACGCGCATTGTTTTTCCTTTAAATTAACGCAACTGGGACATGTGAACCTGGGACCAATGATTTAACCATTTATTAATATTGTTTTTGCAAAATCTGGGACATCTGAAACTGGGACCAGTGAACTAAGTGAATTTAGTATTTAATTTAATAAATCTGGGACATTTGAACCTGGGACCTATGAAATTTTTAATATTTAGTGATTTTTAAGCAAACTGGGACTTGTGAAACTGGGACCTATGAACCCTACCCGTCCATTACATTACATTTTAATTGGTTTGAGAACGTCAATATAAATTAAAGTTGAATTGAATGATACATTAGATAAGAACTACGTTTCCGGCGAAATGCGACTTGTTAAAGCAATGCTGCCCGAAGATAAAAAAATGGCCGGTTAAAAAGTTGTTATTATCAGGGTAGGCCAGTTAAAGCGGAGACCGGTTAAAAGGTGGCCGATTAAGAGGGAGTCTACTGAAATTGGTTTTCACAATATTTTTTAAATTTTATGTTTTCTTTTCTTCCTTTATTTTTTTTATTCCAATCGTCGATTTGAGAGCCAGCTCCTCAGTTGAACTCCAGTTGTTTTTTTCCAAACCTCCAGAAACCTCGGAACGGAACACAGTTTACAAGTGATGTATTTAGGCAGTTTTGTAGGGAAAATGGAATTCACCATAAGTTATTATCGTTTTATCATCCTTCGACAAACGGCGCTGCAGAGAGGTGTGTTCAAACACTCCAGTAGGCCTGTTCGCTGAGGGCAACGTTAGGACATTCAGATGCGAATAGCTCTGAAGATTTAAAAAAAACTGTAAGGGACTTCTTGGTAAGTTACCGAAATTCGTCGCATTGCACAATTGGTCAACCTCCAGCTGTCCTATTTTTAGGACGAAATATACGTTCTAAACTCAATTTAGTTAGGCCAGTGGCGAAATTCGATCCGGTTGTCACATACTTGAAGAAGAGTTTTGAACCCGGAGATCGAGTTCTGGTGAGATTTTATAATGAAGCTAAATGGATGTTGGGAAATATAACAGAAAAATTAGGGAACTTCCACTATTCTGTGGAAGTTGATGGTAAACTACACCGGAGACACGTAGGCCAAATTAAGAGTTTTGGTGAAAGGGAAATTGTGGAAAGACCATCAAGTTCAAATAAGGAAGAGCGGAAACTGGAGGATAGAATAAGTTCCGAAAAAATCCTACATAAGTTTTCAAACACAACCAACGCCCATAAGGGGAGATGTAAACCAACGTTCTAAATTCATCCTGAACAGAAGTCCTCAAACGCAATCAATACCCATAAGGGACGATTTAACTCAACAACAACCCAGTGGTGGAAATAGAACAATAAGTGGGAGAATTGTCAAACCAAACACCCATTCAGATTAAATTTGTAACTATTTTTTTCAGGGGGAGATTTGTAGTGTATGTTCAATGGCGGATCTTACACAGTCAATACTTGTCAAGTTGTTAATAATCAATATCATCAGTTAAAATTGCTACTTGTCTAGCATGTTTCTTGCACTTGCACTTTTTGTTGTTAACTATAAAGTTCAGGGCTGATTTTGTAAATGGGCCCGGTGGGCCCGGGCCCAGGGGCGCAAGGGCCAAGGGGCGCAAGAGGCCAAGGGCTTTTTTAAGTTTGTTGGGAGCGCGACAAAGAAAATATTTTACAATTTATCAAGCAGATTTTGACGCTGAGGCCATAACCACGTTGCTTCGTACTCCTAACAGTAATAATGATAAAATGTTTTGCGATCAGTATAGGTCGCAGTATACAGCGCGTACTGTACTGCGTAGCACACAAGTGCAGAAAGGCTACGAGGCAGGAACACCCGTCCTCCCGAACGGCGCGCCAACGACAACGACTAATCCCCACCTCGGGTCCATCCCCCCCTGCCGCGTTGCCCCGCCCTCTTCCCCCCACTCACCCACAGAACCTACGTGTGCGCAAGCACAGTTTACTTTTACAATGCGCAACCGCATTACTAGCGCTCGAAAATGAACACTATAAAAATAGTTCTGTCATTGTTTCATTTTGTTGTTATGTTGTGAATGCACCTCTCAAATCGTCAAATTCCTATGGCATTGGGTTTGTTTATTTGGTGATTCATATCCTCGGGATAGGAGGGGGGAGGGATGGAAGGGGCGGGCGCAAACATCTCTCGGGCCCATAGCGCGTCACATACAAACCGCGGGCCTGATAAAGTTGTGTTGAATGATTTGAAATTATTTTGTTGTCATGTAATGAAATGCAAATTGACTATATTAGTTTTCGATTCTTGGTAGTGTTGTAGGCTATTGCATATTCTTGCTTGATTTGCATGTCATTAGTCTTTAGAAATATCTCCTGTAGTGGCATAGTGTGACATTAAGTTATGTTGCATATAAATGTAATGATTAGGATATGTTCATTCTCTCTGTAAAAATGGCGTTGCCGTGTATAAATAAATAAATAAATACGGATCGCGATATTTAGATAGTGATCCTGGATCACGATTAGGATTGAGCGTGTAAAGTCAAATCTCTATTAATGTGTGATCCATGAATCATACACCAATTATTTGACTTTACACACTCAATCCGGGTCGTGATCCAGGATCACGATCCGTATTGACCGTGTAAGTTCTGCCAATGTAAATCAGATGTCAATATGTAAAGTTATGTTAAACTTAAATTATTGTTTGTAAATAAATGATTCATTCTTGACCATAATTCAACCAAGTCAATTCACAATATTGCTTCAAAAAGGCCATCCAAGAGGAGAGTTTCTCAAATATACGTGTAGTACATTCACAATGGGGGAAAATCTTTATAGTTGGACTTTAATTACTAAATATAATAATTAAGAACTCATATTTAAATAGATACCATTTTACTTTTATAATACAACATTTTCTTGCATCAACAAAAACAGGTAAAAAAAACACAAAATGATTACAGATCATATGTTTTAAATATAATCTGACAAATAGAGTTGGGTGCAGTTGTTTACACAAACTAACACTCCCCCACACCCAACTAAGGCGTTGTGAGTCCAAGGCAATGTCTAAATTTGACATGCTTAGTTTCATTAAGTCCTTTTGTAAATATATCAGCAACCATGTCTTCTGTAGGTTTGTAATTTATTTTTATTTCACCACTTTGAACTTTCTCTCTTATAAAATGTTCTCGAATATTTTATGTGTTTAGATTTGCTGCTTATTACTGAGTTTTTCGCCATGGCTATGGCTGACTGATTGTCACTGAATATTTCAATCACTTTATGAGGTCTTCCCATGTCTTCAATAAGCTGCTTTAAATGAATAGCTTCTTTTGCCGCTTCGGTCAAAGACATATATTCGGCTTCACTTGTTGATAGTGCAACTGTCCTTTGTTTTCTTGATTCCCAACTGACTAAAGCATCACCAAATTTAAAACAATATCCAGTGTAAGATTTTCTGTCTTCACTATTAGCCCAATCCGCATCAGCTGCACCTATCAGTGGTTTGCCAGTTTTTCGAAATACAAGAGATAATTCTTTAGTTCCTTGTAAATATCGAAGAACTCTTTTAGCAGCAATCCAATGTTCTTTACTGTAACATGAGTTGAATTGACTCAAATAACTAACTGCATGAGTGATGTCAGGCCTGGTTGCTATTGAGAGATACATCAGTGAACCGATCAATTTTTGGTAAGGATAACTTTCATCACATTCATTTCCTTTGACTAATTTCTGTCCTGGGGTTAGAGGAGTTGGTGCTGCTTTGCAATCTTTCATATTGAAATGTTCCAAGATTTCATTTATATATTTAGCTTGAGACATCCTAATTTCTCCATCTATTTCAGTAAATTCTATTCCAAGGCAGTAGTTTATTTTACCCAAATCTCTCATTTCAAATGATTTCATTAGTTGAGTCTTGGTGTGGTTTGAATACTTTTGATTTTTGGTAGCAATCAAAATATCATCTACATAAACAGCGACTATGCTTTTGCTTCCACCCACAGTTGAAGTATATATGCAAGGGTCAGCGTGAGAAGGTGTAAATTTTAATTCCTTCAGTTTCGAGTCAAGTTTCATATACCATTGTCTTCCTGACTGTTTTAAACCATATATTGCCTTTTTGAGAAGATACACCTTTTTACCTGTTGATTTCCTTAATTCATTTAGCATTTTCTTAGCTTTGTTGAATAAGCATTTGTCCTCATTGCAACTTTCATCGATCATTATATCTTGAAGATATTTTTCTAGGTTTTCTGGTAGCTTCATATAAACTTTCTCTTTTAAGTCTCCATTTAAAAATGCGGTTGAAACATCCATTTGCTCAATGCTTAGGTCTTCTTCAACAGCGATAGCAGTCAAAAGTCTGATTGAGCTAAGCTTTGCTACTGGTGCAAAAGTTTCATCAAAGTCGATTCCTGGTTGTTGAGCAAATCCTTTGGCAACTAATCGTGCTTTGCGTCTTTCCAGTTCTCCATTTGGTTTAAATTTCCTTTTTAATACCATTTTGCTTCCAATTACATTTGTCGCTTTATTTTCATCTTCCAGAACCCAAGTTTCATTTTTTAAATGAGCAATTATTTCATCTTTTATAGCTTTATTCCATTCCTCTAAATTTTCTTCTTTTAAGTTTTCATTGCACTTATTTGCAGACATTTGATAATCTTCAGTCCATTTAGGAGGTTTTCTCTCCCTTCTCAGTTTAGGTTGTATTTCATCATTTTTAGGTTCATTAAAATTATCATTCTGGTCCTCAAGTCCATCATCCAGTACTTCAAAGTATTCGTCCGTGTTACTTTCATCTTCATTTATAATCTCATCAAATTGTTCCTCTTGAACTTGTTCTGGTTCGTTATTTTTTGTTTCATTTCTGTATGGAACTTCTATTAAGCCATCTTCTATGTCATCATATTCGTTTCTTGTAATTCCTTTGGTTTCTGTGGTTTGTTCTTCAACAAGATCATAATTATTTTTCTGTTGCCCCTGTTCATAGTACATTTTTGAAAGAACTTTAATATCTCTTGCAATTTTAACTTTCTTTTCTTGCGGGACCCAAATTCTGTATGCTTTTGCATTACTCGCATAACCGACAAAGATTCCTTGTTGAGCTCGAGGGTAAAACTTTCCTCTTCTTGCCCCTTTATTTAGTAAAAATACTTTTGAGCCAAATATTTTCATGTGACGGACTGACGGTTTTCTACCCACAAATTTCTCAAATGGTGTTGAGTTCGCTGCAGACTTGGAAGGACATCGATTTCTTATGTAGTTAGCTGTGTTGACAGCTTCAGCCCACATGTTTTCAGGAAGATGAGATTCTATTAATAAACATCTTGCCATATCTAGAAGAGTTCTGTTTTTCCGTTCAGCTAAACCGTTCTGTTGTGGAGTGTGTGGGACTGTTAATCTTCTCCTAATACCATTGTCCTTAAGGAATTTGTCGAAATCGCCATTACAATATTCCCTGCCATTGTCTGTCTGTAAGTACTTTATTTTCTTACCTGTTTGGTTTTCCATTTCATTCTTAAATTCTTTAAATCGTTCAAAAATTTCATCTTTGCTCTTCAGAAAATATACATAGCAATATCGAGAGCTTTCATCAATGAAAGTACCAAAATATTTATTACCTCCTTGTGAATTAATTCTCATAGGACCCACTATATCAGAGTGAATTACTTCTAATAAATCAACTTTCTTTGGAGCTTTTCTGGTTGGAAAAGGTGTTTGAGTTAATTTTCCTTGAATACAAGTTTCACACTCTCCCACATGGTCTTTTGGATTAAAACATAATCCATTTACAACTTCATCTTTTAAAGCTAATTTCAAGTCAGGTTCATTAAGATGCCCTAACTTTTTATGCCAATCTAGAATATCAGATTGTTGAGAAAAGTTTGACCTTTCATTTCCTAAAATTGGTTTAGCATTTTTGACATAATAAAGACCACCTTGTCGTTCTGCTGATAAAACTACATTCCCTCTAGGATTTTGAACTACAGCTCCGTCCTTTTTAAAAGTTACTTTAAATCCTCGATCAGTTATTTTACCAACACTCATCAAGTTAGTTGATAAGTTTGGAACGAAAAGAGTATCATTCAAGTGAACAATATCATTCCTACTCAATTCAAGAGAAACTTGTCCAATACCAGAAACTTCTGCTGTTTGACCTTTAGATGCAAGTTTTAAAGTCCCATCCGAGTTTTGAATACTTTTAAAGTGAGATTTTTCCCCACACATATGTGACGTACAGCCACTATCAAGACACCATTCAGAAGTAGTTAGATCAAAAGAGTTTAAATTAGAAGAAAAACATTCAGCTTCTACTTTAAAACTAGATCCATTAGGTTTAGATCTGCAGTTATTAGCCTTATGACCCATTTTACCACATTTGAAACATTTAATTTTAAAATTAGAGTTATACTCTAACTGTTTGTTTTGATTGTTACCATTGAAAAAATGTTTCTTAGGCTTAAACTGTTTAGACTTACAATACAAAGTGTCTTCCTTCCGTTCATAATTATCTTTTGATCTTGCTTCACTCTCCTCTATGATTTTAATTTTCAAGTCATCAGGGGAAGGTAAAGTGTCCCTAGACTCAATAGCTACTCTAAAGTTATCAAATGATGCTGATAGACTGTACAATAACATTATGCTAAGTAAATCTGAATTAATATCAATGTTCATTTCGTTAAGTTTATCTACAATGTCTATGAATTGGTTTACATGGTCCCTAACGTTATCACCATCTTTCATTTTATGGATAATTAATTGTTTAAGCAAAGTAGCTTTCCTAGCAGGACCTGAACTTTGATAAGTGTTTTGCAATGTATCCCATACTTCTTTGGAAGTTTTACAGTACTTTATTAATTTTAGTTCACTTGGAGAAATAATCAAAATTAGTTCTGACCTAGCTTTTAAATCTTTTTCAACCCAAGCTGACTTACTACATCATCTTCTGGACATGTTTTCTTTCCTATGACAAAATCCCATAAATTTTGCTGTATTAAAATAGCTTCAGCTTGAATTTTCCAAGTGTCATAATTATTTCTCTTTAAAGGTTCTATTCTGTGAACTGAATTCATGTCTAGTGAAATAGCTATTTGAGCCTAGACTTTTGTAAACAATAAAAAGAAATCTTAAGGCTTATCAAAGTATTTTTTACCTGGGCCCATAACCTTTGTAGTACATTCACAATGGGGGAAAATCTCTATAGGTGGACTTTAATTACTAAATATAATAATTAAGAACTCATATTTAAATAGATACCATTTTACTTTTATAATACAACAATACGCCTATACATTTTTTATGCTATAAAATAAGGAATTGTCCGAGGAAATGAGGACTTATGGTAGGCCTGTCGCTACCCTAAATCAAATCAAATCTTTTTATTACCATTCAGTAACAACAAAATTACAATAGGTTAAGTCAATTTAGGCTACAGTCACCTTAACTGGTAACTCTGCCAAAATAACAATGTAGGCCCTATAATATTCTAATAAAACTAGGCCTACCTAAGGTAGAGGTACCAAAAGCTGACAGTGTACCAAAAGCTGACAATAATGATTTGTATTTAAAATAATAAGGTCAGCTGTACACTGTAGACTACAATTTTGGTATTAAAAAAAAGTAGAGTTCTTCTTCTTTCAATAGATCTAATTAGCTAGTTGTTCTCAGTTTGTAGTTAAAAATTTAGGGAAGATGTTTGTACCCTTGCACCGTGGAGGGCTGTTAAAGCTGATTTCTTGTCAAATCTGCTAAGGAGGTAAGTTTGAATTTACTGTTTTTACCTTAGTAATTTGCATATTTTCATTCCTAAACCTAAATTTAAGACAATAATATATAAAATAGTGTTTTTTTGCAACATTTCTTGAAAGTTTTAAACCATGCTTTCAATATTTTTTAGGGTGTCAGGCATTGGTACACAGTATGAGCGTTGTTTCTTAACCTGACAGGGGGGTGTCAGCTTTGGGTACATGTATGTTTTTTTTTATTTAATGTTAGTGCTCATATTTAAATAGCATGAAATGCAAACCATATGTTTTTGTCATTGGATTTTCTTATTAAATCCTTGGACCAAAGGCTGACACCCATTTTTGACACTGTCAGCTTTAGGAACATCACTGTGTCAGCCTAAGGAACAATGCATGTTAAATAGGTTTCTAATGGAAATAATCTTAGTTTATTAAATATAACTAGAGATCGCCTCCTGATCGAAATTCGATCAAAATTTCAGTTGATCTGGCCCAAGAAGCTTTAAACATTTTAGAACTGAAACATCTGTTCTTCCTAATTTTGTAGAAGTTGTTTTTACAACAGCTGTCTAATGATTCATTCAATTCTTATTTCTCCATAAGATTAAAATTGGAACTTTAAAAGCCTGCGGGGCGTAGCCCTGGAGTCCGACGTGAATTAGAATGGGATTCTGCTCATCTACAGGACTATACCTTTCTAACGGTATGCTCGGATTTATCCTACGATGCACACGAGCTGAGAAAAAAGGAGGAAATGAAAAATGCTTGCGTATTAATATATAGATTACTTACTCTGACTTAATTCATTATTAAATGAACAATCTTTATTTTTTTCAGAGGCTAAATATGGCACCGACAAAGATTTTGCAGTAACTTACACCCCTGAGCAAATGGAGAAGGCTATACAGGGCGTTGAAAGAGGGCTGTCCCATTCGCAAGCTGCGAAATTGAACAACGTTCCATGACCAACATTGATTAGTAAAATGAAGGGAAAGTCGCCAAAATGTGGCAATGTTAACTTAAGTGAATTTGATATGAATCCAGTTGAATATAACTGTTAACTACTGTACGTTAATGAGTTAGTTAGCGATAATCTAAGTTAAACTTAACTTGGTTCTTTCGGGACCATAAAATTAGGTTGTGTGTTCATGGTTTCCTGTCCAGATACATACTTATGCCTAATAAGCTAGTTTTCAGTAGCCTTAAATAAGCTTAAAAGGTAGGCTTAGCAATCAGTTGACTTAATGTATTAAGTTTAACTTCTTCAATTAATAACTTAAGTTCAAGTTTGTAAGTTCATCTAATAACTTGATATTAAGTCAAAGTTCGTATATGCTATGTTAATCTTAAATAAATTTTTTTATATAATACATTGGTTATTTCTAGATATTTAACACATTTTATTTGACCTTTAAACTCCTTATTATGATTTCTTAGGCTTTTGAAATTTGTTTTACGACAGTGGCAGCTTATGGTACAATCGACTGTCAGCTTTTGGTGACCTGAACAAATTTCACTGTCAGCTTAAGGTACATTTACACATAATTTTGTTTTAATGATAAAATTATGAAAAAATAACTAAAACAAGCTCTTTTCATCACATAAATCAAGATTAATAACCCCACAATGCAATAAAACCATTATGAAAGGTTTACACTAACAATTAATTGAAATATAAATTTTTAATTATCGAGTGAGCCTTATATTGTCAGCTTTTGGTACATCTACCTTAAGTTGTGTGAAAAAAATCTTACAAAAACAGAACATTTTGTAAGACTAAAATTGCATAGTTTAACCCTAAGCCTAGGCTAGCCTACATTAACTTACAAAATTGCATAAGTAAATCCCATAAATATAGTAATAATACGAAACTTACAGTTTTTCCTGCGTTGTCAAGTCCAAGTATAAGAACACAATATTCATCTTTCTGGACTAAATATTTATATAATCCATATAGAAGGGTATACATCACATCAGTAATGTCCAACAAAGGTTAATTTCACCAAACTGTGTCAATATTTTAACACTTTATTGGACTGAAATAAGTTAGGCCTACTTTACTTAGAGCTTAGACTTATAAGTTCCTCTGTTCCTCAGTTCCTCCAAGTCCTACCCTACCTAACCTCAATTAATTAAGTTTACTGATGTGATGATTTTGACAACTGAGAAAAAGAAAAGAGAGAACAGAGAGAAAATAAAAAGTACCCCCGTCGCAGCAAACCTGCGTACTGTACTAAGTGAATTTTCAATGTAATTTCAGATGTTTTTACTTTCCCCGTAAAAACACCATAGGATCAAATATGTAGGATTACTGCTATGGGGTGCTGATAGAAAATGTAGGATAATCAATAAATTATAAAGCTAAACACAAAATAGTGCCAAAATCTGGCACTTTTTTTCCAACCCCATGGGGGTGAGTCCCACATAGCAAAAAAAGCTTTATTCGGACTTGATTCAAGCTTGATTTTTGAGACTTGAAGGTTTGAGTCAAATCTTACCAATCGAGCCTGAAAACTTGATTCAAGGCTCTTAGTCACCGTAATGTGAAATCGATTTCAACTTGAATCAAGTGTTACATTCAATTCTTTTTCAAGTCACTTTCAAGCCTATAAAGTCTTGCCTAATATTTTCAAGTCTTTTTCGAGCATCTTTTGAGCCCTTTGCAAGTGTTTTTCAAGCCTTTTTCAAGTCTCTTTCGAGTCTCTTTTGAGCCTTTTTCAATGGGTTTTCAAGTCTTTTTCAAGCCTTTAAATATTTTCAAGCTTTTTTTAAAGTCTTTTTCAAGGGCCTTTCGAGCACGTTTCAAGTGTTTGTCGAGCCTTTTTCAAGCCTCTTTCAAGTACTTTTCAAGGCTCTGTCGAGCCTTTTAAAGTCTCTCTCGAACCTGTTTCAATTGTTTTTCAAGTCTTTCGATTCTTTTTCAACCCTTTTTCAAGCCTTTATAGAATTTTTTAGCCTCGTTCAAATCTCTTATAAGTCTTTTTAAAGCACATTTTGGGTGATATATACATTTCATACAATACCTTAATACCTTTATTGAAATGGCGACCTACATTTTAAAACGGGGGTTTTAAAACGAGGGTTCTGAGTACATAATCAAAAAGTTAACTAAAAAAAGAACTTATAAAAAAATTACTTTTAAATTTTACGGAGAATACGGAATAAACTTCCATATGCCTAACTCAATTTCACAAATTAGGCCTACAAATAATTTAAAAATCGAGATACTCCCCCTACTTAAGTAGTTAATATAATTAATTTGTACTTAACTAATTTCTGTTTTAAACTAAATAAATTACACTAACCACGTGATGTATTATTCCACTTTAATGTGTAATATCAGCTGCAGAAGAACAAAAAGACTTAAAAGAGATTTGAACAAGGATAAAAAATGTATAAAGGCTTGAATAAACACAAGACAAAAAACTTAATCGGAACAGTAAAATACACATCCGATAACTTTGGAGTCTGGTAAGAAAGTAATGGCGTCGGCCCATCCCGTACCGAAAAATCTATACAAAATCGATGAGAAATCGATCCTCGGGAGCCGCGCACTGCATTGTGGGACAGCGTTGGACGGCTTGTGATTGGTCGGGACGTCGTGCCGTGAATCGGTATCGATTCGAGTTCGATTCGTAAACGTGAATTGAGTTTAGTTGGATATAATCAAATTCAAGGCTTACATTGCAATTAAAAATCGAGGAAAAGTCAAGGCTTGATTCAAGCTTCCTTGCTATCTGGGACTCACCTTAAAATACGCACCACAGAGTGCGTCGGTGTTTCAAATAAAGTATCTAAAAAAAGTATCTATATTGGTTTCAGAGCTATTTTGAAAACAGGTCATTAGCTGTTAGATATGGATCGAAAATCTCGTCACCTTTTACCCCCTCTTCTGGTGTTCCACAGGGTTCACATCTTGGGCCTTTTCTATTTTGCATTTTTATTAACGACATATGCACCAATGTTGGAGTTAAGTACCTTTTGTTTGCAGACGAAGTTAAGCTGTTTCTTGAGATTACTTCATTGAATGATTGCCAGCCACCCACTGCAAACAGCTTTACATCAGCTCTCCAATTGGTGTGATCGCAATCACATGACCATCAATACTGAAAAGTCATCTAAGTTAATCACCATTCACAGAAATAAATTGCCAATACTGTACGATACTCCCTAAAAGATGTTAACATAGAGCGAAGTGAGCTGGTGAAGGACCTCGGATTTTTGTTTGATTCGACCCTAAGTTTTAATGAGCACATCAACTGTATTATTTGTGCAAAATCATCGAGGATGTTGGGTTTTATATTCCGAATAGCTAGATTTGGACTTGGAACAAATTCTCTTCTGGTTTTATATAAACCTTTGGTCCGCCAGAATCTGGAATTTGCCTCCATTAGATATGGTCTATATGGTCTCCATATCAGATAGGTCAAGTTGACCTACTTCAATCCGTCCAGAGAAGATTTATTAGTGTACTGGGGATGAATAAGATTGGGTTCGGCTACAAGGATGTCCCTATAGATGATCTCGAGGATCACTATGGGCTCCTAACCCTGGCCCGGAGGCGAAATAAAGTTTCAGACCTCATTATGTTATACAAAGCTGTTAAGAGTCATCTTCACCCCTTGGCCATTAGCCCATTCTTGCGCAGTCGGCAATGTTAACCATACGGCTTTTAATGCAAAACATGGTATCGCATTCCCCTGTTTCGGACGCCGTTTTTCAACCGATTTTCTTTAAACTTTGTAAGTGTTTAGTTGAATAGTTATACTATGTCGCTCATACCTCGGAATTTTGAAAATTTTACTAAATTTTGAAATATTCCTAAAGAAAATCGAGTTACTTTGCGACGTCTCAAAGAGTAATATTTGTTAAATTTTCAAAATTCCGAGGTATGAGCGACATAGTGTAACTATTCAACTTATTCAGGTTAGATTCCTAAAGAGTAGAGGAGGTTTTTTAGTGGGTAAACCCGTTTTTTTAGGGGACCCCACACTACAGGCTGGCCACCTGTGTGCGTAATGCATTTTTCCACCTCTCCCTAAAAAAAAAAAAAATGATGCGGACAAGGAACAGTGTTAGCGGCTCCGTAGACTTCTTTGCTGACTTCGCGGGATCCTTCAGGAAATGTGTGCTCAGCTCTCCCATCATTACTGAAATGTAGTGGCGCTCGGGTGTGAGTTAGCATGCATTATGCCTATTAGGTGTGGTGCCTCTAAAGGGCCACATGCATGCAGTGTCGCTACTTGGTGGCAGTGTTGTGTTGTGAAATTTCGCATGCCCTTACTGGTGGTGCCTTTAAAAGGCCACGTGCATGCAGTTCATTTTTCCCCGAAATATGTGGTTACTAGTGCATCGCTTGCTCTTGCCTGATATATTTTCATCTTTTTACCAAATGCATGTGATCTCCTCTTGCCTGTCATTATTGAGCTTGTTCTTGCATGTTCTGAGAGACCCGCATTTAGTTTTGTTATTTTGTTATCTTTAAGACATTATTTATTGTTATGGATTATGCACAACTGTTTATTGTTTTGTTGTTATTTATGATCATTCACTACATCAATTAATTTGTCGTTACCTGTAATGTTATTGTACTGTTTGTCATAGTAGACTAATCAAAATATTTATCTCTGTTATTGTATTTTTAATTGTAATTACTATATTGCTTTAATCATAAGCCATCTTGAATTCTGTTATGTTCTGTAAAATGGTTTCGACCATTTCGACCGTGAGTACGAGTACAATTAATAAATAAATAAATAATAAATAAATATAGCACTGAGCACTGTATGTAAGCAGAGAGTGGGAGGAGTAGGAGAAAAGAAGAATCTACTCGACTGTCAACGTCAAGTGTCAGGAGGACTTGGACTCAGAATTAAAGTTTTGTTTCATTAAATCATCAGAGAACAAAATTAAACAGTAGATTTTCTGGTTGGTGTAAAGAATTAGATCTGTTGGCCCGACTATCATGAGTGAAGACAGTAAGTACACCTACTTATTGTAATTACAGTACTTGATTTTAAACTCGTTTATTTGACCTAAGTTAATCTAATGTTGATGTTGTTACTAAACTAAAAATTCTGAAGTCCCTACCCTTCCTATTTTGGCATATGGTACCAACTTAGCTTATCCCATTAGGTATTTGATCTAATGTTGCTACTGTACCTTATCAACTTGGGCATAAGTTTAGCCTAGCTGTTCCCATTTAGGTTATTTTAGAACCCCACTTAAATTTAGGTGTCTATTGTTGCTTTCTCAATGCAAGTCTTTAGGCTAAGTGACAAATGACTATTACAATGGTATTGGTATTGGGGACTCTTAAGTTACTAAGTTAATTAATGACTATTATCATGGTAGGCCTATTGGGGGAAAAAGTAATGGCCTACTCATTCAAAATGGTGGTTCTATTACAGTAGGCCTACTGAGTTGCAATTTTCAAAATCATATTTTTGAGCGTGGTTCACCCAAAGGGCCAAACATTCTTCAGGTTGGAATTGCAAAGCATGCCGGGTAATAGCTAGTCTATATAGGGAAAAGAAAATCGTGTTGGTTACATTAGCTATTTAGGTCTAGGCCTATAAGGTAAATTTCCAGAACACCCTACCGTTTGTCAAACAAGCTAATTTTGGCGTTTCCTTATGTATTTTGAGCTCCTGATTACCAAAATAATATTAGTTTTTTTGGAGACTTACCGTTTTCGAGTTAAATTGACGTTAAAGTTAGAAATTTTTCACTTTCTAACATGTAGGCTTAAACTAACTTTTCAGCTAGGCCTATTAACAACGATTCTATTTTCTTGCGGCAACTACAGTTATGAGGGAAGGTATCTTCAAGTTTCTCGTGGGTTTTATGTTCTGTTTTGGTGAAGGTTAACGTTTCCTCAACACTTAGCATGATATATAACGTAATACGTTTTCCATTCATGTCACGTTTTATACTGGTTTATTTTCAAAATAATGTAGAAAATAACACTCAAGACTCACTTTTAACGCTGAAACTAAAAACACGAACAAAACTACAAATAAAATAGTAAAAAGAGCAATGCTTCACCTTTTCTTACTGTGTGTAGGTTGCCAAATCTTGAAAACGTAATAACAATGACTGGTTTACATAATCGGAATTATGTATAAATACCCCCCGTCGCAGTAGACCTGCGTAACTTACTCAGCGAATTTCCAAAGGATCTTGAGATTTTCCCCATAAACACAATAGGAATGAGTATGTAGGTTTGCTGCCATGGGATGTTGTTAGAAAATGTTAGTTTTCTTAGAAAATGTAATAGTTAGTTAAGGTAAGTATCAAATTGTATCAATAATCGACACTTTTGAATTTTCCCCATAAACCCCATGGGGGTGAGTA
>CM061534.1:63983341-64443579 GCA_030545055.2 Neoaliturus tenellus | reverse complement strand
TATATATATATATATATATATATATATATATACACATACATATATATTTATATATAGGCCTATATGTATTTTCATACATATATATGAAAATGAACGAACGGTATTTTTTTCCCCTGGGGACCTCAAAATGAAAAAGTAACATGGTCCCGGGCTTAGGCCTAGGTTTTTCCATGGCTACTACCGTAATAGCGTATTCCCTATAGGGAAATTCGCAAAAATGTTATAGTACCTATTTGAAAGAAAACTCAATGCTTCCGTTTTAATCTAGAGGCCCAAATAACTACCCAAAAACTGGGTATTTATAATTTTTATTAAATTTAGGAAGATTGAGTTTTTTTTTTTTCAATTAACATAATGTAAAAATCCTAAAATGATGATAAAATGCCCCAAAGCAGAAAGGTTCTTATCTGTCTGCAACGGCGTGTGAAAAACTCAAAAACTGTCAGCAAGCGCATTTTTTTTTTTTTTTTTTTGAGGGAGAGGCGGAAAAATGCATTACGCACACAGGTGGCCAGCCTGTAGTGTGGGGCTTCCCTAAAAACGGGTTTACCCACTAAAAAACCTCCTCTACTCTTTAGGAATCTAACCTGGAATTGTTTATTACATTACGTCAGGCTAGGCCTAAATTTGGCTTACGCCCATGGGGCTCGCTCCTTATCCAGCCGCTCGATCAAGGGATCTGGGCCACTTCGCGGTCAAGATCGGTTTTCTTTTCCAGGAGGATGCCCCCGGATGAACTGTGACAAACAATCCCAGTTGCCCTCATCCTCCAAAATCTTTTGGCAGACCGAGTCCACTGAAAATGCACCAAAGATTTGTGTGGCCTCCAGGCGGGGCCCTTCCCAACGGGGACAGAGGAAGAATGTGTGTTCCGCATCGTCGGGAACACCCGGGCTATAAATGCAGTCCGGTGAACCGGTCTTTCCCATTCGGTTCAGGTACGACCGAAAAGCCGTGACCTGTCAAAAATTGGGTCAGGTAGTAGTCCACTTCCCCATGCCGCCGTTCTACCCATGGTTGGACCTGCTTGATAAGTTGCGCAGTCCATCGTCCTTGGGTGTCGTGCTCCCAGCTGTGTTGCCACTGCTGGAAGGTTCGGGAGCGCTCTTCTGTTCTTGCCATGTCCTTGCCGATCTCGCCTTGTCTCTGATAAATCGCCTTCGTCTCTCCTGCCAAGAGCTTGACAGGAATGACTCCGGCGACCACCATGACGGCAGGCTCGGACACTGTCCGGTAGGCGGAACACACCCGGAGCGCCGCTTGACGCTGAACCCGGGCAAGTCGCAACCTGTAGCACTCCTTATCTAGATCGCCTGCCCACACCTCTGCGTCCGCAAGCGCATAAACTTATTTAAAAGTTAAATAATAAGAATAATGAAGAGTCAGAGAAATATTTAGATATATTCTTACTAAGGGTGTGCGAGTACTCAAGTGGAGTACTCGAGATTATGCTAAACTATTCGAGTGGTCAAACTGAAAATGATTACAGAAGCAACAATTCCACAAAAAAAAAAAGGAGTTAAGAAGAAAACTCTGTACTAACAATTATTTTATTTATTAACCCTTCCCGGGCTACATTAAATCACGGGCTGAGACGGAATTATTTTAAGCAAAAGTTCAAAACATAATCTCGTTATTAATTTGTTCAAAATAATTCATGTGTTATATAAAAACTGTTTTCAGTACTGAAATAATTTTTTTGCACATGTTATAAAGAAAATAAAATTTGAGAAGACGGATATATCCGTCTTTGGCCCGCAAGAAAACTTAAGTAAACGTATATATCCGTCCGCCGCCCAGAACGACAATCGAGAAATATGAAAACTGCATATAATTTGGAGTATTTTTGCGGGCGGAGGACGGATATATCCGTTTCTGTCATTTTGTTGTTTTATTTACTACCTATCATAATATAACATTAAAACAGTTCTTCTTAAAAACAGTAAAAAAAACAAAACCTAAAAATGCAAGAACTACAATACATTGTGCGTCTGGTTCATCGCTTTCTTCGCCAGAATCATTTTTCATATTATAGTTATTTTGACTGCCAAAAATGAAATCCCCTTCAGATGCACTTCTTATTTAGCAATTTATAACATCTTTAACAAGATTGGAGTCATTAGGAATAATCATTTTAAAATAAAACTCATAGTACATCATTACAAAAACGTAAACAAACACTCACTGTAAAGCTCCAGCACAAACTGACATTTTCGCGCTACACATGTGTTGTTTTGGCATGAAACAGGTGAAAAAGTCACGCGACATAATCTTGCCAACTGTAAAAACTAAATTACCCGTCAAAAATTCAATATTATGTTCATAATCGTAATATATACAACATATGTTTTTCGTACTTTTGGACGGATATATCTGTCTTTATCCCGGAAAAGAAAATTTCTAAAACGGATATATCCGTTTTCAGCCTGGAATAGAAATGAAATTTAACGTATATATCCGTCAATAGCTCGGGAAGGGTTAATTAATGGAAAAAACAGAGATACAAAGCAATTTATAATTGAGCTGTGTGATTGTAAACAGGGTTAGGGAGGTAAGATGGCGGGGCGGGGTTTGTTTACGACACAATAGGACCGCAGTAATAACCTTGACTGGTGGAGACAACAGCATTCGTGGCACACGATTGCTGTGGCCACATTAGTATTCGTGTTTTGTGAACTTTCATGTCTGTGACTGTATGTGTAAAATGTGTGATCAGTGTTTTAATTTATTAAATTTTTTAACCCCAAGACGACCCCCGACAAGGCGAAATAATTTTTAAACTGAAGACTTTGAGAACGCTTTTGGTATGAAGATGAGGACACAGTCCTTGAAACAGCTGTAACCAATAAAAAGTTACAATTTGGATTGTCAACTGACAGGTAAATTAACCTATTATTTATTTGTTTTTGAGTCTAAACCGAATATTTGGCCAAAACAGTATTGATCACAGGTTTTTTAAGTATTGTAGTTGAAGACTGAATAATATATTTAGACCTAGTAGAGTAAATAATACTTGAGTGAAGTGTATTTCGGAAGTATGCGTTAATTTAATTAGGTTTACAGTAATTCCAACGTAAATAAAATCCCATTATTGCTTTCCAGTAAATTTTTACAATTTGTATTCACGAATAACAAGAACGCATAATCTGCTGTAATAACCTCGAACTATTCTCTTTGTACATATATTCGTCGGAACCATTAGTCAGTCATTAGCGCTGCGCTACTGCTTCAAATCTTTTTTTATTATTTTTATATTATTTTTATTGAAAAAATGGAAGTTTGGGGCCCTTATTAGACATAAGGAAAGTAGGCTACTCAAAAGAGTGTCAAAAGCCTGCAATGTTTCGAAACGAACCTTAAATCATAAATCATCGTTGTCAGAGGGAGGTGAAAATACCGATACGGATGAAGAAGATGAAAATGTTAACGTTGTCGCGGAACCTGGAGTTTCTTCTTCAAAGAAAATTGAAGTATCTACGCCTCAAAAAAACCCAAGAGGACACCTTTGCAAGAAAACAGTAACGGGGATTGATGAATTCGGCTATAGTCGGCGATACGACACATACAGTACTTGAATATTACGAGCAGCAAGAAATTCCAATTCTTCGAAAACTGCAACAATCGCTGACAGAGGCCGGCTTATTTAACGGTGGTAAGTCCTGTACAAAATCATGAAACAGTTTGGATTCGTTTATAAAAAATTCAATCACAGGAAAGTTTCAAAGGGAAAGCCTTCCATCGCACTCTTAAGTTGTCAACTTTTGAGAAAAATGCGGAACGTTAACATTCAAAATGTAGGTAGTTTTTATGTACGAAACTTGGATAAATGAAAATGCATGCGAAGATAAAGGGTGGACGGACGGTACCGTAAAAGGGGCTTTACAAGTAACTCACGACGCGCCTTTAAACGGCCATAAAAAATCAACCAGCCCCAAAATTGGAAAGCCCCGCAGCCCAAAACACGCGGCCCCACTTTGGATTTCAAAAAAAACCCCGGCGCCCCTCAGGAAGCGCGCCCCGGCCCCAAAAAACCAGCATAGAGTCCAAAAACCCAAATTTCTCGTTTCAAATTATTCTACAATCAAAGAAGCGGCTCCTCTTTGACAAAAAGCCGCCACCGCCTCAACATAAACGCTCACGACACACCTTCAAACGGCTATAAAAAATGACGTGTCCCCAAAATGGGGAAGCCCCGAGCCCCAAAACACGCATCCCCACTTTGGATTTCATAAAAAAAACCCTAAAGCCCGCGGAACCCTCGCCCCCCCACGGAATCGCTACAAAAAGACGAAATTTCCCGTTTAGCCTATTCCGAATTAGAAGTGATAAAGATAGCGGCATAATCCCTTTGATAAGAGCGCAAGCCGACACCGCCAACTCCCCATTGGTCACCGATACTCTTTGAAAACGAAGCCGCCGCCTCAACATAAACGCTCACGATGCGTCTTCAAACGGCCATAAAAAATCACCCAGCCCCTAAATTGGAAACCCCCGCGGCCCAAAACACGCGGCCCCACTTTGGATTTCATAAAAAAACCCCGGGGCCCCTCAGGACCCGCACCCCAGGCCCAAAAATCCATCACAAAGTCCAAAAACCCGAATTTCTCGTTTCAGATTATTCTACTATCAAAGAAGCCGCTCCTCTTTGACAAAAAGCCGCCGCAACATAAACGCTTATGACGCGCCTTCAAACGGCCATAAAAAATGACCTGTCCCCAAAATGTGTAAGCCCCGCGCCCCATAACACTCTGCCCCACTTTGGATTTCATAAAAAAACCCCAAAACCCCATGGAACCCTCGCCCCCCCCCCCACGGAATCGCTACAAAAAGACGAAATTTCCCATTTCGCCTATTCCGAATTTAAAGTGATAAAGATGGCGGCATAATCCCTTTGATGACAGCACAAGCCGACACCGCCAACTCCCCATTGGTCACCGATACTCTTTGAAAACGAAGCCGCCGCCTCAACATAAACGCTCACGACGCGCCTTCAAACGGCCATAAAAAATCACCCAGCCCCTAAATTGGAAACCCCCGCGGCCCAAAACACGCGGGCCCCACTTTGGATTTCATAAAAAACCCCGGGGCCCCTCAGGACCCGCGCCCCAGGCCCAAAAATCCATCACAAAGTCTGAAAACCCGAATTTCTCGTTTCAGATTATTCTACTATCAAAGAAGCCGCTCCTCTTTGACAAAAAGCCGCCGCCGCCGCAACATAAACGCTCACGACGCGCCTTCAAACGGCCATAAAAAATGACCTGTCCCCAAAATGTACAAGCCCCCCGGCCCAAAACACTCTGCCCCACTTTGGATTTCATAAAAAAACCCCAAAACCCCGGGGAATCCTCGCCCCCCCACGGAATCCCTACAAAAAGACGAAATTTCCCATTTCGCCTATTCCGAATTTAAAGTGATAAAGATGGCGGCATAATCCCTTTGATGACAGCACAAGCCGACACCGCCAACTCCCCATTGGTCACCGATACTCTTTGACGTCAAGGCGGCTTCTTTGAGACAAAATGCCGCCAACACCTCAGCTCCCTTCCCATTGGACAGACCACAACCAGCCGCCATTGCTCTCTTCTCATTGGACAAGCTTCGACGCGATATTCCTTTGTAGCACATGCCGCCCTCGTTTACAAAAACCACAAAACATAACTTTAAAAATTCCCCAAAATTAAGGTAAGCCCCAATTTTAAAATTTTATGAAAGTAAACCCTTTACCCCAACTTTGGATTTCAAAAAAAAAAAAAAAATACACCAACTCCCAAACACACCACCTTCCACCCTTAATAAGGCCTTAAAGTTAAAACATCCAAAATTCGTGATCACGATTATTATAAACCCAAAAAATTTAAAACTCAAAAAAAAATTGTACATTTAAGCCCATAACTCCTGACCCCAAAAAGTTTTCAACCCCAAATTTTTTGCAAAAGCTAGGGGATAATTTTGGATTTGATATTTTACAAAAAATACCCCTCCAGCACACCGGGAACATACCCCAAAATTAGCTTTTTCCTTCGTAGCCAGGTCGTATTCTAGAAGCGACCTGGCTACGAAGGAAAATTAAGAGCAGGGGGATAATTTGCTTATGTCTACAACCCCAATTTGAGATATGACATTATACCCCTACATATATGCAATCTTCCCGCGCGGGAAGATTGTTTTAAAAGGACTTAAAGGATCCACGCGAACACCATACCGCGGTGGCTTTGACATATATGTTTCCAAGCGGGAAGATCAACCCTCAAAAAGAATTATCATCTTCCCAGTTGTGAGAACATTGCCTAATACCAAATTATAATCTTCCCACCAGTGGGAACATAACACCATTTCAAAATATAATGTTCCCACTCGTGGGAACATTACCCAATTACCTAATAACAATCTTCCCCCTAGAGGGAAGATTGTTTTACAAGGACTTAAAGGATCCACGCGAACACCATACCCCGTTAGCTTACACATTAGGATTTCCAAGCGGGAAAATCAACCCTCTAAAAAAATTATCATCTTCCCACTGGCGGGAAAATTGCCTAATGTCAAATTATAATCTTCCCACCAGTGGGAACATTACACGATTTCTAAATATTATCTTCCCACCAGTGGGAACATCACACCATTTAAAAATATTATCTTCCCACTTGTGGGAACATTACCCAAATACCTAATAACAATCTTCCCACTAATGGGAACATTGCACCATTTCAAATATAATCTTCCCGCAACCTAAAACATTACACCAATTCGAAATATAATCTTCCCACCAGTGGGAACATCACACCATTTAAAAATATTATCTTCCCACTTGTGGGAACATTACCCAAATATTTAATAACAATCTTCCCACTAGTGGGAACATTGCCCCATTTCAAATATAATCTTTCCGCAACCTAAAACATTACACCAATTCCAAATATAATCTTCCCAGTCCTGGGAACATTACCCATTTACCTGATAGCAATCTTCCCACTAGTGGGAACATTGCCCCATTACCTGATAACAATCTTCCCACTAGTGGGAACATTGCCCCATTTCAAATATATTCTTCCCACTCTTGGCAACATTACCCAATTACCTCATAACAATCTTCCCACAAGTGGGAACATTGAACCATTTCAAATATAATCTTCCCACGTCGTAAAACATTACACCAATTCCAAATATAATCTACCCAGTCCTGGGAACATTACCCAATTACCTCATAACAATCTTCCCACTAGTGGGAACATTGCCCCATTTCAAATATAATCTTCCCACATCCTAAAACTTTACACCAAGTCCAAATATAATCTTCCTCCTCACGGGAACATTACCCAATTACCTGATAACAATCTTCCCACTAGTGAAAAACATTGCCCCATTTCATAAATAATCTTCCCACCAATATGAACATTGCCCCATTAAAAATATAATCTTCCCACCTCGGTCCCCATTATCTTTTCCTCACCAAATTCAGAAAGTTGCCTGTGGGCACTACCACCCACACACCCAACGCCCTTCCCCGCGAAAAGGACGACCCCACCGCCCAGGGGGGGCCAATTAAGTGGGCTGGAACGTCGAAAAACAGCCATAAATCGATATAATATCACCCCCCACTCAACTAAACGAGCCCCCCACCTTAGAAACCAACCTCACGCATCCGGGACGACACGAACTATTGTAACCCAACCTAACCTAACCTCAGGCTAGACGAACGGAAGTCGGGGTACGCGTTCGAGACTCGCCCCGGCCACCCCGGCAAAGGCAGGGGTCGGGGCCCCCACAGATGGCGCCCCCCCTCCCACACCCGTCATCCTTCACTCACCAAACTCGCAGGATCCACTCATCCGACACCCTTCCACACACCCACAAACCCTCTCACGAGTCCAAAACGACGGGAAGTACTCGAGAAAAAAAAATTTCCAAAAAAAACCCGAGCCCGGCTCTTACAACGCCAATCGGGGCACTCCCCCGCCTAATGCCCCACCACCTGCGCCCACGTTATTTTTTCCTCACCAAATTCGGAAAGTTGCCTGTGGGCACTACCACCCACACACCCAACGCCCTTCCCCGCGAAAAGGACGACCCCACCGCCCAGGGGGGGCCGATTAAGTGGGCTGGAACGTCGAGAAACGGCCATAAATCGATATAATATCACCCCCCACTCAACTAAACGAGCCCCCCACCTCAGAAACCAACCTCACGCACCCGGGACGACACGAACTATTGTAACCCAACCTAACCTAACCTCAGGCTAGACGAACGGAAGTCGGGGGACGCGTTCGAGACTCGCCCCGGCCACCCCGGCAAAGGCAGGGGTCGGGGCCCCCACAAATGGCGCCCCCCCTCCCACACCCGTCATTCTTCACTCACCAAACTCGCAGGATCCACTCATCCGACACCCTTCCACACACCCACAAACCCCCGCGAGTCCAAAACGACGGGAAGTACTCGAGAAAAAAAAAAATTTCCAAAAAAAACCCGGGCCCGGCTCTTACAACACCAATCGGGGCACTCCCCCACCTAATGCCCCACCACCTGCGCCCACGTTATTTTTTCCTCACCAAATTCGGAAAGTTGCCTGCGGGCACTACCACCCACACACCCAACGCCCTTCCCCGCGAAAAGGACGACCCCACCGCCCAGGGGGGGCCGATTAAGTGGGCTGGAACGTCGAAAGACGGCCATAAATCGATATAATATCACCCCCCACTCAACTAAACGAGCCCCCCACCTCAGAAACCAACCTCACACATCCGGGAGGACACGAACTATTGTAACCCAACCTAACATAACCTCAGGCTAGACGAACGGAAGTCGGGGTACGCGTTCGAGACTCGCCCCGGCCACCCCGGCAAAGGCAGGGGTCGGGGCCCCCACAGATGGCGCCCCCCCTCCCACACCCGTCATCCTTCACTCAATAAACTCGCAGGATCCACTCATCCGACACCCTTCCACACACCCACAAACCCCCGCGAGTCCAAAACGACGGGAAGAACTCGAGAAAAAAAATTCCCAAAAAAAACCCGGGCCCGGCTCTTACAACACTAATCGGGGCACTCCCCCACCTAATGCCCCACCACCTGCGCCCTTGTTATTCCTTTCTCACCAAATTCGGAAAGTTGCCTGCGGGCACTACCACCCACACACCCAACGCCCTTCCCCGCGAAAAGGACGACCCCACCGCCCAGGGGGGGCCGATTAAGTGGGCTGGAACGTCGAAAAACGGCCATAAATCGATATAATATCACCCCCCACTCAACCAAACGTGCCCCCCACCGCAAAAACCAACCATATGGATCTGGAAGGACACAAACTATTGTAACCTAACCTAACCTAACCTCAGGACCTAGACAAACGGAATTCGGGGAACGCGTTCAACACTCGCCCTGGTCACCCCTGCAACGGCAGAGGTCGGGGCCCCCACAAATGGCGCCCCCCCTCAGCCGCCCGTCATCCTTCAGGGACCAAACTCGCAGGATGAACTCACCTAACACCAATCCACACCCCCACTAACCCCCGCGAGTCCAAAACGACTGGAAGTACTAGACAAAAAAAAATTTCCAGAAAAAACCCGGGCCCGGTTCCTACAGCGCCAATAAGGACGGGCCCCCACCTAATGCCCCACCGCGGGGCCCCTCTTTATTCTTTCCTCACCAAATTCGGAAAGTTGCCTGCGGGCACTACCCCCCACACACCCAACCCCAATCCCCGCGGAAAGAACTACATCACAGCCCACGCGATGCCAATTAAGTGGAGAAAATCGGCGAAAAACAGCCAGGAATCGATAAAAAATTCCCCCTGCGCATCAAATCGCGCCCCCCAAACACAAAAACTAACCATATCCATCCGGAAGGACACAAACCTAACCTAACCTAACCTAACCTCAGGATAGACTAGCAGAAGTCGGGGGATGCATTCAAGACTCGCCCCGGTCACCCCTGCAACGGCAGAGGTCGGGGCCCCCACAAATGGCACCCCCCCTCGGCCACCCGTCATCCTTCAGGGACCAAACTCGCAGGATTATCTCACCTAACACCCATCCACACCCCCACCCACCCCCGCGAGTCCAAAACGACAGGAAGTACTAGAGAAAAAAAAATTTCCAGAAAAAACCCGGGCCCGGTTCTTACAGCGCCAATGAGGACAGGCCCCCACCTAATGCCCCACTGCGGGGCCCCACTTTATTTTTTCCTCACCAAAATCGGAAAATGCACTCTCGGCACTACCACCCACACACCCAACGCCGATCCCCGCGGAAAAAACGACTTCACCGCCCACGCGAGGCGAATTAAGTGGGGAGGAGCGGCCAAAAAAAGACAGAAATCGACAAAAAACCACCACCGGCTCAACAAAACGCGCCCCGCACCGCAAACACCAACCACATGCACCCGGGAGGACACAAACTATTGTAACCTCACCTAACCTAACCTCAGGATAGACGAGCGGAAGTCGGGGGACGCGTTCAAGACTCGCCCCGGTCACCCCTGCAACGGGAGAGGTCGGTTCCCCCACAAATAGCGCCCCCCCTTGGCCGCCCGTCATCCTTCAAGGACCAAACTCGCAGGATGAACTCATCTAACACCAATCCACACCCCCACCCACCCCCGCGAGTCCAAAACGACGGGAAGTACTAGAGAACAAAAAATTCCAGAAAAAATCCGGGCCCGGTTCTTACAGAGCCAATAAGGACGGACCCCCACCTAATGCCCCACCACGGGGGCCCACGTTATTTTTTCCTCACCAAAATCAGAAAATGCACTCTCGGCACTACCACCCACACACCCAACAGAAATCCCAGTGAAAAAAAATACCACCCAACCCAGGGGAATTATCTTGAGATAAGTGGTCAAAAACAGCAAAAAATCAATAATAAATCACCCTGGGCTTAACAAAAACCCGGCACATGATAGTTTAGCCTGATCATAATGTTTTCGTTAAAAAACAGTACGTTATTACGTAAATTGGAAATATTGGATATACCTAATGTTTAAGTCAATTGTCGTAATTCTGTCATAATAATTCATTATACATTACAAAAAAACAATCGCTTCCTACTTTTAGTAGTAATTAATATCTATTTATAGTCTTTAAGGAAATATATTGTGATTTACTAGTTGTATCTCGTGTCAATTGTCAGTTTATAGGTATACAAATCACAATGCGTATTCGAGGATATGGTAATCGTATGTACTCATCTTCGATATTGTTAGAAAACCTCTGTTAATTAAAACCAAGATTGCAATGGAATTCACATCACAAGAATATGCTGATATGCACTTTGTGTATGGTTTTTGTAACGGTAATGCTCTTGCCGCCAGAAGGGAATATGAACATCGCTTTCCTAATCGGCGCATTCCATGTCCAAGAGTTTTCTCGAGATTACACCAGCGGCTTGCGGACTATGGCACCGTACAAAAACAGCGTAATGAAATGGGTACAGTATATGGCGTTGCGACAGACGAATTAATACTTGATGCTGTTCATAATGTACCCGGAATAAGTACTAGAGAAGTTGCTAGAGACATTGGTACTTCTAATTGGAAAGTTTGGGACGTCTTGAAAAAAAAACCAACACCATCCCTTTCATTTTCGCCAAGTTCAAGCCCTCGAAGAAAATGACTTTGGACCAAGAGTGCAGTTTTGCCGGTGGCTCCTCAATAGTGACATGGAACAATATGGCTTCTTCAAAAAGATTTTGTGGTCAGATGAATCGTTGTTTACCAGAGAGGGGATTTTTAATAGTCACAATATATATATCACTGGTCATAACGAAACCCCAGAGCTACTAAGGAAAGGGCTTTTCAAAGACGTTTCCGAGTTAATGTCTGGGTTGGAGTCATAGTGGACCAATTAATTGGTCCCCATATCTTTGAAGATACCTTGAATGGACCAACATACATGGACTTCTTACAGCACACCTTACCTACCCTCGTTGATGTACTGGATATAAATCAAAGAGACGCAATAATATTTCAGCATGATGGAGCTCCTCCGCATTTCACAAACGAGGTGAGACTGGCTTAGTCTAAACTACCCTACATGGATTGGTCGAGGCGGACCAGTCGCGTGGCCAGCTAGGTCACCTGATCTAACGCCCATGGACTTCTTTGTCTGGGGGTTTCTAAAGAGTGAAGTATACAGAACAACCGTGGAAAATGAACACCGAATCACAACAGCTATAGAAAAGTTGCGAGAAAAACTTTCTTTTAAAGTTACAGTTGGTGCAATGAGAAAGAGGTCTCGAGCATGTATCAGACTTGAAGGCAGGCAGTTTGAACAAGATCTTTAAGTTTTAAAGTTTCAGTTTTCAAGAGTAATGTTTTTTAAGTATGTGTTTAACTTTAATTTTCTACTTCTAATTTGTTAAAATTTTTAATAAATACCATTTGTTGAAATTCATATATATGTATATATATGTGTCCGTGGTACCGATGACTTTTGAAAGGAACCTCCGATTTTTATGAAATTTGGTAAAAAGAGGTGTAGCTCCAGGTCTATTTTCATGAGTTAAACCAGTGTGATCGGGTTATGAAAACGGGGTTTTATGGGGTTTCAAAAAGGTTAAAAATGGGTTTTTTGCACTTTTGGAGCATAATTTTCAAAATTCAATAATTTTAACTAAAACCATTTAAAAGAGCTTAAAAAACAAACAATTTAGTATTTTGAATTTTTAACTTAGCTTAACAGGTTACGGAGAAAAGCCAAAAATAGGTTTTCCATAGGTGTGAATGTAGAATGAATGTTTTGTAAAATTTAATTTTTTTATATTTTATTTTATTATTTGTATCATAATTATTTAAAGAAAGCTAAAGTGTATATTTTTTATGTTTTGAAGCACATTATAATTTATTTTATTTTAATTAATATTACTTTGTTTAGAGGTTAACTGTAAGAGAGGGCCATGTGGTCCTAATGTTCGCCTCAATGAAGAAGCATTTCCATTTCATTTAATTTCCATGTTAATCTCATGGGAGATCAACAAACATTTCTCGCCTGTATCTCACTTATCTATTGGAATAACTTGATAAAATTTGGTATGTACATTCACTTGGTAGGGTTCAACTGATATTTGCTTACAACACCCACATGGCGGCAAACCTAGGTACTCTTCCCCATGGGGTTTATGGGGAAAATTAAAAAGTGTCGAATATTGATACAGTTTGATATTACCTAACGTAACTATTACATTTCCTAACAAAACTAACATTTTTTAACAACATCCCAAGGCAACAAACCTGCATACCCATTCCTATGGTGTTTATGGGGAAAATACAATATCTCAAGATCATTTGGAAATTCGCTTAGTACGCAGGTCTGCTGCGACGGGGGTGATTTTTTATTTTAGAAAATAACTTCATTTTAAGGATGTTTATATTTAGTCTGTTCATTCCCATACGCTTAAAATAATTCTATTCATAGTTTATCATAATATAAACTGCAATAAAAATCTGATTTTTCAGAAAAAGAAAAAAACGATGGTGGAAGTGGAGGACTTGGCATAGGAGCGTAAGTAAAAATTATAAAATACTTTGAAGAAGTTTTATTTTCCAATAGGATATATCCTATTAAGGTAATAGTCAAGAGGAAGATCTAAACTCGGGACTATAATACTTTTTAGATTCTTGGTCTTTATTCAAATTCATAAATTATGTATACATAAATGGTTGTCTGTGAACACAATACATTTTGAAGGAAACATGGCACATAAGCACATAGGTCAGCACATTCATCAGGGTTTTGTAAGGATTCAAAAGGTTTATATGTAGGTTTTTTGTTTTTACTTCATTTTTCAGGGAGCCTAGCCATACTACATTTCCTACTTTTTAGTAGGAATTGTCATATTTTTCAGGTCTGTGTTAATATTTTAAATTTTGTTTTTTCATAATAAATAAGTTTATGGGAGTTCAAGAATTCAAAGCTGTAAATTAAGTTTTTAATTTTAATAAGACTTAGTAATATAGTGTACCACTAATACCATCTAGTAAAATTTTTTACTTTGGTTTGTTGAGCCACTTTCCGCCTTATTTGTAATCTTGTAGTACGGTATCATAATAGATTGTTGTAATACGGTACTAAGTTTAAGTTCGCCATGGAGAATCATATTATTAATATCTATTTTAAGACATGTTGGTTCTTTTAAAAGATGACTTTTTTAAAGACGCTTAAAGTATAAAACTTTTAGCTCAATTTTACAAAACCCAAAATCTATACTTATTTAATACGCTAAGGTTTTTTTGTGTGGAGAACTCCTCCAACGTTTCTCAACCGATTTTCAAGTTTTTGGTGTCGTTGGATAGGGCTTGCCTATAGTTGTTTCCGTCAAAAATTGATGAGAATCGGACTTAAAATAAGGGCGCTATCCACAAATTAAATTTGAAATTTTCCCATTAGAAAAACTCCAAACATTGAGATGAATTTCAGCAATTAATCATCTGTTACGTACAGCCGTAGTTTTTGGTGATCACTGATATTCACAATATTGGATTGGTCGGATTTCATTAATTTAAAAACAAATGTAACGTTGTATTGTATTAATATAAATTGCTCGATGTCGAGCAACACGTGCACTAGTTGTTATAAAAATTGATTTCCTAACAACAATACCAATGTTGCAAACCCCCAAAAACAAAAACAATGAATTGGATGACATTTTAATCTAAAAATATTTTTCATGTGTGCAAAAATTGAGTTTTCATAAAAAAAAATTAGTTACTAATTTTTCTTTTCTCACAAGGGCTACATTCTGCTGACTAAATAAGTAGCCCAACCTGGGTCTTCAGAAACAACTTAAAATTACCAACCGTGAATTATAGTACTTCCTTATTACAAAAACAGTATGCTTATAGCTTTTGGTGCTTATAGCTTTGTCCTCTAGTTACAATGTAATTAAATAATTAATTTTGATAGCAATGATTTGGTGACAGAGTTATTAATATTGATTCTTGCCCAACAGACGTGAGTTGAGTAAAGTGCTTCGAAAGAGATTTTAAAAATTTTAGCCATGACAAAAGATTGCATTTATGGTGCTGTGTCAACCTGAAAGATGTATGCCCCATTTTGTTCACATTGCTCTCATAATAGGATGTCTAAAATAATTGTTTTTACTAAAATTTTGATTTTTTATGTTTGTGCAATTCAATGAAAGGTAGTCAATGAGCATCGTAGTGTAAATGAACGAGACATACTCACTCAGTAGAGCGCTTGGTGCCTATGTGTCTAGTACAAGTGTTCCAAATGTTTTGGCCTAGTTGTTTGTATGGCCCTTTTTTTATTTTTGTTTGGTTTTCATCCTATTGTTGTCCAAGTTCATGGATTTATCTTATTTTAAATGTATCTGTCACATTTTCAGTTCTAAATTTTTCAATGTCATTCCTTTTTTCAATGAATTTTATATTTGTTAAGGAAAACCTCGATGTTTTCCCCACTCGCTCTTTGACTTGTGACCACAATACTATATTAAACAACAATTTAGATTTACCGTCAGTAAGACTTACTTTATCACAACATAGTCCTAATACATGCAACTTAAACTTTTTAATGTTACACCTGAAAATATTCGTAACTTGCCTCCAAATTGTTTAAAGAAATGTATGCCCGAGTTTTTGACCAAAAAGGTTATTTATTGTGTTGAGGAATTTCTAATGCTTAAACCCAAAGACTTCAGCACTGGTTAAAGTACCTCTTTTTTACATTGTTTATATGTTACTTTTTCCATTGTTTATTGTATGTTTCCTATTTTTTATAAATATTTATTATTTTATTTGTTTGTAGAAATTATTATTTTATCTCTATTCATCTGTTATCTATTGTTAATTTGAGTCATATATGTGTGTAATTTTACTGTAAACACTATTGACGTAGCCTGTTTCATTGTTGCAAATGATTAATGGCAATAAAAGAATTTCATTTCCTACTTTTGAGCAAAAATGTCCTACCTTTCCTACATTTTGTGACTCTAAAACTGCTTGGCTCACTGAATTTTAAACGTTCAACAATTTTTACTAAAAAAACATTAAAAAAAACTAAAAAACTAATAAAATTTAGGTGATAAACTCATGATCACTTAATGAGTAGTCACTCATCACCCTCCAACTGATAACTCGGTGAGCCAGACTCTCCAAGGTAAGGGTTATCAGGGATTGATTACTCAAACCCAGGCTTCTGATAAGTCAGCATGTTGCCTTCATTCATTGTAAACAATAATTCCAGAAAGCCTGGATGTTTCTAGAAATTTCCTTATTCGCTTAATCTATGGCTTTCAAATTTTCATGGTATTGTGGGATGCAGTCATTCATGGGAAAATAGTAACTCCTTTGCTTATGATCCAGGTAAAGTTTAGCCATACCCACTAGCATCATCAGAGACTGTGCACGTGTCAGGCAACCACAGCGCAGTCCATCCTTTGAGGTCAAGGAACCATGGTGGACATTTTTGCCCATAAGGCTCACTCACAAAAACAAGGGATGTCCCCCATCTCACAAATAATTTGTTTCACGAGGGAGTTTGCCGCAGTACTCCCATTGAAGTTTCCCTGGATTATCCTCAGTGTCCCCACCTCACGAGACCAGAAGGACTCTAAAAATCCAACATGCTCTAGAACCTTGGGCATGGTCTGACGGTCTTCTATCAGTTGCTTTTTTGCACACTTTACAGGACGCCATTTTGTCACCTCCGCATGCTTCACTCTGATCTAGCCAGGCTTGGGTTTCCCAATAGGCCCGGGCCAAGAGGCGCCAGCTGACAGAGGATACACCACCAAGCAAAAAATAGAAAAATAAATTTATAATTAGTATTTAGAAATTTAGTTTTTCTGTTCAATTTGAAAAGCCACAAATATGTTATGAAAAAGTTTAATAGTTTTACAATAAGTTTCCATACTGCCAAATGATAGCATGATGATATTGATATTAGCCAACGAAAACAGTATAACAAGCGGTTAATAAGTAAAATGTATAGTGGTTGCAGAAAAAGGCATGCCGTATGCATCAAAATTGCCACTGTAGCCTACTGACGTTTACGGCGACTGTTGCTATGGCCACGGCAAAGTTTGCCACAGGGGCATGGACAAGATAACAAACAACAAACATCAGTAAGCCTAGCTAAAAATTTGTCTAATCAAATAGAAGAGCACAAGGCTATTAATAAAAATTTGGTGTCAGAAGTAGGAACTTATGAGATAAAATTAAATGTTGGATTTAGAATTGACTAGGGTGTCTGACGAAACTCAATAGGATATTCGTCTTTACGCCAATCTGTCAGTCTCTCCTCAGGCCTAAGTGATAAGGAATGATTGGTCTAAATTAGATGCTTTAAAGACTATTTCTATAGCAAACATCTTTGGAGTCTCGTGATTGTCGTATGATCACCCTGTTTCAATCTATCCTTTTTTTAAATATATTTTACAAACTCATTATTTTAATAAAGTGATAAAATGTGATTTCGACACAAGTGACATTTATACTGTAACAATAATTAGGAAGAATTTATGAACAACTAAACATATGGGCGCAAAAGATGTTGGCCTTGGGATGCCTAAATGTTAAATTTGGCCATACAAAAGCGGCGTGCGACCTATATTTAAATGCTCACCTGGCAGATTACCCAACCAACCTTCATTATTTTAGTCTTCTTCAAGACCTTTGCCCAAGAAAACCTGTCGGGTCAAGAAAACCTTGCATTCTCCCTAACTAACCTCGTCCTGTGTGGTAAAACATCGAGATCCATGACCTAAACATGAAGACAGCGAGTGATGCTCCATAACTTTGTCACCCTCTCCCAGTGCGGTCTTCACTGCCTGTGCAAATTCTTTATGACCGCGACTGGAGCCTAGCTTGTGAGCCGTCGAGAGTTTTCCAAAGTCGCTGGATCTACACCTGAAATTTCAGGATGGATGTCCCTCCTTAACTTCCATTCTTGCCCTTGTTCAATGATGAGGACATACCTCATCTTTGAAATAGTGACTGTCCCTTAGCAACTGCCTTTGACCACTTATTTGCTGGAAGTTCCACTTATTAAAGGTTGGGCATGGTCATTCCTTTTTTGGCCATGGACTCCTTCCTCTTGTCCTGGTGGACTTGTTCTTCAATTCCGTCCTCCAGGAGTGCTGGAGCCTATGATGAATGTGTTGCTGAGTCATTCCCAATCGCAATAGAAATACTGAGTAAAATTTCTTATCATTTTAAGTATTGTAATGTGATAACCAGGACAACTGACAACTGATTGAGCCGTAAGTACTGGAAGGCCTACAGGTTCCTGTGCCTTTTCCGTCCACTTCGAAGCCCCTTTTTTGGATGAGTAACCCCCATCTCTTGCACCAATAAACGGACCGTTACAACCGTATCTTGTTTTCAACCTCCTCATGAGTGTCCGATGCACTGTTTTGAATGTTTTATTGTTAAAGGGAAAATACTAAGTTTTTTCCTTTGTTCCTTTCTATTCTAGAGCAGTTTTGGTGGGGGCAGGAGTGACTGCTCTTGGATTTATGGCTCGGGACCTGTGGAATTCCTACCAAGAATGTCAAAGCCAATCTTCCGACAGTCAACCAAGACCCCCACCCCTGGCACCACCAACCACAGAATGGGAAAGCAAGTCGGACGAGACTTCTGACAAGAAGATGGGTGCCAGGAAGAAGCACAGAGAAGCTTGCAAAGACCAAAACTTGCCAGATGAAATGAAATGTGTAGTATGTCTTGATAACCCGCGCGAAATCTGTTTAGTCCCATGCGGTCATGTTTGTATGTGTGAAGATTGTGCTGACAAGATATCTGATACATGTCCTATGTGTAAAGCACATATTATGAGCAAAAAAGTTGTTTATATGTAAGTTATTTTCCAATATCTTTAGAATTATTGACCCTTTCAGCGCTAAAGTATAAAAGGAAAATGGATTTTTACGAAAAGTGCTAAGATCCGATATGGATCTTGCCTTTCATCCAAAAAGTCCGAACGACCGATACATCGGCTCGCCGCCCATGTCGAAACTGTGGACTGAAACAGGATGATCTCATTCGATTCTCCATACAATAGAGATCCAAAACATCGTCCTCTAGCTTTTTTGGACTGACAATTAGTTTTTTTATGAATTTTAGCAAATTTCCTTACATGGAATCTGCAAACACAGTAGTAAATCACAGTAAGACCTAAGCGTGGGACCATGTTACTTTTAGCGAATTTTCCATAGGGAATAAGCTATTACCGTAGGTCTCATGGAAAGACCTAAGCCCGGGACCATGTTACTTTTTCGTTTTGAGGTGCCCAGAGACCAAAATTAATAGTCATAAAAAATTTTATATATATATATGTATATATATATTTATATATATATGTATATATATATATGTATGTGTCCCTAGACACGATAACTCTCGTAAAAATGGTCCGATCGACACCAAATTTGGTAGAGATGTGTAATCCTACATTAATTCGGATGAGTTCGAAAACCAGACATATCGACCTACCGGAAGGGGTAGTTTTGGGGGGTTTTGTACCCCAAAAATGGGTTTTTTGCATTTTTCATATGTAAATTTAAAAAATTTTTAATTTTTATTTTGACCATTGGATTTAGCTCAAAAAAACACACAATTTAGTATTTTGAAGCTTTGCTCTATCTCCATTGGTTACCGAGATATTACAAAGTCTAAAGACAGTACATTGTCTTTTGGGGCTCCAATGTTAATCTTATGGAGAATAAGGATGTGTTAATATTTCACTTATTAACCAATATTTTTGGATGAAACTTAGTATTTAGCTTCATTTGGTTGAGATTCATCCATTTAAGGTAAAAATCTTGGTTTTTTTTACTTATCATGGCAGCAAACCTGCATACTCTGTTCCCATGTTAATCATATGGAGAATAGGCAAACTCTTTTATTTATGGACAGATATTGATGAAACTTACTATATGACTTTATATGGTCGAAATAATTTTTTTCTAAGCTAAAAACCTACTTTTAGTGTCCCCCATGGCAGCATACCTGCATACTCTTTCCCTATATCTTAAGGAGAATAGACATTTATTTCCATATTTATTTTGCACTAATGAAATTTTGTTTACAAGTTTAGCTGGTCAAAATTAATATTACTAATTTGGAAATTCGCTGAGTACGCAGGTCTGCTGCGACGGGGGGTATTTTGTTTTGAGATCTCTAGAAGCCAAAAACACCGTTCAAATTCCTATATATCTGTATGTCTGTGAACACGATAACTTCTTAAAGAAGCCTCCGATCTTGATAAAATTTGGTACAGTTGTGTAAGCCAGCATCTAATGAGCACTTGAATGAGTTCGTGTATCAGAATGATCGAATCATGATAATGGGGTTTTTTATTTGCTTACAAAACCCATATGGTGGCAAACCTACTTACTCTCATAGTGTTTGTGGGGGAAATGTAAAACAATATTTGAACTGGATCAAATTTGGTATTTACATTCACTAGTAGGGTTTAAATTATATTTCCTTACTAAACCCATATGGCGGCAAATCTACACACTCAACCCCATGGTGTTTATGGGCAAATAATAAAATATCAAAATTCTGTTTGAATTTGCTGAGTACGTAATCTGCTGCGATGGGGGTAGGTAATTGTTTATCTCATGTGCTTGCCTCCGCCCCCTTGGAAACCCCAGCACTTTTGGAACTTATATTAATAATACTCCCCAGCACTTTTCAAAAGTTATCATATATTTTTCCAGCACCGAAAGGGTTAATTTAATATTTAGACTGAAATGTTTATAGCCCTTCAAAAATTAATATTATAGAGGTAGTTGTTGTGATATTAATAGAAAAAATATATAGGATTGCTAGTGCAATTATTATTTTATTAAGTTTTTTATCTGTTTGAGTTACAGTGGAGCCTTGATATATCAAACCTCAATATATCGAACTCCTCGATGTAACAAAGTTTTCCCATTTCCCTTGATCCTGCCAGTCAATTTAATGTTACAGTATTTCTACCTCAGTATATTAAAGGATTAGCCACGATTAGCTCGATATTTCAAACTTTTGTAGTGAAGATAGACAACCTAAGAGCTACATATTGAAGTTTTGCTTACAAAATTTCAACATATCGAAGTTTAAAAGAGAAAAAATAATTGAATTATCGAACTTATCCATTTTCTTTTATGCTGCAACCTGCCCCTCTATAGACGTCACCTAGTCCTGTACGTATTTTTGTGTTCACAGTGGTGTTCTTGTTTCCTGCGTTTGCAGTGAGCTTATTGGTTGTATCCCGGGAATGAAAGTGCTACCTAATGGTAAAAGTGACTTTGTAATGGTTTGTGGGCAGTAAATTACTACTGTTTAACCATATATTTGAACTGGTAATTAAAAAGTTACCAGTAAGTAAACAAAATGGAAACTGTCGTCTGTTAGCTAAGTAAACATAAGGCATTCTGGGCTCTGGTCAGTAAACAGTAGTTACCAATCTCGTTCCCGGGATGCAACCAGTAAACATTGTGTTAGTCCTATGCCATTTCTTTCAAAAGTTATGGTTATAAATGTTACGAATTTGTGTTAAGAGTACTGTGTACAGATGATCAGTTTGTGACAAAAACTCCATGGAAGGGTTTATAAACAACTTATAATGTTACAAAGAACTGTTATTTTTCTATGCAATGGCAAAATGTGAGTTATCTAATCACAGTGAACCTGTATTTATTCTTCAATTGCTAGGCTTATTGGAAATAGAAAATGGGCGGTCTTCATTAACATCTGTATATCAAAGACAGCAAAAAATCACCTTGATATAACGAACCTCGGTATATCGATGACCTTGATATTATGAAGTTTTCACATTCCTTAGGTTTGATATATTGAGGTTCCAAACAACTGTATCATAAATTAATAAGCTTATATTTGACAATTTTTTTTTTTTTGTTCACATTAATTTTAGTAAAATTTATTTACGTGTTATAATTACTTTAGTTTTATCAATAAAATGTGCTAGTTTCATTGTATGTTCTTGTTTTATCGTTTGTTGTAGCCATAATATAAATTAGCAAACCTGATCATTTGATGATTTTTTTCAGTAATTTTACAATAATCCATATCTATCCATCTATCTATCTATCTATCTATTTATATATACAGATTTGTAATGTATCCCCGAGAACACACTGCAAACCTCTTTTTCTTAAGCTAGGCATAATTTCTTTCCCGTCCTTGTATGTTCTTTCATTGTTGTTATTAGTCCAGTCAGGTTGAAATAATAAAACGTCTTCCAACACTACTCGATATATTTACACTTATACTGTAAATGTTTACAGACGGTAAATATACATAAAAGATCTTATAATGGCGATCGATTTCGACCAGTCACACCGGTCATCATCAGGCCCAATCAGAGACTGAGAGAATCAAGATGGCGTCTTTGCTGAAATACTATTGGCGGAGGAAGTTCCGGGAAACAAGATGGCGTCCATGCTTAAATCTTATTGGCTACCGGATGTTCGGGAATATATTCTGGTAGGTTCCGCCGGAATCGAAGTTCACTTGTTCGTTTATCAACTTGTCCCTGTTTTTACATTTTTCTTTAAATATATATAATTCTTCCCATGCGTTCATTGTGTTTCCTTTCCTACATGTCTTGATTATTTGCAGGTTTTCTTCTATGGTATTTAAGGAGTGACCATTTTCTAAAAGGTGTTTTGCTATATTTGATCTTTCCGGTTTGTTGTTCTTCCATGCCGATAAGTGGTTCTTGAATCTTTTTATAAAATTAACGGTTTGTCCAACGTAGAATTTGTCGCAATCTTCACAGCTGATTTTGTAAATACCGGCTTGGTTGAATTGGTTATTATCTTCAATCTTGGGGTATAGCAGTCTACTCATGGTGTTTTGTGTTTTGAAGGCGACAGAAACTCCGTATTTCTTGAATCTATCTAACTTCCTCCGCCAATAGTATTTCAGCAAAGACGCCATCTTGATTCTCTCAGTCTCTGATTGGGCCTGATGATGACCGGTGTGACTGGTCGAAATCGATCGCCATTATAAGATCTTTTATGTATATTTACCGTCTGTAAACATTTACAGTATAAGTGTAAATATATCGAGTAGTGTTGGAAGACGTTTTATTATTTCAACCTGAATATCATTACCAGCACGTATAATGCTAATCAAGAAGTTATTTAGTTATTAGTCCATACTAATGTAGAAAATTTTGAAATTAACCGTCAAATCCATAATAATTATGACACGAGAAACAATGGCTCTCTAAGAACACAATTTTTCCGATACAGTAAATCACAACACAATTGGCACTATACTTCCATAAAACTTTATAATTCTCTACCCCCAGATTATCAAATCATTATCACTTTTGCAGTTCAAACCAAACTTAAATCTATTCTATTAAATCTATTCTATTCTATCTATTTATTCTATTCTATTAAATCTATTCTAATCTTACATCCAAATGTTTATATAGTAATGATAAGTTTTATGACATTGACTTCTAAACAACTAGACTTTGAGTGTCTTGTTGAGACTGTAAAAATTTAAGCTTTTCCCTAGATTGTTAAGATTTTAAAAACGGTAAGCATTCCTTAATATCCTGCAATATTAAGTTATTTGATATCATAAATGCTCATTGTATGCTTAATATGTTATCATTTGCTGTTATAGAATCCTAATATTAGTAATAATGTTACTTTATTTAGATACTTTATTTTATGTTATTTATTTATGTCCTATAAATAGTTCATTCATTGTACTTAACTATTATGACATTTGTCCATGCATTTATGTAAAATGTTTTTGACAATAAACGATCTATCTATCTATCTATACGTGAAGCAGTTTTTTATGAACATAACTCCTCCCTGTAAACGCTTTACCTTGGGCGGCTGCTCTCGGCTGGCACGTCCTAGGGTTTTTCTGTTTTCGCGGCTGCTGATGGATGTGTGTTTGAGTGTAAAAAAATTCATTTTATTTATCTGTTTTGTAAATATCTTTTTTTGAATATTAGACAAGTTTTCAAGTATTAGTTAAGTTTTTATGTAAAGGTGTTTAAGTAGTTCATCTTTTGATATTATTTTTGTACATATTTATCTAATCCAGGATAAGTGTAAGAGAGGGTCATGTGGCCCTAACTTTGCCTGATTAAATAAAGAATTTTTCATTATGTTTTCTCAATAATTTCTGATCCTATTTTAATGTTTGAGATGTCAAGAGATTCGTCTCAATTTGTAGTTTTGCAGTAAGGTGTAAGATTTTTAATATTTTTATTCTGAAGGGCACGAGCAGCCCTTAAAGTTTGTTTTTGTTCATAAGATTAACATGGGAATAATTTTCATTGAATTGCAAAATAAAAAAGCTGTTGATAATAAAGCAGACAAACTCATATTAAAATCTATAATTTAATTTAAGCAATTGAACTACTGACACTGATATGTCAGCACAATTCCATGCTATAAAACAAGGAATATATATTGTGATATTTTACAATCTTCTCAAAATATATCAGGTAGATTGTGCTTTAATTTTCAATCCATGTGTATTTAAAAAAAAGTTAAGTAACAGTCACAGCGCGAGAAAACAATCTTTCCTGTCTAAAACATGTTTGGTAATTGACATTTTTAACATAGGTCTTATGTTTTGTCATTTTTGTGATGAAACAACAACAAAAGTAAACCAAAATAAAAGCAGAACACTACATTTTTGGGCACGAGTTATCACACAGTTGTGAACTAGGAAAGGGTTGGTTATTGGTGTAAATTTAATAATCTGTTAGCTGTAATACTAAGAGTATCACAAAAGTCAATAGAATTTTAATGCAGAATGCTACACATTAAAACCAATGTTTGAAAGTGAAACTATTTATATTTTTTTTACCTCCAGTATAGATAACAGGCTTATTAATACAATTTTTTTTTTTTTATGAAGAGATATAATTTTGACTAAAATGTAAATCACTCATTGAACTAAAATGAACCACATCAACAGAGATGTAGATTCTCTTAATTTTTGTGGTTTCTTTATTTAAATTCTACTTTCAGTGTGAGTTCATTCCCTTTGCCGACAACTACCGGTATCTCTCCATACAGTACTTCAAAAATAACAGTGGCAATGAGTGCTGAATAACTTTCTACATAACTGAGAGTTGTAATGAAATATTTATTTTCCTTCTGTGGTCATTTTGTGTAATATTATAGTATAATAATGTTGCATAATAATATAATATCACATATTATGTTATAAACTATCTAGATCCAACATCTGTTAATTTATTCTAGATATTATAGGAGGTTTTTAGGCAGGGCCCTAAGACTGATAGGCATAAGTATAATCCTATTGTATACGTAGGCTTAATCCTATTGTTATATGGACCTAAATAAACACAAAATTTCATCACTCTATCCCAGTAAGAAGTTTTAAAATTGGTTATGAAGATCGATTTATGAAACACCAACAAGGTGTAATGTAATAGCCACTATGATTTAATTTTTATTCAAAGTAAATCGGTAAATCACCACGGAGCAAGGTTTAATCCCCAGGCACTCTTATAAAAGCAGCACATTGTGCTGCTCAGGTATCTCTAGTTGGTATTATTTATTGTGTACACTTGATTATCTCATTATATTCTGTCCAATAACTTATCACCATATTTGTCTCATTTACTGAGTTTTACCAATAAATTTTTATTTTTTATTAATTTGGTAGGCCTAAGTTATTCCAAGAGCCCTCTCTACCATTTAAAGAATTTGAACTTGTTTTTCATTCAATAAATATTAATATCACACATAATATAAAACCGTATAAATATATAAGCTTTCCCATATAACCTCTAGTACTTGTAACATGTATCCAGGGTGGCCAAATTAACGGTGCTACCAGTGTAGTGATGCACGATTGCGAGATGGACATTTCAAGGGTGTATTATCCATTTTGCCCCACGGTTTCGGGCCCATCTCAAAACAGGACATTTGCTCCATGGGGTTAAGAGGCAGAAAAAATGATCGCTAAGAACAGGTCACTTGCTCCACCAGAAGAGAGGGAGGTATTCCCTACCCCAACAGCCTGCTGCTCTCTCGCCTCTCTTGCTATCTCTCTCTCTCTCTCTCTCTCTCCCTTACTAGGCTGGTGGTGGCCTGAATGCTCTGTTGCGTGACGTCATCATAAAGCGCAGTCCCGTATGAATTGCATTGTAGCCCACGGTGTTTGTAACTTGTGATTTCGTTAAAACAATTAAAAACCATTTATTTTTTTATATTTTTATTTAGGAAATGGTGCATTTCTATAAATGACAGATAAATGAATAGGCCTAATGAATGTTTCCAGAGGCTAAGTCGTCCTTACCAACAAATAACCATTATAAAATGTCGGTTGCCCCTGGCGCAGGTTTGCTGTAACGCTAAGAATTTTCAGTGTTGGAAGCGTGTTAATTTACAGCTAATTTTTATTTTTCACTAGCTTACCCGGCATAATTTGCATTGCCAACCAGAGGAACTGTTGGCCCTTCAGATGAGATCATTCGTTACGATCACTTGCCGTCAGGTTTAGCTCATTCGCTATGCTCACTTGCCGCAAGTCTATAATATCCTCTAGTTTTGTTATTACCGATCTCCCCTCAATACTTTAAATGTGCACAGCTGTTTGTATAATTAATATTCCTAAATGTAATCATATGTTCCAGTACAAACATGTTGCTTCCATAAGAATAACCTGGCAACTTTGCAGCCATGTGGGGCAGAGCCCTGTGGAATTTTCTTCATTTTTTCTTTCATAAGAACCTTCTCCTGACAATAACAAACACAACAACAAAAATTCGCTGGCCGATTAGCGAAATCGGTCCAGCCGTTCACACGTGATGCCATGACCAGAGAAGTAGGGTTACATTTTTATATTTAGAGATTGTGCTTGCTATGATTCTTTGTGGCAGTGTGAGTAATAGAAAAAGGGGAATTTTGACCACATATCAATTTTGGACATACTGTAAAGTCTGCTATTTCCATGATACATCTGTCCATATTATCAGTACCAAAACAATCATCTTCAATAGATGTTACATTACTGACACAATGGGTGAAGATTTACAAAATCTCAAAATTCAGCCATGAGACGTATTTTATATGGACCCGGCATTCAAATCCCTTTAGAATAATATAGCAATTTTCCCCCCTTTCTCTGCAGTCCTGACATGGGTGTGGTTTTGGTAAACAGTTTTAGTTATATCAAATTATCTTATCATTTTAGGCATTGTAATCATAGACAGATTTACTACGGTGTGATTATAGAAATAGGAATAAAAATAAACCATTTAAATCAGGTTTTTTTTGTGGTAAATGAGTTTGGTCTTGTCTTTGACCCCTACAACTCTTTTGAGTTAAAATACCAAGTTTTGTTTCTATTCCAGAGCTGTTTTGGTGGCGGCAGGAGCGGGAGCTATTGGGTTTATGGCTGGAGAATTTTGGGGTGCCTACCAAGCATGTAAAGCTTACATGAGAGCACCGCCAACCACAGAATGGGAAAACAGGCCTAGCAAGACTCCTGACAAGAATATGGGCACCAGAAAGAAGAACAGAGAATCTTGCAAAGACCAAAACTTGCCAGATGAAATGAAATGTATCATATGTGTTGACAACCCGCGCGAAATCTGTTTAGTGCCTTGCGGTCATGTGTGCTTGTGTGAAGATTGCGCTGACAAGATATCAAATACCTGTCCTATGTGTAAAACGCGTACTGTGGACAAAAAACCTATTTATATGTAAATTATTTCCTACCGAAATCATTAAGTATATATTTTGACTGAAACTTGCATAATCTTTCTAATAATAATATTATTAATGCAGTTGTTATGATAATAATAAAAGAAAAACTAATAGGATTGCTAGTGTGACTTTTATTTTATGTTTGTATTTTATCTGTTTGAGGTTTCAAAAATAATGAGCTTATATGTACATTAACATTTTTTGTTATTATTATTATTATTTTTTTTTTTATTACTCACATTTATTTTAGGGTAGTCACATTTGTTTACTTGTCACCATTACTAAGATTTAGCAATAAACTGTGCCAATTTGATTGAATGTTATTATTTGATCCGTTTGTGGTAGACCTAGTAAAAATTACCAAAATAACAATTTGCCCTTTTATTATTTTTTCAGTCATTCTTGAGATTATATGATTGATTTTGCTCACCTGATTGTTTCATTATATTCCGTCCAATAACCGATCGCACTACCTACTCAATATATTTGTCTAATCCTATCCTATACTCTTATACGAGCAATGTTTGCTTGTTTGCTTGCTTGCTTGCTTGCACAATTATCTCAAAAATGGCTCCGCGATTTCCTTCAAATTTTGGAATATGGGGGTTTTGGCCACCAGAAATCGATTGGAGCTGGTCCCATAGCTGGGAAAAATCCGGTTTTCGCGCTAGAGCCCTTCAAAGATCCCATGTTATCCTTATGGAAATTTTTTAACTGAACAAAAATCAGCTGATAACTGTAGATAAAATAAACCAATGTGTTACATCTTTAACCTGTGGTTTTAGGAAAATCATACCAATGTGCAGCAAACCTTCCGCCTGGCGAGTGAGCGGAGCGAACGAGCTTTGTGTGAGAAACGAAAGTAATAATTTTACCGAGCTTAAGCTCGGTCCCCCTGGTACTACTATAATACGAGCAATGTCTGAAGGGATGTGTGTTCCACAATCTAGAAATCTATTGGTTAGATTTTGTTTAAACTTTGCCTTTAAGAGTGTTTTGGCCCAAAATTAAGTTTAGAAACAGCCTCAATCCCAATAAAATTCGAATTCGGTATAAATTTAAGTTTTAAAATCGTAATTTTTAACATTGGTCTTATGGGTTGCTATTTTGGTAATAATAATATACCTATTTGCTATTGGTTGCTATTGGTGCTATTGGTTGCTATTTTGGTTTTATAATATACCTTTGAGTGTAGATAGTAGGAAAAAGGAGTTAACAATAATCAAATCCATTGCAAGTGCTAACGGTTACCATCCATCTGTAATTGATGAAATTGGTGCGAAGATCTGTAGTAAGATTAGAAGTCAGGAGCGTCTGCGCAATGTTACTACTTTGACAGGTGATGATGAAGGTAACAAGAAATACACCGTTTTCAATTACACAGGTGAAAGAACACAAAAGATTGCAAACAGATTTAAGAAATATGGTGTGTCTGTAGCCTTTAGAACACAAAACACGATGAGCAAGATCTTGCACCCTAGAATAGAAAACTGTAACAGGTTTGATGGATCTGGTGTGTACAAGATTTGTTGTAATGATTGTGATAGTTTTTACGTAGGCCAAACTGTAAATTTTGTGAAAAGGTATAAGAGTCATGTTTCGGCTTGGCGTAATAACAGGGCAGAAAGATCAAATGTTGCCAAGCATCTATTGGAAAACGGTCACACATTGGGAAACATTGAAGACAATTTGAGTGTGTTGCAGAGTTGCAAAAAGGGTAACCTAATGAGTGCATGGGAGGAGTTGTTTATTTTCAAAGAAAAATGTAGGGATAGGGATAAATTGATCAATGAACAGGTAAATTTTGACTCTGGTGGCACCTATCGCAATATGTTCAGTATGTTTCAGGTTACCAATGGGGTTTAGTGTAGTTTTGAGTTAGGAAATTCTTTGTATTTAATTTGTTTGTTTTATTCTTTTGTATGTTGTATATCTATGCTTATGTATATTTTTATTTTATTTATTTTGGTTCATCGATTTATTTGATAGTTTTTGATTATTTTTCATGTGTGTGTGCTTTGATTCTCCATTGGTACAATTTGGACCAATAGCAGTGAAGATGGAAGTCATGTGACTATGACGTCATTTGTCTCTGTATTGTTGTCCGCCATGTTGGATTCTGTCATTCTCTCTTTGGGCCTGATGATGATCGGTGTGTCCGGTCGAAATCGATTGCCATTTTCCATCTTTTGATATATTTACCGTCTGTATTCTTTGCAGTATAAGTGTAAATATATATTTTTGAGTGTTGTAGACGTTTGTTTTTCATTTCTGATTACAAACAACACGTATCATGCTAATAAAAAAAGTGTTTATTTTGGTAACGAAATAACAACGAAAGGTATCCAAAGATAAAGGAACATTAATGTTTAGCAGTCTTTTTAAAACAGCTGTTAACTGTGAAGAGGTACAGTTGGTTGTGGGAGAAAATTTAATAGCTTTATTACCATGGCACTATATATAAAAAGTGAATTAAAAACCAACGAGCAAGGCTCGGTTAACCTGGTACTTTACTGTATTTTACCAATAAATTTGTACTTTTTAGAAATTGGCAATTATTTTCAAAGCCCTCTCAACAGTTATTAATATTTGAATTTACTTTTTTTTAAGAGTATAGTATTGTTGTTGAGGGATTTACTTGAAACACCGACGCACTCTGTGGTGCGTATTTTAAGGTGACTATGACTGAAGGGTGAGTGTAATAATTGTGATGGATCAGATGAGTTGTAGCTCTGTTACTGACAAATGTCAGCTGTTTCATTTGTCAGGATTATTAATTAATAGCTCAATGACCAAAGGCAGGTGGGTCCAGTATCGAAACATCAAAAAGCTCTAACTTTTCTCACGATCAAACCGGCAACCTTTAGATTTAAAGGCGAGCTCTATAAACACTCAGCTACCCAGCCAGTACTTATTTTTTACTCAACAATATCAAATTTCAGACATAGAATCGTATAAATATTTAAGTTTCCACATATAACTTGGTGCTTGTAATATGTGCAGTTTGAACAACTTAACTGTGCCAACAGTGACATCTTGGATAAATTTCAATAATAAAAATAGCAGAGTTTCTGACAGGCCTGCGGTTTGTTTTTGACGTACCATGGGCCCGCGAGATTTGGTCCCCCCCCCCCCCTTGATATGATTCACTAAATACAAATACCCTATGCCATGGCATTTGACGATTTGACACGCGCATTGCAAGAGAATAATGACAGAACTCTTTTTATTAGCGAATTTCCCATAGGGAATAAGCTATTACCGTAGGTCTCATGGTAAGACCTAAGCCCGGGACCATGTTACTTTTTCGTTTTGAGCTGCCCAGAGACCAAAAATAATAGTCATTAAAATTTATATATATATATGTATGTATATATATATGTGTCCCTAGACACGATAACTCTCGTAAATACCCCCCGTCGCAGCAGACCTGCGTACTCAGCGAATTTCCAAATTAGTAATATTAATTTTGACTAGCTAAACTTGTAAACAAAATTTCATCATGTGCTCATAAATAAGGAAATAAATGTCTATTCTCCTTAAGGTAAATATAGAGAAAGAGTATATGCAGGTATGCTGCCATGGGGGACACTAAAAGTAGGTTTTTAGTATTGAAAAAATTTATTTCGACCATTTAAAGCCATATAGTAAGTTTCATCAATATCTGTCCATAAATAAAAAAGTTTGCCTATTCTCCATATGATTAACATGGGAAAAGAGTATGCAGGTTTGCTGCCATGATAAGTATAAAAACCAAGATTTTTTATCTTAAATGGATGAATCTCAACCAAATGAAGCTAAATACCAAGTTTCATCCAAAAATATTGGTTAATAAGTGAAATATTAACACATCCTTATTCTCCATAAGATTAACATTGGAGCCCTAAAAGACAATGTACTGTATTTAGACTTTGTAATATCTCGGTAACCAATGGAGATAGAGCAAAGCTTCAAAATACTAAATTGTGTGTTTTTTTGAGCTAAATCCAATGGTCAAAATGAAAATTTAAAATTTTTAAAATTTACATATGAAAAATGCAAAAAACCCATTTTAGGGGTACAAAACCCCCCAAAACTACCCCTTCCGGTAGGTCGATATGTCTGATTTTCGAACTCATCCGAATAAACGTAGGATTACACATCTCTACCAAATTTGGTGTCGATCGGACCATTTTTACGAGAGTTGTCGTGTCTAGGGACACATATATACATATATATATACATATATATATACATATATATATACATATATATACATATATATATACATATATATATATAAAAATTTTAATGACTATTATTTTTGGTCTCTGGGCACCTCAAAACGAAAAATTAACATGGTCCCGGGCTTAGGTCTTACCATGAGACCTACGGTAATAGCTTATTCCCTATGGGAAATTCGCTAAAATGGTCCGATCGACACCAAATTTGGTATAGATGTGTAATCCTACGTTTATTCGGATGAGTTCGAAAACCAGACATATCGACCTACCGGAAGGGGTAGTTTTGTTGGGTTTTCTACCCCAAAAATGGGTTTTTTGCATTTTTCATATGTAAAATTAAAAATTTTTAAACTTTTATTTTTACCATTAGATTTAGCTCAAAAAAACACAATTTAGTATTTTGAAGCTTTGCTCTATCTCCATTGGTTACCGAGATATTACAAAGTCTAAATACAGTACATTGTCTTTTGGGGCTCCAATGTTAATCTTATGGAGAATAAGGATGTGTTAATAGTAGATATAATACAGGCATTCTGAGCCACTCGTAGTTTTTTTTGACCGCTTTCAGCTTCAAATTGACCAGTTTTTGACCGGATTCTGGCCGGTTTTGGCCAAATATCAGCCCATTTCAGGGCATTTTCCAGGATTTCAGACAATGATTTCAAGGGGCACTTTGAATTTAATCCAGGGAACTACGAGATGCCCTCTTAAGGTAACCATAACTTTTAAATGAAAAGCTACCGACTCCCCTTAAACTGCAATCCCACCCGAAGCGATAAATCGCAGTTGCATTGATAACCTCAATCGAATGCACCTCCGCTCGATCACATCAGACTTGATAAACACCGCGCCGCCGGCCACCAACAAGTCCGGTGGTCTAGGCGCTAACATAACAGCGTACCACCCGACCGGCCCAGGTTCAAACGACGCCGCGGCCGGAGAATCTTTTTGAGAACGCCAAATCCACAACTAACGTATACATACGTTTTCTATATATATATATACATTTTATATAAATATTTTTATTATATATAAATTTATAAATATTTATATAAATATTTTTATTCTATATAAATTTATAAATATTTATATAAATATTTTTATTATATATAAATTTATAAATATTTATATAAATATTTTTTCCTATAAATATTTATATATAAATATGGTAGGGTTAATAAAATGATTTAAATAGGTGCAATTATTATCAAATACATTTATGCCTTTATAAGCAGCGGCCACTCCACATAGCATTGCCATAGTGTCGCAACGCGACAGTTGGCCACTGCTAGGGTTAATAAAATGATTTAAATAGGTGCAATTATTATCAAATACATTTATACCTTTATGAGCTGCGGCCCCGTGAAAATCGTATATCCGCTGGGGTAGCAAATTGCAACCCCCGTGCTTTTTCGGTGAATTTCATTTGTCCAGTTTATTAATATTATTAAAATAATAAATTTTGGTATGGATATATACACAATTATTATCAAATGCATTTATGCCTTTATAAGTTGCGGCCCCGTGAAAATCGTATTGTTTTGCATATCTGAGGGGGGGGGCTGTAAATCGCGGCCCCCCGGATGATGGATAGGTACAATTATTATCAAATGCATTTATGGCTTTCTAAGCTGCGGCCCCGTGAAAATCGTATTGTTTTGTATATCTGCATTTATGCCTTTATAAGTTGCGTCCCCGTGAAAAACGTATTGTTTTGCATATCTGAGGGGGGGCTGTAAATCGCGGCCCCCCCTCCGACATACAAAATAATTCTTATCACATGCATTTATTCCTTTATGAGAAGCGGCTCGCAATTTTCTCAAAAATAAAAAATTGTCTATATCTCAATATTTATATTACGAACACAAATAAAATTAATTAGTTCAACCCTGTGCTTCCAAATCCTTTATTATCTCGTTCAGTCTGTTCTATTTGATATCCTCTTACACAAGGGGGTTTTTTATACATTTCACAAGTTATCTGTGCCACCCTATCTCCTCGGCGTACAAAGAAATCGCTATCGGAATTATTTATCAACAGAACACAAACATTGCCGGTATAATCTCTATCCACCACACCTGCACCAACATCGATACAATGTTTGAGGGCAAGGCCGGATCTTGGGGCGATTCGTCCGTAACAACCATTGGGAAATTTAAAAGTTAAATCAGTTTTTATTAATTGTTGTCCCCGCTTTGGAATGGTATAATCATAAGCACTTTTCAAATCGAGACCAGCAGCCTCTTGTGACCCGTCGAAAGGTTCAAATGCGTTATCGGTCAAGAGATAATATTCATAGTTTTCAGTCATAATTGATTCCTAATATATGAATCATGATTTCCACATCAACTAAAATAAATGTAGATTTTTTCAAAAATATATTTTAGTTAGGATTTAAATTAAATCTTTATTGTTCGACTTTAAATTCGATATCATGCTTAAATTTATTGTCTGGAAGTGCTACCTTACCATTGTATAACACATAGAGGCTTCCTTTATGATTTAGTAGTTGCATAATATTGTTCATCGTCAATCTGTTATTCCAGCTTTCTGGAAGATAGAATTTCACATCATCACATGTGACTAAAATTCTCATACCGTATGATGATGAAATTGTATTTATGTCATTTACTAGATATTTTTTACCAACTTCCAGGTCATTCAGCCTCTTGTAAGATTTTCCATTGATTTCATTCAATAAATTATCAAAATTAGAACCATTCATTTTTACCTACATTAAGAATATTACTTCTAAATGTGGTAAAAAAATAATAAATTCTCAGTTCTCAATTAACTTAAAATGTTACACACGAATCAATTCTAAATAAATATGTATATTTGAATCAAACATTTGTAATAAATTATTGTTTTGATCTGTGATATTGACATTGATCTGTTGAACTTTCTTCAATCCATGTTTCAATGATACATAATGTGGTGGAGTTGGGACGGTTGCAATTTTACTACCGAAATCACCGATTGGAAAGAAACTGTGTAACAGCGAAGTCTCTCCATGTTTAAACCAAGCTTTGTCGTGATTGACAAAACAGTTTTCCACGATATCACAATGAATTTCAATTAGGTCAAACGGTCTTGTGTTGCTTCGGTTCTTCGCTGAATAATAGTCAAAATATTCTTGAATTTTACTATCCTCAAACCCTAACAAATGTCGAAAAATGTTATCCATGTGAAATTTAACAGGAGATTTGATAAACACTCTGTGCCCTTTAGTTGATGTTTTCAATCCGACTTGCACTTTATTTTTCTTATCATCTTTATCCAATGCATTACGCTCTAAAATTGAATCTACACTTTTCTGAATATGTTTTTGAATTAAGTCTAATGTCCAATACCCCTTGCTAAAACCTAATTTTCCCCCACCTTCAAATGTTATACTACAACTCTCGAATAAATTATAAAAATTGTATTCACAAAAAAATCCCGTGAGAGCGAGTTTATACTGTGCATCACTGTCCAAGTGAATCGGGTGTTCCAAGGTCAAAGTCAACTCGGAGGACTTTCCTGATAATCTGAAATTCACCATTTCTATATTATAAAAAAAAAACTTTTACATCATAATAAATTTTTATTCATATAACAAATATTAAAAATAATTTATTCAAACCAACAGAGGCAGATGTATTTATTTTTTCATTTTAATCTCTCTGATAGGATAAGTTTATCAATTAGAATAATTCCTTTTCATCAAAATAAGTTTTGTGTTCATCTAAAAATCTGCTAGTTACATTTTGATACAACAACACATAATTCCAATCGATTTTACCTGCGAAATCATGAATAAACTTTTCAGACAGCGTTTGATATTTACACAGGATACCCCAGCATTCATCGAAATGGGGAACCATCTCTCTTAGGAATTCTTCCGAAAATTTAATGCGTCTCAATAGCTTGGCCCAATTTACTCTGTGCGGGTACATCCGCAACATCTCGATTGAAAAATCATAATGGGAAGACAGCAGATCCCAGTTCAAATACCGATCAAACCTCATGATGAATTTGTCAGTCAAAACCCCTCTGGGTTCTTTGGGCTCCACAGAGAGGAGGTCCCATGCTTCGGACTGGTTAGTCGACATCTCTATATTAGGAAACAGACTTTCACACAGTAATAAATTAATTTAAAAAAATAAAATTAAATAAACAATTTATTAACATCAGAAATGTAAAATATAATTTATTTAAACCATTCTAGAAAAGTGTATTTATTTTTATTTAAAACCTCTTTGATTTCATCATACGTTTTTCCATTCGAAAACTGTCTTAAAACTTCTAAACACAGATGACCACAGATCGCCATAGTTTTGAAATTGATCTGAATTATAACAAATACCGTCGTTCATTCTTATATATTTTTCCAATTCCAAAGGTGGTGGGGCATTTCCATAAGAATCAAAATAAATCACATTTTTGCCGTTTTTATAATAACATGTCCAATGTGTGCCGGCCGTGTCCAAATTCCCTAGATTTATTATTCCGCACTCTATTTTTCGAGGTACATGAGGTAAAAGCTCTCGTCTGAAAACACCACGGAAGTTCTTCAATTTCAATTTACTAGCCCACACTTCCAGATCACTCATCGTCAACGGGTTTAATTTTTTTAAATTCTTACATCATTTAAAATTTTACTAAGCTGACCATTTATCATTTGTCTTAGTCCAGTACCAGATGGATCTTTTTCTATGATAGTATCCAACTCTTCGTCAATTATCTTTTTTAACCACGGAACGAATTTCTCTTTGATGGTGGGAGCAACTTTCTCTTTAATCAGGGGTGAAGCTAATTTCTTAAAATACGGAATGTTGTTTTCTGCCAACTCCAGAATCTCTTTCAATAGACCCCCATCAATGTTATTTTTCAACTGTGTATGACTTAATATCACTCTTACACCTTTCTTATTTTTCACAGCTTTCAATATTTGTTTATGTTGTTCATCCGTTAACATAACTTCAACATTACCGTTTGTTAACTGATCTCTATTCAAAGTTAAAACAGCCAGTTTCTGTTTTTTATAAGCGATACGCAACTTATTTTTTTGACCCTTAGTCAATCGTATTTTATGTCTATGTTGCATTACGTCTATACGTCCTATATATGTATATTTACAAATTTATATCATATAATTTATTTAGCTAAATTTTTTTCCAAAACTATTTTTATTTCAAACTCTCTGGTTGTTATATTATTAGTAATGGAATTTTATTGTAAAAGGTGTAAAAGAAAAACAACATCGGAAAATATTAAGACTGCCAAAACAAAAAATAAAAGATGGTTGGCGACATCAAATTGTGCAATATGTGGTAGTGTAAAAAATTCATTCATCAAGGACCCACCCGAAGTTTTGAAAGCGAAAGAACTGCACAGACCCGTCGTGAAAAAGTTTATAAAACGCCGGATTGTCATGAAAGGCATTGATGACTTGTGGGCGGCCGATCTGTTGATTATGAAAGAATATGCTAGAGAAAACAAGTGGTACAAATATATTTTAAATGTGATCGATACGTTCAGTAAGTTTGTCTGGTCTGAGCCTTTGAAGAAAAAAGATGGTCCGGATGTGTCATCAGCTTTTGAAAAAAATATTGCACGGGCGAAAAATGACGGTCATTCACCGCCTAAGCTCTTACACACCGATAAAGGGACAGAATTTAAAAATACATATTTTAATAAGTCATTGAAAAAGCACAACATTAAATTGTACCACACCGAGAGCGAGGAGAAATCGGCCATAATCGAAAGATATCACAGAACGTTAAATGAGAAATTAAAAGTAAAATTCCAAGTTAGAAATTCGCACAAGTGGTACGATATATTGCAAGAATTGACCGATGAATATAATAAACACGACTTCCATCATACTATAAAAATGAGACCTGTAGATGTGAATAAAGGCAATGAGCAGGATTTATTGAAAATGTACAATGAACTGGAAAATAGAGTACCACGTAAAAAGGCGAAATTTAATGTTGGAGACAGAGTACGCATTACGGCTAAAAAAGACGTGTTTTCCAACAAGTACAAACAAAATTGGACATCTGAAATTTTCACAATTGTCGATGTTTTAAATACAAGACCTATCACCTACAAGATTGCTGATAAAAACGGAGAAGGTATAATTGGAGGTTTTTACGAAAGAGAGTTGCAAAAAACTGCTTTTTAACTCTTTCAGTCCCAAATCACTCCCAGCCCATTTTTTTATAGCATGAGCCCGGCCCCATGTGTATCAAATTGATACACACCATGTTACGTGCTCAGGACCGCGTGTATCAATTTGATACACACCATGTTATGTGCTCAGGGCCGTGTGTATAATGTTTGATACACACCATGTCTACGTAATTTAAAAAGTAATAAAATGGAAGCTGATCGGTCAATTTTTTTATTGAAATTTACTTAACCTTATTTTAAATTTATTCTAATGTTTTTTTATTTTCTATTATAGATTCGTTAGTAAAATGGGGACAATAAAAGTCAATTGCAACTTCTGCGGTAAGCCTATTTCAAAATCAAACATCTCCCATCATGTGAAGATATGTTCAAAAAATCCTAATAAAGACCATTCACGTTATAAAAAGGAAACACGTGAAAAATGTGGGAAAACTGCTTTGAATGTTTATTTCAACAGACATAAAAAAATCTGTGAGCAACCAACATCATCCGTTACAAGCGGTACCCGTAAACGCCCGTCGCCAAACAGAAATGATTTAGATGAACAGCCTGAAATTAAAAAGCCACGCATTGAAAATCAGAATACCCTTTCCACCGTTCAAAAAGTGTGTAACAGTGTGAGTGGCACGTGTTCTTCTGCACTTAATGTGATTAAAAACCTCTTCAAAAAAACTGATAACCTTCCACCCGTCAGTGAAGATGAACACTGTGTAAAAGAAAGAGCATTCAACAATAGACTTTTGACTTATCAATTTACAAATTGTCGTGGTATAAAAAAACCAGAAATATTTTTAAATAGATATCAAAATTTGATTATCGGTAAGATAAAACAACACCTGGAACAGTACAATTTGAAAGTAAATTTTTCGTTTGCTGCCAATTATAGACGGAATGTTCCTGGTGTAGATAAGCAACTCGAAATAGACACCATGTACTTTAAAACTGAGAATACGATCATATATAAGACTACCGACTTACATAAAGTGTTTGAAGGTGCAAAAGCGAAGATATTAACACGAATGGAAGAGTTCGAGGCTCGGGGGTCAGGTTGGACGTTAAATGAAGTCTTGTTTTTAGAACTGGCAATAAACAAATATGTCCCATTCAGAGGGTCAAGCTATATTAAACTGCCAGACGTTATTAAAAATAAAAAAGCTGTCATAAATGTTAAAAACAATGACCAGAAATGTTTTCTATGGTCCGTACTGGCAGCTTTGCATCCTGTTGTTAATCATTCTTACAGAGTCAGCAAATACCGTGAATACGAACACGACTTTGACAAAGCGTTGAAAGACATTGAATTTCCTGTGAGTTTAGAAGATGTGAAAAAATTCGAAAGACGCAGTGGGATATCCAACAATGTTTATGGTTATACTTGTGCAGGAGAAAATAAACTCAACGTATTTCCTTTGATTGTGACTGATGATGAAAAGGATCAACATGTTGACCTCTTGTATATGAAAACGGCAAATAAATCTCACTATTGTTATATTAAACAGCTGAGTAGGTTGGTGAGAAATCAAATCAGTAAGTATCATGGTAAAGCACATATATGCAGACGTTGTTTACAACATTTCGGTAGAGAAAATCTGCTTCAAAGTCACAAAGAACTCTGTAAGGAACACGAAGCGGTGAAAATTAGAATGCCAAAAAAAGGTGATGTTGTCAAGTTTACCAATCACAAATCCCAAATGAAAATTCCGTTCGTCATGTATGCCGATTTCGAATGCATACTCGAGCCGATAGACACTTGTCAACCACCGAAAAACGGCACAAACACCAATAAATATCAACACCACGCGGCTAGAACCTTCGCATTATACACGACTTACGCGAACGGTGATTACAAGGAACCGATTACTTATTTCGGTGTCGATGCTGGTCAACAATTCGTGAAACTATTGAAATCTGAATTGCAAGATATTAAAGAATTTTGTCTGGTAAACCAAAAACCTATGAACCCGCTGACTGACGAACAGAAAGAAAACGCTAAAAAAGCGAAGACGTGTCATATATGCGGTAAAGAGTTGAAAAATGATTCCGTCTTTGATCACGACCATTTGACTGGTGAATTTCGTGGAATAGCACACAACTCTTGTAACTTGAACTATCAGATTCCGAAATTCGTCCCTATATTCATACACAACCTGAGCGGATACGACACGCATCTGTTCGTAAAAATGCTACGTTTAGATGATAAAACCAAGATAGAAGTCATCCCGAATAATGAGGAACGTTATATATCTTATACAGTTGATTTTAATATCAATATAAAAGCAAGATTTTTGGATTCATTCAAATTTACCATCGACTCGCTTGATACACTTGTAAAAAACTTGGATAATGATCAGTTTGTACACACACAAAAATTTACGGATAAGAACAAAATGTATTTGCTTACTAAAAAGGGTGTTTATCCATATGATTACATGGACAGCGATGACCGATATCTGGAAACCAGTTTACCAAGCAAGAAACATTTTTACAATAAATTGAACAAATGCGACATCAGTGATTTAGACTATTTACATGCTAAACAGGTTTGGGAGGAATTCGGCATACAGAACATGAAAGAGTACACCTTACTATACAATAAAACTGATGTCTTATTGTTGGCCGATGTTATGGAGAATTTCAGAGAGATTTGTATACAGACTTACTCACTCGACCCCGCATGGTTTTTCACAACTCCCGGGCTTTCATGGAGTGCCATGTTAAAGCACACGGGAATACAACTGCAGCTGCTTACCGATTATGAAATGATTTTGATGATCACCAAAGGTATCCGTGGGGGGATATCCCAGTGCTGTAATCGTTATGCAAAGGCTAACAACCCATACATGTATAACTATAAAAAAGACGAACCAACTAGTTATCTTATGTATTTAGATGCCGTGGGTCTTTATGCTTGGTCTATGTGTCAAGCAATGCCCTATGGAGATTTCGAATGGGTGGGCACGGATATAGATGTTACGAAGATTGCTGATGATTCTGATAGAGGATACATACTAGAAGTGGATTTACAGTATCCTCAGGAACTGCACGATTCACATTCCGAGTTTCCTCTCGCTCCGGAAAAACGTTGCCCACCCGGTTCTAAGGAGGTTAAACTCCTGACCACTCTGTATAATAAAGAGAAATATGTCATTCATTATAGAAATTTGAAATTGTACTTATCCCTTGGAATAAAACTCACGAAGATACACAGAGTGTTGAGCTTCGGTCAGAGTAAGTGGTTGAAACCATACATAGAGTTAAACATGGAAATGTGGAAACAACAAACAAATAAATCGGCCAAACAGTTCTTCAAATTAATGAACAACTCAATTTATGGGAAAACTGTCGAAAACATCAGAAACAGAGTGGATATACGTCTGGCTACCCAGGAGAAGCAGATCGATAAATGGATCGCGAAGCCACAGTTCAAACACAGAACAATATTTTCGGAAAAACTGTCGGCGATCCACATGAGAAAAATGAGTTTACTGTTTAACAAAGCGATCTATGTAGGGATGAGCATATTGGACGTATCAAAGACACTTATATATGATTTCTTTTACAATTTTATTAAAGTCAAATATGGCGATAAAGCCAAATTACAATATATGGATACCGATAGCTTAGAGATCCTTATAGAGACACCAAATTTTTATGAGGACATGAAAAAGACACTTGACAGGTATGACACCTCCAACTACAAGAAGGGAAACCCATTCAAAATGCCAAAGGTGAATAAGAAAAAATTGGGAACGATGAAAGACGAATTCGGTGGTAATATCGGTTTAGAATATGTAGGACTGAGATCAAAAATGTACGCTAACTGCACCGTGGAGGGTGATGAGCAAAAAAAATCTAAAGGAGTAAAAAAATCTGTTGTGAAAAATGAAGTCTCCTTCGAGGATTACAAGGCATGTTTGTTTGAACAGAAAGAACTATACAAATCTATAAACACCATAAGAAGCCATGGTCACGAGTTGTACAGCATCGAGATGTATAAAAAAGTATTGTCTGTGAGTGATGATAAGCGGTATATCTTAGAAGATGGAATTACCAGTCTCCCGTGGGGACACTATAAGATACCACGGGATATTGAAGCTAAATTATATTTGAAAAGCAACATTTTACTAGAATAAATATAAAACTGTTTGTTTGTTGTTAAATAAGTTGATATTAATTTTTTTATTGCTTATTTACTAACATTTTATTTCTGAATATAAACGTTATTTTTAATGTTATATGTCTGCAAACGTTTTTAAAAATCGACACATAAACGTTATTTTTTATTAATAACGTTGTTGAACGTTTTTCAAAATCGATACATAAACGTTATTTTTTTATTAATACCGTTGTTGAACGTTTTTTTATTTAACTCAGAATTTCTGTGTCAATATTTATCATTTTTATATTTAGATTGCCTGCTAAAAAATTACAAAATGAAAAAACAAGTTTCTTTACTAGAGATGAAGAGAAAAAACAACGGAGAGATCATCAAAACGTTAGTTAAAAAACACAAGTTAGCTGATAAGATGTTTCCAGATGAGATGACCGTGGGGGAGGCAAAAAATATTGAAAAACTTCAAGATAAATGGCTTGCGGAGGACAAGCTGATTCAAAAAGCACAGACTGCAGAACGGACGGCGTTGTTCCGCAAACATCCGGCTATACCCATTGAATACAAACCCCGGATTCCATTCATACCTTTATCTGAATATAAACCGTTAACCGTGCGGGAGGCAAAGAAATTAGACGAATTGCAGGACAGACTAATTGATGAATCTGAAACTTTTAAGGTTCGTGAAGTCAAAGAGAAACGCGAAATCGAAAAACAACAGGAACCAGTCGTCAAAGCGATCAAGGAGCAAACTTTTAATAAAACAAAAACTGAAACATCACTGTTGCAACATCCGTCTGTATCTAAAATTATACATCGAAAACCCACATTACCCGGAATTTTTAGACCCCGCGCCTCGAGTACACCGGGTCGTAAAGTATTGATGGAAATGCGAACGATACCTTTACCTCGCAGCAGTGAAGATGAAGACCCGGTCTTTGAACCTCCCCCTCCACCACCTATGCCGTCGGAAATAGAATTGCCAGAGGAGGACAGGATGAACCGTTCCATCCGTGAATTTACAGAAAGCCAAGATATCGGTGATATTGCGAAGGAATACCTCGCTTCCGGCAAAGATAGAACTTTTGGTATTCGCTATGATTTCAACGCGAACAAGCTAGCCGTCGGATCTAGGACCAGTAATGATATCATACTGGACAGCACTGGCGACAGATATGCTGGCACACCAGGATTGTGGAGTTTGTTAACAAAAGCAGAAATCGGGGGCGTCTCATCTATAGATGCTGTGGGCGCTACGACGAGAGAGAAACTCATAAGTGTGGGTGCTTTCACTGCTCAGGACTTTGATAATTACAAAGACATACTGATGAAAACCGACGCAATGTATCAGAACAATGATCCGAAGTCGAAACGCCCCAAGTCCAGTCAGTCTTGGAAATGGACGAATTTGATCAGTGAGATATGGAAAGAACGTAAACAGTCGACGGGCAGTGGATTACTGGTAGATTCACACGCTCCCGTCGAGTACAAGTACATCGATGATGATGATAAACTGATTGAGAGATTAAAGTTTATACAAGCTGAAGAGGAGGCCGGCAATAATGCTTTTAACAATGAAAAAATTGCCATCATAAAGTTTATACATGATAGAATGGAAAAACTTATCTCTCAGCCACGGGGTCTCGACTATGTAGCACGATGTTTAAATGTGTTAAAAAATATCAAAGGGGATGGAATAAACTATTCTGATAAAAAAGTTTTTCGAAATATCAATTTTGGGTTGAGATGTTTGAATTTGTATAAAAACACAAAACTGTTCAATTAGTCTATTTTACTAATAATAATTTAAAATATATGTTTTATTTTTTGCTCTTTAATTAACATTTCATATTTTTTATTGGAAACATAAAACCGTAAAACCTATATTAGGAATGGAGAAATATTACGAAGAAGCTTCGGATAAAATAGCAAGATGCGAATATGTGACGGTTCTGCCGGTATCTGATTTACACTTTAATTCGCCAAACAATTTTACAACATTCAAACTGGATCATGGAGATTCATTTTATAATAATAGAATATTATTTCACATCCAAGGCGAAGTGGTAAAAAAAACAAACAGTGCCGAATACACCAGTACAGACCCCATAAAGCTCGTGGACAACTTCGCGGCCTACCTGTTCAAGAGTATTGAATTGAAAAAACACAATCAAGTTATAGATTCTGTGGATAAAGTCGGTATTGCAAGCACAATTAAAGGTTTAACCACATATAGCAAATCGGAGGAAAACACTTACTACAGCAGCGGATTCAAATCTGTTTACGAAAAGGGAGGCGGTAAGTTTGAAGCGCTGGGAACGCTGGCCCACCTAGGACTGGGCTTCTTTGACAGTCTGAAGTATCCAATGTATAAGGGGGGATTTGAAATAATATTTACTCGCGCGGAAGACGATGATGCCATCTACCGCTGGACTGAGGGAACCGGTACAAGTGCCGTGAATGCCGCGGAAGGAAAAATTAAAATTACTAGTTTTGTGTTAAAAGTACCCCTTGTAGATTATGATCCGGCTAAGAAAGCTGTGCTCATTGATGGACTTAAAAAATTGAGTGAGAAGGGGGAATTAGTATATGAATATTTCCGCTGGGATTGCATTGAGAAATTCGGTGTGTTTGGGTCAACTTACACGTTTGACATAACAAATCTTTACCGGAACATACTAAATCCGGTTTTCGTGATAATCGCTTTACAGACAAGTCGTAAGAATGATCAGACAAAAGACCCCAGCCAGTTTGACAGCGTGAATATAAAGAATTTTCGTGTTAAAATAAATGGACAACGGTACCCGCAAGAGCAGCAGAATCTGAATATCACGGATAAAAAATACCGGCTGTTATACGATAGCTACTGTTCAATGAGACAAGTCATGTTTAAAAATGATGATGTATATCTGAATATAAACGATTTCGTCACCAAATACCCATTAATGGTGATAGACACCCATCTCCATCCGTTTTCAGCGGAAAGAAAAAGAAACGATATTCAGATCGAATTGGATTTCACAAATGCAGTTTCTAACCCAAATGCTGATAAAGGCACTACAGCCTATGTCGTCGTAGTATCACAGACCATGTTCACTTATGATATTAAAAAAGAATATATACAAATGATGATTTAAATACGTTTTTTTTCTTTTTTTCTTTTTTTAATATAAAAAGATTGTTTGATTAAATAAATTATTTATCACCTGTATCCTGCTGAATAATACAAGTATTTATAAACAAGGAAGGGGGGGAGTATATAAATATATATATATATATATATATATATATATATATATATATATGTTGAAAAATTTTTTTCCCAGACCCTCGAAATCCATTTTGGCCCGTTTTCGATGTTCAACACCGGTTTCTTCGTTTTTCGCGACAAAAACTTATATACTGGCCCCGTCGGTCACTTACGGGCGTCCGGCAGTTGCAGGCTGACGCCGGTCGCGCGAAAAACTTATATACTGGGGCTGCAGCACGATAAGCCTAAAACCCACATTCCCGGTTGGGTATAGCAGAGAAGCACGAAGCTGGTATATTTGTTTTTTTGGGAAGCGACTCCCATACCTGAGTGTTCCTCCTGTTTTTTTTACGAGGTGAGATGCAGTTTTTTTTAGTCCCTGAATTTCGGTACTAGCTAAGCTGTTTAGATTTTTAATAATTTTTTAGGGAATATAGGGGTGGAAGTTTAACTTATTACAGAAAGCCAAAAATCACAACCCTACGAGTGTTTTCAGTGTGTGTGTTCTATGAAAAAGTACGTCAATTTAATTGGACAGAGAACCCGGCGGTGGGCCAGTAGGTGCCGTGGCTCGGGACTGACATCCGGAGTGTTCAGTGAACACCCACTTGGAGCAGTACTGGTCGGCCGGTGGCACAGATCTCGGTTCCACCAGTAGAGAGTCCCTATGGTGTGCAAAAATTGGGAGGCGTGTAGTGTGTGATGCCCTGCCTACGGTTGTAGCTAAGATAAGATGGGGGTTGGGGGGCTCCTACGCGACGCCGCGAGTGTGTGTGGGGGTGGCCTGCCTAACTTTGGAGCTAGCCTGCATTTTCATATACGGTGGTTGTAATATATATGGGGGAAGAGAACGCCGTGTAGACCCTGCCTGACAACCACCATAGAATAGTTGGGATAAGGGGGAGTAAAAAGGATTTTACCCTAGCGCGCGGCCGGGCTGTGCGGTCCGGGAGACTAGTTCTCCGCGGCCGCGACCGGCCCGCGCACCTACACCTGACACATTTTACAGTCCCTAGTGCATGTAGAAGCTGACCAAAGAGAGAGATCCGCGGGGGGCGGTCCCTAGCACATTAGTGTTGCTAATACTGGGCGGGGGCGGCGGGGGTTTTTATTTTTTTATTACTAGCCTTCCTATAAAAATATTTTAAAAGTGAAAATAAATATAAATTTATAAAAAATAATTTACCAACAAAGTGTTTTATTATATGTATGTGATAATCACTGCTACTGGCCCAGGGCTAATTTTTAATTTATTAGTATTATAAAAATATTTTAAAAAGTTAAAAAATTCCGAAGTCACCAATCCATGCTTTTGAAACGATTTCCATTCCAAAAGTCATAAATCCGTTCTCTTGAATCTGTATGACATCGTATGTTCCCACCACCAGCATACCCTTCACTACACACCCCGGCAAGTCTCTCACCAAAGGGGCCTAATTAATACTAATATTAGTCGTCACATAAATTTTACACTAATGAAAAGTACAATACCCTTAATAGAAAAATATGTTATCAGGAATAATATGAATAAAACACATATTGAAAATGAATTATATATTTGAAATATTTACAACAATACACTTTTCTTTAATAGTTTTTATATTATAATATTGATGTTTATAAATGTTGGAATTATCTAAATACTGATTTATGGAAATATTACATTTTTTATATTACACATATATTTTCCGCTGTGAGCCTTCTTTAATACATTTATAGCCAGAAATCCGTGAGATTCGCTCCAACATATTTTACATATATTTTCAAATTTATCAAAAGACATGTCCGATCCAACGAAATCATCATATATCCGTTTGGTATAGTGTTTATTCTGTCTGAAGATACATAGAAAATTAATATTATTACGTATAACCTGCATGTCTACCTTTCCGTAACTTTGACTTAGATAGACACATGATATTTTTTTATGCCTCCCCCTGATGAAATAATCTTTAATACTCTTCTGGTCTTCCATCAAACAATCGTCAAACACCACAAGCGAGTTACTCTTGCACTCATCCAGCGTGGGTAGCTCATCACAATTATTAAAAAAAAAAGCAATTCTCTTCTTATGTTCTTTCTCGATATCCGCATAGGTTTTTCTTAACTCTACATATGCCGGTTGTTCAATAGATTTGCTGAAAACATACAGGTTTTTAAATATGATACCATTCTTATTGTAAATGAAGTTGAGCAGCAAATTGGTTTTACCACAGCCCGAAGAACCCACTATCAGACAGCGTAGTGGGATGGGCAACAAATTATTTTCAAATGTCTCTTTATGATAAGAAACTATATCCATCACTAAGTAAAAGAAATGCTATTTGAAAATTAACAAAAAAATATAGAAGAATGAAAATTCTTTTAAAAATAAAAAACGCTTTTCAAAGTTGCTACACATCAATCATTCATATCTTCTATTTATTTTTTATAATTAAATAAAAGATACTATTCTTGATGTAAAATTTCCTCCACCATTTGTATAAAATCATATTTTGTATCTATGATATTATTGTGGGATTCGTAGTACAAATTTTTTTCTTTCATGTGTTCTTTAACACAGTTCAAAATGTTTATGCCGTTTGGCACATATTCTCTTTCGTATACAACTATATACATATCATCATTCATCGCTTCTTCCAGCGATCTCTTCAATCTTCTTTTTTGCGTCCTCAGGCATTTATAGCGCTTTTTTTCATCATCTAAGCTTGTCATCAAAACACAAAATATGTGTTTTAAATCATCGTTCTCTGGCATCACAGCCACACGTTCTTCCAATTGTTCTATCCTTTTTTGTTTTTGATTTATAGTTTCCTCAAGCTCAAAAATTTTTCTTTTCAGTTTGTATTCCCCATATTTTTGAATCCTGGGAAGTACATCTTCGTACACCCAATCCTGAAAAGATATAGCTGAAGGTAGTTTTGATCTTAAAATCAAGGAATAAAGACCTGGTTCATTTATATAAATAGTATGTTTTTGCTCAATTGAGGGGGGCTGCAAATCGCCGCCCCCTTGAATAATAAGATTTTCATATGTGATTTTATATTTATCTCTAACATGTTTGTTGATCGCATCTCTTTGTCTTTCGTATCCAAGGATGGTGGCGACATCCTTGGCTTTGAACCAGGCATTGTTGTTTTCATCAAATATTATTAAAACCTCTTTATTATTAAATTTAAATTTGTTGTGTATTACATCAATGATATTTTCCATTTTGTTTTACTACGTTAAGAATCAGTTTATGAGCATGTAATTTCTTATTTATTGATTTTTTATAAATCTAATACAAGCAGCAATTATATAAAAAAGTAATTTTAAAATAAGAGATTACAACACTATAATAAAAAGTTACTCAAACTACATCGAGATTCGAACCAGGCTCTATGGCACGCAAAAACACAATGCTGACCACTGGACCAAATGGCATTCATATTGGGAGCCGCTGATTACAAACTTCATATTGCCGCAAGGCTGGGTTAACGTTATCAGCTCGGGTCAAGCAGCCGGCCTTTTAATCAGCTGTCAAATGAAAATATTTTAACATTGAGAGTGTTGACATTTTTAATATTTGAGCCAACTAAACTTCTTAAAAAGGCATAAATGAATGTGATAAGAATTGTATACATCCATAGGAAAGATATATTATTTTAATATCGACCGGGGGGCCGCGATTTACAGCCCCCCCTCAGATATGCAAAACAATACGTTTCTCACGGGGACGCAACTTATAAAGGCATAAATGCAGATATACAAAACAATACGATTTTCACGGGGCCGCAGCTTAGAAAGCCATAAATGCATTTGATAATAATTGTACCTATCCATCATCCGGGGGGCCGCGATTTACAGCCCCCCCCCTCAGATATGCAAAACAATACGTTTTTCACGGGGCCGCAGCTTATAAAGGCATAAATGCATTTGATAATAATTGTGTATATATCCATACCAAAATTTATTATTTTAATAATATTAATAAACTGGACAAATGAAATTCACCGAAAAAGCACGGGGGTTGCAATTTGCTACCCCAGCGGATATACGATTTTCACGGGGCTGCAGCTCATAAAGGTATAAATGTATTTGATAATAATTGCACCTATTTAAATCATTTTATTAACCCTAGCAGTGGCCAACTGTCGCGTTGCGACACTATGGCAATGCGATGTGGAGTGGCCGCTGCTCATAAAGGTATAAATGTATTTGATAATAATTGCACCTATTTAAATCATTTTATTAACCCTAGCATATTTATATATAAATATTTATAGGAAAAAATATTTATATAAATATTTATAAATTTATATATAATAAAAATATTTATATAAATATTTATAAATTTATATATAATAAAAATATTTATATAAATATTTATAAATTTATATAGAATAAAAATATTTATATAAATATTTATAAATTTATATATAATAAAAATATTTATATAAAATGTATATATATATAGAAAACGTATGTATACGTTAGTTGTGGATTTGGCGTTCTCAAAAAGATTCTCCGGCCGCGGCGTCGTTTGAACCTGGGCCGGTCGGGTGGTACGCTGTTATGTTAGCGCCTAGACCACCGGACTTGTTGGTGGCCGGCGGCGCGGTGTTTATCAAGTCTGATGTGATCGAGCGGAGGTGCATTCGATTGAGGTTATCAATGCAACTGCGATTTATCGCTTCGGGTGGGATTGCAGTTTAAGGGGAGTCGGTAGCTTTTCATTTAAAAGTTATGGTTACCTTAAGAGGGCATCTCGTAGTTCCCTGGATTAAATTCAAAGTGCCCCTTGAAATCATTGTCTGAAATCCTGGAAAATGCCCTGAAATGGGCTGATATTTGGCCAAAACCGGCCAGAATCCGGTCAAAAACTGGTCAATTTGAAGCTGAAAGCGGTCAAAAAAAACTACGAGTGGCCCAGAATGCCTGTATTATATCTACTGTTAATATTTCACTTATTAACCAATATTTTTTATGAAACTTGGTATTTAGCTTCATTTGGTGGAGATTCATCCATTTAATGTAAAAAATCTTGGTTTTTGTACTTATCATGGCAGCAAACCTGCATACTCTTTTCCTATGTTAATCATATGGAGAATAGACAAAACCTTTTATTTATGGACAGATATTGATGAAACTTAATATATGGCTTTATATGGTCGAAATAATTTTTTTCTATGCTAAAAACCTACTTTTAGTGTCCCCCATGGCAGCATACCTGCATACTCTTTCCCTATATTTATCTTAAGGAGAGTAGACATTTATTTTCCTATTTATGAGCACGTGATGAAATTTTGTTAACAAGTTTAGCTGGTCAAAATTAATATTACTAATTTGGAAATTCGCTGAGTACGCAGGTCTGCTGCGACGGGGGGTATTGTGTTCACTTTTGATCGTTATTAAGAACACCCGCATTGTAAAATATAAATGTAAATTATCAATCCTGAAAATTAAGTTAATGGTTTTCATTTAAGTTTTAATTTGCCGTCTTCGATGATGTTCGAAATATTGTGACTACATATAATTTTCAGCCCGATTTGGGACAGCCGATGAAATTTTTAGAGAAACCTAAGCTTTAGGATCACGTTTAACAGAAAGCAATGCCGCAAAGCCGACCTCAAATGATTGATCGAGTCAGAAATGGCAGGCAGTCAAACTTTGCATAAAAAGCATTTTGCCGAAATTTCAAAACGCAATAACTCGCATTATATTTGACCTTTAGAGATTGGGTTTGTAGCATTTGAATCTACATTCAAAGACCTTTAAAATGATATACAACATGACATAGGCCAATACAGTTTCCTCTACGACTTCCTGTAGGGGGCGTCCCCCGTGTTGTGCCCATTCTGGAAATGTGGCAATATCGATTTTTTACATCTACTAAATGTCCTCAACAATAATCCAAAGTCAAATGTAGTTAGACTTTCAGTGCATGCTCAACCTGTTTAGAGCCTGAACTATTTAGTAAATAAATGAAATAAAATCAAAGAAAAAATAAAATAAGTAATTCAGCACCTATAAATTTAGTAAAATAAATAAGTTACTAAGTTGACCAACTCAAACTTAAGGTTACCAATTATGGCAACCTTAAGTCAAAATCTGCAGTTGTAGAAAAGTGAGCCTTTAATGCTCACGGTTAAGGATTGTACCATTGACTTTGTACACTACCTTAGTGTATATAGTCAATGATTGTACTAAGTTATAACTTAAATTTCTAAGGACTTGGTAAACCCATACGTAGTCCCATACGTAGAACAGACCTATTCTGTTCAGGGCTAGGTGATTTAAATGTTAATTATAAAAGTTATTTAGGCCAAAATTCTAATTTTTGTTTTGTAACTTATCTAACACATAGGTATGCCAGTAAATAACATTGTGTAGTTTTTTATAAGTTGTGTCACTTATTTTTCGAAAACATAATATGGCACAAGTTGAAGTAATGATTCAATTGAATTGGACTTTTAAATCGGTCATTCTACTTTGGCCGAAGACGCGACCGCAGGCGAGGAATCAAAGTCAAGGGAAGTGAAATTATGAATGGTAATCATGAAATGTCTGTAAAACTTTCCACTACTGAACTGCAGTTTAGTTATCGAATCGATCGAGTCTGCAGGCGTCGCGATTGCTTTTATACGGTCGAAATGAAATAATCGATAGTTTCGTGACGTCATAATCGGATTCCCGGGGATGCGAAAAAGTTCTCTCCATAAATTTAACTTAACCGAATCAAAATAAAATAACCGAATCAGTCTGTTTGGCGTATGGCAGCAATTTTCGATTGATTCGATTTTTTTTTATTTGGAATTTGTAATCAGTATCTCCATTTTTCGGGAAATTACTTTTTTTAGGGTAATTTTGCAATGTCAAGGCAATCTTAGGGTAATGAGGATTTTAGGGTAAAATCAAAATCTACAAATTTGGAATAAAATGTGTTTTAAAATGTGGCCTAGATTAAGTTTTAAGCGGTTTCAATAATAATAAAAAAAGGGAAAAACAGAGCTATATACAAATTTGAGGACCAAAACTTTATATGTTTTTTTTATAATTTATTATATTTTTATAAATTAGTAAATAAGTCTACAAATTTATATATATATATATATATATATATATATATATATATATATATATATATATATATAAAACCAATTTATAATAATAATTTGTGAATTAATCATGAATTTGTAAATAAACTTATAAACAAAAAATATTTTATTTTTTTATTTATTTAAATATCAAATATTTAATACATTAAAAATATATCTTCCTATTTTAACCAATAGGCCCTACAGCAAACTCAGTCTGCATTTTATTGCATATTTAACTCAAATAAATGTAAAAATAAATTGTGGACTAAACCCAAACATTATATTTAATCAAGGTCTGTAGAGGAAAAAGCATAACTTCTTCCTAAGGGCAGCTGAATAGCTATTTTTTGTGTTCCGGATATGGAGGGTCAAAACTAAAACGGAAGTCAAGTTACGTTATAATATTTACCATTACATAGCTGATTGAAAAAAGGGAATGAAGCAGTCTTACCACGGGTACGATATTTATCGTAATGACACCATATTACTCAATTTTACATTTGGATTATTAGTTAATAACAAACCATTAGGTAATGACCAAATTAACAATAATTATTATCAATCAAGGTAAATATAAAACCATAAATTCTACAATAGTTTGCTTTGAAATTCCTTATTTTAGTAATAGTTTGGACAAAAAATCCCCATCGCAAACGAGAACGATTGTTGTTTCCTGCAGCATTGGCAACACTTGCAGGTAACAAAGAGTAAAATGTTGGTTTTTTAACCAACAAAAACTGTGTGGCGACATCCACGGATGTCGCAGAAACTGACACCATTGCTCTTATGGGATGTAGCTCACATGGCACTACGTACAGTCATCTTATTTAATTAGATTTTACTACATCCTTGGGTAATAAGAGTCATCTTCATCCCTGGGCCAGTAGCCCATTGTTGCGCAGTCGGCAATGTTAACTATAAGGCTTTTAATGCAAAACATCATATTTGATTCCCTTTTTTCGGACGCCGTTTTTCAACCGATTTTCTTTAAACTTGGTAAGTGTTTAGTTGAATAGTTATATTTGGTCCCTCATACCTTGAAATTTCGAAAATTTTTACTGAATTGTGAAATATTACCAAAGAAAAACAAGTTACTTTGCGACGTCACAAAGAGTAATATTTGTTAATTTTTCAAAATTTCGAGGAATGAGGACCCTAATATAAGTATTCAACTAAACCCTTACCAAGTTTAAAGAAAATCTGTTGAAAAAACGGCGTCCGAAACAGGGGAATCAAATACAATGTTTTACATTAAAAGCCGTATGGTTAACATTGCCGACTGCGCAACAAATGGGCTACTGGCCCAGGGGTGAAGATTACTCTTATTACCCAAGGATGTAAAATCTAATTAAATAAGATGACTGTACGTAGTGCCATGTGAGCTACATCCCATAAGAGCAATGGTGTCAGTTTCTGCGACATCCGTGGATGTCGCCACACAGTTTTTGTTGGTTAAAAATCCAACATTTTATTCTTTGTTACCTGCAAGTGTTGCCAATGCTGCAGGAAACAACAATCGTTCTCGTTTGCGATGGGGATTTTTTGTCTCAACTATTACTAAAATAAGGAATTTCAAAGCAAACTAGGGTAGAATTTATGGTTTTAGATTTACCTTGATTGATAATTGTTAATTTGGTCGCAACCTAATGGTTTGTTATTAACTAATAATCCAAGTGTAAAATGAGTAATATGGTGTCTTTAGGATAAATGGATGGTCTGATGCCAGAGTGAACCAACTCCATTTTGTTTGTTTTTTAAATAATATGATTTTATACTTAAGAAATACATTTTAATCTTATCCCAGAGTGAACCATCTCAATAACAGTTGTGGTTGCTAGGGAAATTTGTTTTTTTGTTTTCCCAAACAGGGAATTTTACTACTGTTTGTGTGCCAGACTGCACCAACTCTTGAAAAACATGGCCAACGCATGCGAGTTAGTTCCCAGTGCTTCAACTTCTTTTGATGATAATGAGTTAATTAACTCTAGTTTATCGGACCTATTTGAAGATTCTGGTGATGACTTCATTCCACACCTTTCAAATGATACAAGTGATGGAAATTACGACATTTATTACCTATTTATGCCCTTTTTTGCTAACCTGCAATTGGTTAGTTCACAGTAGCTTTCATTCTTATGCCATAGTGAACCAAATTTTTGCCTCCATATTTTCAGCTGTGGTGAGTGTTTTTTGTGCCACAGAGTAATTTTATATGATTCTAATAGTGATAATAACAGGTATCTACATTGAAACAGACAAGACTTCTATGTTCTAACATATATTTTGGAGTTAGTTCACTCTGGCAAACAAAGTTCAGAAAATTGTATGATTTGGTTCATTCTGGCAGACGAGGGAATGGAAAGTCTGCCTTTTTTATGATACTAGTTTACTTGAATTTCACCAAGCTTACAGACAATAAGTTTATTTTTGATTTTAAATAAATACAGAATTTTATTTGTGAAATAAAATAATGGTAACTGATCATTTTCAACTACAATGTTAAATATCGTAAACAACAATCCATAGGGGATCCATAGGTTATTAACTTAATTGTTTTGTCAAATGTTGAATTTTCAATTCTGTAGTTCTTAATGATAAAAAATGAACAGTTTCAAGAATAAGTACAGTAGTAGACATATTATTTTGCGTTGTTTTACATTTTTTTATTTTTAAAACCGCACAAAAATGTTAATTTTCAACAAAAATTTTCTAGAAAACATAAAATTTTAATATTTTACATGAACGTAATCATAACAACTTAAACACATTTAAGCAAATTAATGATTCATAATGAAATTAAAATGTTAAGGTAGTTTATTGAACCTTTAATCATTAGTTCACTTTAGCACTTAATTGCAATGTCAATTTTGTCTTGAACCAGACTGAACCATGTCGGGGCACTTAAAAAGAAAAAAAAAATATTTTGTTAAATACTTTTTATGATTATATTTTAATTAATGTTATGGATAAAAAACTATGTTACCTTTAAAATTATGCACATAAGAACTACATATAGTTCAATAAGTATGTGCAATTCAGCATCAAACATTAAAAACATATTCCGGCTTGTTCTGAAAAATTAAATAAATATACTTGGTTCACTCTGGCATCAGGCCATCCAAATATTGTACCCGTGGTAAGACTGCTTCATTCTCTTTTTCAATTAGCTGTGTAATGGTAAATATTATAACGTAACTTGACTTCCATTTTAGTTTTGACGCTTCATATCCGGAGCACAAGAAATAGCTATTCACCTGTCATTAGGAAGATGTTATGCTTTTTCCTCTGTGTAATAAAATGATCTTCCTTCTCATTCTATATCAAACATATTATTCATATCAGCTGACATTAATCAAATTAATTCTCAATTGTTCTTTAGATTGTTTACTTTTATAATTCTGTTTTGTAATGTAACTTTATTTGAATTCTTTTGTATATTAAAGCCTATAATCTTTCAGGTAATTCATTCAGTGTTTTTATTCAGTCTCATTTCAATTTAATATACAAAAAGAATTAAAATGCATCGCTTACTCAAACCAGAGAGATTCAGTCTTAGTCCTAATGACATAAATGCATGCCAAGAGTGGAACCATTGGTACAAAACCTTTGAAAACTGTATCGCATCTTCTGATGTAAGTGAAGAAAACAAACTTAAAGTTTTAGCCAATTTTATTTCACCCTCTGTTTACGAATATATTTCTGATTGTGACACCTATGAAGACGCAATTGATGTCTTAAAGAAACTCTATGTTAAACCAGTCAATGAAATCTTTGCACGATTCAAACTCAAAACAAGAAGACAAGAATCTGGAGAGAATATAGATTCTTATTTAGAGTCGCTGAAACGTTTATCAAAGGATTGTAATTTTAAAGCTGTAAGTGCGGAAGTAAACAGAAATGAATACATAAGAGATGCGTTTATAGATGGCTTGTTATCTCCACATATTCGACAAAGGTTATTAGAAAACCTTACTTTAACGTTAGATCAAGCTGTCTCTCAAGCAAGGGCTCTTGAACTCGCTCAACGCCAATCTCAACAGTATGTATTGGGGTTTTCTAATCCAGTAGTAAATTCTACGAGTAATGTTAAGGACTGTGTAAGTCAACCATCCAATGACATCGTTCTGGAAACGCAACAGGCTACTTCTCAGGATGCTGTCGTTTCTTCAGTCAGTCAAACATGTTATTTCTGTGGATTCCGAAAACATAACAGAGCTGTGTGTCCTGCGAGGGAAGCTACATGTAGAGGTTGTGGCACTAAAGGCCATTACCAGAAGGTATGTAGAAAACAGAAAAAACAATCTTTTAAGTCAGATACTTCAAATATTCAATCAAACTGTATTGCTTCAGTACCTTCCAGTCTAAGTAAAGCTGTAGTTCCGTTAACCATAAATGGCTTACATGCATTTGCCTTGATAGATACGGGAAGTTCAGGAAGTTTTATAAATGAAAGTTCAGCTTATGAGCTTAAGCTCCCTGTGATTCCATGCAAAGAGGAAGAGGTGTCTATGGCCTCTACTACTTTGCGCTCATCCATAAAAGGGTATTGTGAAGTTGATTTAAAACTCCAAAATCATACTTATAAGCGGGTAAAACTAAGTGTTCTTACAAATTTATGTTCTGATGTCATTCTCGGTCACGATGTTCTGAAGCGTCATTCAAGTGTACAAGTTCAGTTTGGAGGAAACGAAGTTCCCCTTAACATTTGTAGCGTTGCTGTAGCTAAAGTAGAGCCGGTAGAATTATTCACTAATCTCTCGCCAGATTGCAAACCTATCTCGACTAAATCTCGTAGACATTCAGTTTCTGAGACAAAATTCATTGATGGGGAAATTCAAACTTTATTAAAAGAGGGAATTATCGAAGAAAGTAAATCTCCCTGGAGAGCGCAAGTCCTAGTAGTTTCATCTGATAACCATAAAAGACGCATGGTTGTGGATTATTCGCTAACTATAAATCGTTTTACAGAACTTGATGCATTTCCCCTTCCCAGAATTGAAGATATTGTAAATAAGGTAGCCACTTATCGGGTGTACAGTTCAATTGATCTAAAAAGTGCGTACCATCAAATCCCAATAAAAGAAAAGGATAAACCTTATACCGCATTTGAGGCATGTGGAAAGCTGTATCAATTCACTCGTGTTCCTTTCGGTGTAAGAAATGGCGTTCCCGTATTCCAACGTACTCTGACCAACATCATCACTTCTGAAAATATTGAAGGTGTCCAAGTTTATTTGGATGATATTACAGTTTGTGGTCGTGATCAGTCTGAAAATGATAAGAACTTGGAAAATTTCATGAAAGCTGTTGCCAAATACAATATCTTACATTGAACGAAAAGAAATGTAATTTTTCAACAACAACTATTCATCTTTTAGGGTTTGTAATCAGCCACAAATCTATTAGACCAGATCCCGAACGTTTACAGCCTCTGCGTGATCTGCCAGTTCCTTGCAATACAAATTCTCTTCGCAGAGCTCTTTGAATGTTTTCGCATTACTCTCAATTCATTCCGAAATTCTCTGAAAAATTACGTTGTCTAAACAAGAGCTCATTTCCTTTATCTGAAGAGGCAAGAAATGTATTCAGTCAGTTAAAGCTCGATATCTTAAATGCTGTAGTTTCTACAATTGATGATGAAGGAACTTTAACAGTAGAAACTGATGCATCGGATCAGGCGATAGGAGCAGCTTTGACAGTGGGCGGTCGTCCAGTGGCGTTTTTCTCGAGGACCTTAACCGATTCAGAACAAAAACATTCATCGGTCGAAAAAGAAGCTTATGCAATTTTGGAGGCGCTAAGAAAATGGAAACATTATCTTATTGGCAGACACTTTCGCCTGATAACCGACCAACGCTCAGTTGCCTTCATGTTTAGCGACCGTCACTCTAGTAAAATCAAGAACGATAAAATTATGAGATGGAGAATCGAGTTGTCTTGTTACAAATATGAGATCGTTTACAGAGCTGGAAAAGAAAATAGAGCTGCAGATGCGTTGTCGAGAATCTGTTCATCTTTAGAAGGAAACTTGACGGAACTTAGAACATTGCATGAAAATCTATGTCATCCAGGAGAATCAAAAATGTATCACTGGACTCGAAGTAAAAATCTCGCTTATTCACTTGAAGAGATTAGGAAAGTTACCTCTTCTTGTAGGGTTTGCTCGGAAGTTAAGCCACGGTTTCATAGGCATACTGGTCAGCTTATCAAAGCTACACAACCGTTTGAGAGGCTTAACATGGATTTCAAAGGACCACTACCATCCTCCTCTAAAAATCGTTATCTTTTGATTGTAGTCGACGAATATTCGCGATTCCCATTTGCCTTTCCTACCCCAGACATGACTGCTAGCACTGTGATTCTGAAACTCAAAGAACTTTTCTCGATGTTTGGCTTACCTGCATACTTACATTCTGACCGAGGAACAAGCTTTATGTCTCAGGAACTGAAGTCATTTTTATTTAGTTTAGGAGTCGCTACTAGTCGCACTACAGCATATAACCCGCAAGGGAACGGCCAAGCTGAGAGATATGTTGGTGTCGTTTGGAAAATAATTGAGTTAGCCCTGAGAAGCAAAAACCTTCCCCTTTCCGACTGGGAAAAAGTTTACCAAGAAGCCCTACACTCAGATCGTTCACTTCTATGCACATCCACAAATGCTACACCTCATGAGAGATTGTTTCTCTTTTCTCGAAGATCTAGTAATGGGAAGACCACTCCTTCGTGGCTTATGAATCCCGGTCCTGTTCTTATGAAGCGACCAGTAAGGTACTCAAAGTACGAACCTATTGTTGAAGAAGTAACACTTCTTGAAGGAAATCCTGAATATTCCCACATACGATTTGCAGATGGGAGAGAAACAACAGTGAGTTCCAGACACCTAGCACCAGCAGGTGAAGTTATACAATCAAATGAAACATTTTTGCATTCACCGGAGAATGATCAAAATAAGAAACAGGATAGTGAACCAAACTCTCAAGAAAATGACTCAAGAAGAGACTGTCATGAAATTGATGATTCTGAAGAACGCCCCAGTAAAAATACAGATTACGTAAGAAGAAGTACACGAGAAAAACGCGCTCCATCTTTTTTGAAAGATTATGTTTGCTAGGAGGGGAAGAATGTAATAAAATGATCTTCCTTCTCATTCTATATCAAACATATTATTCATATCAGCTGACATTAATCAAATTAATTCTCAATTGTTCTTTAGATTGTTTACTTTTATAATTCTGTTTTGTAATGTAACTTTATTTGAATTCTTTTGTATATTAAAGCCTATAATCTTTCAGGTAATTCATTCAGTGTTTTTATTCAGTCTCATTTCACTCTGCAGACCTTGAAGGCAGACAGCATACAAAGATAAAACTTTTAAATTACAAAATTGTTGTAAGAATCAAATAATCATCGATAATCATCCTTTGCAATGGAGCGGGAAACCAACTGTCGCCCATGTGACACATAGACAAATTAAAGAATTAATTTTGCCAAGAGATAAATGATTTTTATATTGTACAACCTAAGTATTAACTTAAATGGATTAATTATCAAATAACCTTAACTACTCAATATGAGCAATGGGAGTATATAAACTGTATAAATTATAATTACGGGTTTTTAAGATTTAAGGAGGTTAATCTGAAAAAAAATTTGATAATTTAGGGTAATTTTTTGATCTTTAGGGTAAAATGATGTTGATGTGGTGGAGACTCTGTTTGTTTGTGTATTTTTAATTTGGGTACGTCGTGACCATAGATATATACTAATACACCTGGATCGGTAACACCGTGTTGCGAAAACGAGCCGTTACCCCCACCACTAGCCAGCATTCGTGGTCAGTGTTGCCAACCCTGTACGAGTAAAAATGTATTTTAACTAAAATAAATAAATAAATAAAATTAATAAACTACAGTAATACTGTAGTTTTTAAATCTTTCTTACCTATGAAAAGATAAATTTCAGCCTTTTTAATGTGCAGTAATACATCAAAAAGCTTCACAGTATAGAACCATCTTTCATCATCATAATTATAATTGAACATTTTAAAGAATGTAAACAAACAAGAATGCAGCTGACGTACCGACAACAATCAACAATCATGTCAGCTGATATTCAGCGCGGCGCGGCGGCGGCGCAGCGGCGGTGGTAATACTGGCTAGTGGTGGGGGAAGCCGGCTCGTTTTTACCACTATTCCGCCATTTCAGTTACCGATCCAGGTGTATTAGTATATATCTATGGTCGTGACGACTGACGTGCACCAATGAATGTATCTAGAATAAACCGAGGTAGGTGACACGGGTGACACCAACAGCTGATTGAAGCGAGTCTGCGCTACTGCGCTGCGCCTTTGACGTCATCGTCATGTTGTTTCTCTTGACTTGACACATGAGTGGTTTGCCTGGAATATTTTTTTTAAGTACTGCACTGACGTAATTATTTTTGTTATTGTTTTTGTTGATGTCACCTACCTCCTTCGTCCTTCTTCTCTTCTCATTCTAGATTTTTTGACGTGCGTGCATCAGCATTATCAGCATTACTTCGAGGCTCCGAGGAGTACTTGTCTTGGAGTAAAAAAGATTACTCTCAGGGAACAAAATTAAAGAGTACGTTTTCTACTTTGTATCAGGGAATTTAGAGCTGTTGGCCAGTCCATCATGAGTGGAAACAGTAAGTAGGCCCATTTACGCTAGTTAAACTTAAATGCATTAGGACCTAGGCCTAGTTAGTTTTTAACCTCTTCTTTATTTGACCTTTTGTTGTTAGGCCTAGGTACAATAGGCCTAGGGCCTATCAGATATCTTCTGAAGCCATACCCTTTCTACTTTGTCATAGCTTTTGCTGTTTAGGTTATGAAAACCTACCTAAAATTATTAGAGAGGGTGGTTAGTTGTGACCTAATATTAAACAGCATTGCCACTACAGTAATCTTAAGTGTATTTAGGCCTATATTTTTAAAACAAAGGATGAGGAAAAAGGTAGTTAATTTTGAACTTTTTATTTATTAGGCTACTTAATTTATCTTGGCAAGTGTTCAATTTAAGAATTGATCTTGATTTATTATAGTCAATGAAGTGAAAGTATTACTCTTCTAAGCTGTTGTATGAGGTTATGTTCCTGGTAATTTCTTGGCGAAACTTCGTTATCCGTCTCCACCGTTATTATCGATGTGGAAATTTCGATATTGCGACAATATTGCTATAACATCGATGATACAATTACACGATACGATTACGATTTTAAATAAACCTTTTCACAATAAAGCAAATACCGTATATATTCAAACAAGTAACTGAAAAAAGTAAAAAATTGTACTTAATGTAACCTGTAACAAAGAACAACACAAAATAAACTAACCAAGTTTGTTGTGTTGTTGTGTAGCTGTATCTAAATTCGAATTGTGAGAAGAAGCAGACTTCGAGACTTTGTTAGATCTAAAATGGCGTCACACAAATGCTGCCAAATACAAATCAGAAAGGTTTTTTTTTGCTATTGTATTGAGGGAATATGCATTTTAAATGTTTCAAAACACCATTGATTTTGTTGTTTTAAACGTCGCTGTCAATTAAAGTGACGTAGGTTTACGGTTACACTGTTAGGTTAGATTGTTATTATGATACATATCTTTTCTCAGTATCGATGTTGATTCGATTGTTTTCATCGCTCAATTTCAATCGCAATATCGAAATTTCCACATCGATAATAACGGTGGAGACGGATAACGAAGTTTCGCCAATTTCTTAATGTCAGTCAGCCTCGTACATTACTGTACAGATGTCAAAACAACTTAACAGCTGATCATCAACCTTGTTGGTTTCTTCTTCTTCGGACTGCAATGTCTCATGCCCTATTCCGAATTTGGGCCTACAAAAACTTACCACCGTATCCTTTAGTATTCATTAGGCCCAATCTAATTCAGATTTAGATTACGTCCTCAACAATCTTTGTAGTTGCCTAGGAAACTATGAAAAAAGACTATTTCAATAAAAAACAAAAGCAGCCTAAAAACTAAATTTTCCACCGTCAAAATTACGTGCAGGGTAGGGGTCGTCCATAAATTATGTCATCTGAAAATAGGGGGGGAGGGTCCAGTTTGAAAATGACGGTAAGATAGGGTGATGTTTAAGGGGGCGGGGTCGGCTTTGATATGACCTCATTTTAAATACATGATGTTTTATACCAAATTTTTACAAAAAAACAATGATAAATTCTAATACAACGCAACTATTATAAAATAATAATCTATAAAATATATTAGACAATTTTTATGCGTTGTTTTATAAGTTAGTAGTCTATTTTTCCATTGGGAAAGTCATGTTGGCTTTATTTCTGAAGGTAAATTCAGATGATGGGTCTTTTTTTTAGTTTATCAGGTGGAGTTTAAAAGGCATTATTTTACTTAAGATGGAGGTTTGTTAAAAATGACGTAATTTTTCCAAGAGGGGGGGGGGGGGTGAAACAAGCTATGATGGTAGGATGATTTTAGGGAGGGGGGTCCAAAAATGCCCAAAAAGCGAAGACGTAATTTATGGACGTCGCGTAGATCTATATCGCGTAGCCTACATTATTAGGCCTAACGCGATAACGCTGCTAATTTCAATTAAATAAGTTATCTATTCTGAAAATTCATTTAAAGTAGGTACATATTAATACTCTTCAACGTGGTGTCAATAGTAAAGCCCATAAAAGAGGAGATTTCTCAGTTAATGTTGAAATTCGCCCGTGTTAAAATTTTACCCTTATAACCCGGTAATCTCTGGGGAAATCCGGTGATTTGGTAACACTACTCTTTCGAAATGGTGTCTCTATAATTACAGTACAAAAGTTGCCGATTGCATAAAAGCATATTTTTAGTGAATTTCCCAAATAACGTAAAGGAATAACTTACACTACGATAGTATAGTCACCGTAGGTAAGACCTAAGCACGCTACCTCTCATGTTACTTTTTCCCATGTTACGTTTTGAGGTTCCCAGAAGCCAAAAACACCATGTTCATTCAAATTCTTACATGTAAGTTAAATATAGGCCTAGGCTGTGATTTGTATCTAAGTATCCGTGAACCCCACAGGATACTTGATGGGTGCAGTTTCTTAACTGGGCTACCATACTATTGTAACCAAGTCACAAAAAAGTACAACGCAATAAGCCCACACCATATTTCCTGTTTGTTCCACATCGCAAAAACCTAACTCAACAATTCAATCTAACTGCGCAATGACAAGTCAGCGGGGTCATCGAAGTTTATTGTCTCCATTGCCGGTCGTGGACACTCTAGAAAGTTCCAGAATTTTCCCACCAATCATTATCATCCAAAATTAAATCACGCTCTCCTATTGGCCAATAATAGTGTGGAAGGGGAAAGAAGACAAAAAGGGAGCACTGTGGACAGGAGGAAGTCAGCTCGGGAAATTCGGCGGAAGACGGTCTTCTTTAAGCTCGGGGACGACGCCACTTACGCGAGTGTAGTGAAGTGTTGTGTTTTCATGGCCTGTGGCCTTAAGCCTCTTTTTTATTGTGTCATGTGAATAAGGAGTGATCCAGCGTGATTAGAGTAAGATATTCTTTCTAATATTTGTAATGATAGGGCCTGTCTGGCGGTGTTAAATTCCTCAATTTTTATTTTCAGAATTTAATTATTTATTATGCACCATCCCTTCAGGATGGTTGTACAAACCCTTTATAGTTACATCTAACTAACAGTGTTGAGATTTTTGCAAACAACCTCTCTCCAACTGCTATACATTTTTTATACTAAATCAAGAATCCAAATTTTGTTAAACTTATAAATTGATTGTCTGAAATGCAATTTAATTGAGACTCTCGTGCTGGTGTAAATATTAGTTTTGGTAATGTAAATATAAATTAATATAATTGTTATTGCTGCAATTCATACTTGATTGTTAGAGATTGTTATTAAACTCACTTAAATACATTTAGTTACTGTTCATTTAGGCTTTGATTCTAGTACCCTCTCATTTAGCGAGTTAACAGTAGTATTCCCTTCTTAGGAATGCCCCTAAGCTTATATGGTGGAGGACGCTAAATTCCGTTTTAGAGACGATTATAGCCTTTGGAGAGAGATGACTCTAAATGTAAAAATACAACAAACAAAAAAACCTATAACCCGGTAAACACAAAAAAAAAAAAAATAAACAGAAGGGTTGTTGTGGACATGTAGAGGAATGAGTGATTGTGAGATTTGTTTTCTTTAAAATGTTTTTGGAATTTAAATGTTTGTAATTAAAGCAAAATATTATACTTTCACCTACAACCCATTCTTTTTTTTTTTGTGTTTCTATGTAAAAAACCGACAAAACAAGAACAAAACTATAACCCGGTAAAACACCAAAACACAAAAAAGAAGGGGTTGTAGGTGAAAGTATAATATATTGCTTTAAATTACAAACATTTAACATTTAAATCCTAAAAAACATTTAAAAGAAAACAAATCTCACAATCATTCATTCCTCTACATGTCCACAACAACCCTTCTGTTTATTTATCTCTTTTCAAAACAAAAAAACCAAAAAACATCTGTCTGTTGCTGAATTAAAATAAATGTAAACAGTATATTTATAATCAGCTGATCAGTTGCTCAGAACATCCTCCCACCCAAGTTAATTAACTTGTTACATTAACTTGCAACTTCTCACTAATTCTGTCGTTTTGGTTGTGTGGGAAAGGATATTCATTTTTACTATTTGTATTCACTCACAGTTTTGCATCTCTCCATATTAATTTCTTCTTCGTTGAGATTCATACTTACTGCAGGCCACTCGTCACTCGGATTATACAACCAGTTTGGGGCCTCCCACCGTTGACTTTCCAATAGTTTCTTTGCACTACACCCCCTTGATAGTTGATCGGCTTGGTTAAGCAGACTAGGAACAAACCTCCGTTGACCTGGTTCGCTGACATTTCTAATTTCGTAAACACGGTCCTCCTTCTTCAATTGAAACTTCTACAAAGATTCCCTCTTTTTTATAATTACTATCCTCTTGAAGTGACTAAGAGTCATATTGTGCAACTTTGATGCGTGTTTATACGGATCATCAATTCCAAGGGTCTCCAAATTCCAGAACATCGAAAGATTTTTCCTAGGTTTACTACCACAGCCGCAAAACATGTCATAGGATGAGGACTGATTTAACTTACTTCCACAGGATTCGGTTTCACTTGACACCCGACCCATCAGTGTCCAACCTAGAAAGGTTTCTATGGCGACTAATCCACAATCTAGTTGTATTTTATTACCTGTGAATAATTTGCCTGCAACGTCGGCACCAATCAACACATCAATTTTCTGGTTAGTTTTACCCACATCAGAAATAAATACGTTAGCGTCTTTAAGCTGCTTACTAATCAGTCCCCTCTCAACACTAGGAATGTTTTCACAAATGAGGGGTTGGTCCAAATCTAAATCTACATTTGTAATCACTGTTTAAGTTACCTAGGGTAATCTTAAATTCATTGTGTTTGACTTCGTTTGTCTTGACACCGCCAAAAAGTGAATGAGTTAAACTCTCTTGTCCTTCAGGGTTTAAACCTAGCTTAGAGGCAGTTGCTGCAAGGATATAGGATCTCATTGAACCGGTGTCTATCAATGCTCTAACAGGAATGGATATTCCATCATGAATAAGATTAACCACCACAGTCTGTAAATAAACTTGATATTTCCCCTGTAAATTTGACAAATCTTTAACCTCAGATACCTGGTTTTGATCCGGTTTTACATGAGGACTACATCCATTTTGTTTTTCAACATCTTCTTGCACATCACTAGGCCTACACATAATAGCAGGATGTTTGCGTGAACACAAGTTACATTTAATAGGCCGTTTACAAAACTTAGATGTGTGGCCTTGAGCCAAACAAGAAAAACATGCTTTTTTATCTAATACTATTTGTCTCCTGTCATTGTAGTCCATTTTCTTTGCTTTAAAACAATTAATACTCTTATGAGAAGACTGGGAACAGAAAATGCATGTTGTGTCTTTAATTTTGTTTACAAGACAAGAGGCTGTTGGCATTTCCTCACGTTTAGTGGAACTACTATTCTTAGAACTCACCTTCTTAGTAGAATCATAACTAGATTTAGCTAAAACGATCCTCTCTTCGCCTTCAACTTCCGACTTGATGAACTGTCTCAGCCTTTTCAGTGTTACTTCTTCTGCTTCTGACGACCCTTGGTTGGACTGATTTGAGGATAAACTTGATCGCTGCCACGCTCTTAGAAGATCATCTGGTAAGCAGGACTCGACTAAAGGTAACAAAATGCAAGCACATTTATCTGTCGTGACATCTAAACTTTCCAAAGCTCTTAATTGGCATTCTAGCTTGTCATAAAACTTCATAAGCGGAAAAGATTTACCTGATTCTGAGTTCTTCAATACTAAAGCTAGTAATTCCCTGACATAGACTTGTACTAGAAGGCCATCGCGCCCAAATCTACTGTTAAGTTCATCTAAGGCTTTAGGATAATTATCAGCTGTAGGAGGGAAACTTTTCACTACATCATAAGCTCTGGATCCTGGAATCATGGACTGGTATAAATACTGAAATTTTTCCTCAGCATTTATTGAAGTTTCCTTGTCAATTACTTGGAAAAGACTCCAGAAGTGAAGCCAGTCTCTTGAATCACCTCCAAATTTCAATAATTCAACTTTTGGAAGTCTTAATCTGTTATTTTTCTGTACAACTACATTAGAATTACTCACAGAATTGTCCAGGGATCGTGCTTCATCTTCTATCTTGTTAATAGCATTTAACTCTACCTTTACTGATGAAAACATATTTTGATATTCATCTTGTTTTTCTAATTCAGTTGCTATTTCTTCATCTGTATTGTCTTCCAGCATTAAATCGAAAATTTCTTTATTCAGTTCATTTAATTCTTGATTTCTCTGTTCAATTACCTCAAATAGTGCATTTGCTTTCTTAATATCTTCTTTACAAACTTCATTGAACCTATTTATAGCTTTGCTCATTGCTGTCCTAAGAGCCTTTCTCTTCTTCACTAAAACATCCATTCTCAAAGAATCTGTTGTGACTTTTCAGCAAAAAATATACTTCCACCAATGCCCCACTACGTTGGGCGCCACTATGTAAAAAACCGACAAAACAAGAACAAAACTATAACCCGGTAAAACACCAAAACACAAAAAAGATGGGGTTGTAGGTGAAAGTATAATATATTGCTTTAAATTACAAACATTTAACATTTAAATCCTAAAAAAACATTTAAAAGAAAACAATTCTCACAATCATTCATTCCTCTACATGTCCACAACAACCCTTCTGTTTATTTATCTCTTTTCAAAACAAAAAAACCAAAAAACATCTGTCTGTTGCTGAATTAAAATAAATGTAAACAGTATATTTATAATCAGCTGATCAGTTGCTCAGAACACTAAATTCCAAGCTAGACAGGCACAATTCAGTCCCTCAAAGGTAGCATAATTTAGGTTTAGGTTACTGTTTTTATCAGGCACCTTTATTTTCTTAAAAAAAAGAGACAAAAGAACATAATGATACACTACACTATATCACATTAAATTACTATGAGGTTTAAATAAACTTATTAACTAACTACAAGTTTAAATAAAGTTCGGTGAAATATGATTTAAAATTATAACAAAATTAAAAGGTATAGGGTGATTAATTTAGACAATAAAAATTTTAATACTTAAATAAAATTCTAATATATTTATGGATCAATCAATAATTGACCTTGACATTTATAATCTCAAAAAGGAAGGTTTATTACAATTAGCCAGTGACTACAATGTCAGAATCCCTTCTGATCCCTTGTTCATAACTGTCCATGAATTAAGGCAAAAATTATCACTTGTTAAGGAGGTTGCTCGTAAAGCTCAAAGAGATAGTATATTTAGGGCTATATTAGAGAAATCCATTGAGGAAAACCAAGTCTCAGAGGTTAATGCAAGGGAGTATCCAGAGCTAAAATCATATTTTGAACTTCTTGATCCAATTCACGATTCAGTTTATGAATCAAAAGATAACGGTGGTAATGAGAAGCCATGCCACAATTATGCTAATGAACCGATACAGCATCTAGGGGCTGCTTCAAATTTTCCTACTCACAAAGAAACGGAACCTAAGAATACTATAACCACTACTGCACTGACTGACATTATATCTGTAAACACCCAATCACCAATTACAACACAGCAATCTTCAAAAACGCAAATTGAAGTACCCAAATTCAACAACACTACGACGATACAAGTTAAGTCACCGGAAATTATCACACCTAACTTGAATACCGCAATGGCTGATTTGAAGTCAGAAAATTTACCTTTGGTGAAACCAACTATTTTTGGTGGCCAACCGCATGAAAACGCTTTAGAGTTTTTAAAGAAATTTGAACTTGCTGCTAGGTGCAATCGTTGGTCGGACAGAACTAAATTAGACTTGTTTGGAACCTATATGACGGGCATTGCATACAAATGGTATTCGGATTTTATGGACCTAAATCCAAGCACATCATGGGAAGATTTACAGAATAATTTCAAAAAATCGTTCGGGAAATCAGGATTCTTGTTTGACATTCAGAATACATTAGATAGCCGAATCCAAAATGAGTCTGAGACCCCTCTAAACTTCTTTTTCGAGATCCATAATCTATGTAGACAGCTTAAGCCAAACATGCCGGACGAAGAAATTATTAACTATACAATTAAAGGACTGAGGCCGAACTATTTCGATGAAATCGTCTGTATGGAACACTCTAACCTTAAGGAGTTTCAAGACAACTTATCGAAATTGCAGACAAGACTCCAGTTAAAACAACAAAACTCCAGGAAGTATAATTTGCATTATGGTTACGACTATGTTCAAACAATTGACCAAAACAACACACCAACAACATTTTCTCATAACACTAGAGCAGTAAGTTTCCGTCATTCATCTCCCAAAACTGATGATAAAACACACCATCTATTGAATGCAATCTCGGATTTAACTAAAGCGGTTCGAGACATAAAGACTTCAAGTCAATCTACGGCGAAGGGTTATAACGATAGGCGTCATGTTTCACGGAGGGATGACTCCAGAACTCGCAGAGACAGGAGCCAATCCAGAGACAGGAGCCAGTCCAGAGATAGGAGCCAATCCCCAGTGCAATATCGCAATAAATCTAAATCACCAAATAGATACTTAAATAGGAGAAACTATCAGTCATATGGGAATGCAAACTACACTCCAAGAAACTACTATTCACCAGGTAGGAACATGTACCAGCGCCAGAATAGTCACCAAAATTATACGACTAGACGTCATAATTATGACATCTGCCAAATGGACAATCACATGACAAGGGAATGTTATTTTAACATGAGAAACCCTCGTGCTCGGAACCAAAACAGACAGGAACCTTCTAAAGAATTAAATCTAAATTTTCCCCAAACAAAACGAACCAATCAACACCTGATGATACTAAGTATCATAATCAACGACAATCTAATGCAAATTAATCTTACAGAAAAAACTAGTTTATGGGTGGGTACCCAGAGTCGAAATTAACAGAGGTTCTCACCCTAATTACAGTGTTAAAACTCAAAATCATTGCAACAAAAAAAGGTACTATGTAAGTACTAGGAATGTAGCTTCCTACAATTTACAATATAACAACACAAAATCTCACTACCTTATGAGAAATAAAAACGATAATCTTCACAATTTCACTCATGGCAAAACTACCCCAAATGAATGAAATTACATTAAAATCTCTAAGTTATCTGACTTTAAACAACATGTAATAGATGACGATGAGGAACCATTTAACGGCCAGACATTATACTATCACAACAAAAATTTTCAAAATCAGGTTTTATCCCAAACAAAAGCTATGATGAAGAGTTCCCACCTCTAGATGCGTCATGCAGAGGCAAGCAAAAGCATCGACCTTGTGACGTTGCCGGAAACCTAACGCCTCAGAATGCACCGGTCATGTTTGCCACGTCAACTCCCGAGTTGCCAGCGCGTACGCAAGTGACGTCACAGCGACACACAATCGCAGCCTACCAAGTGCCAACCTCAGCCACTTCTTCAAACTCGGATCCCAATATAGGCTGTATTACTGATTGTACTTCAGCGACAACTACGAATCAATCCACTTCAGACAATGAAACTTTAACATCACCGCAACAGTCCAAAGAGGATTTGGTTTTAATTTCAGAGGAACAGAGCGACAACTGTTTACTCTCGATTAATGAAGCACAAAATTTAATTATTACTATTGACAAACAGCAGAGGTTAGACGTGATTAAATCCTACCAGTTAAGAAATTTAGGCTACTGAAAACTAACAGTAGGGAATCAGAAAGTGTGTTGTCCTCAATTTACGACATTTTGTTTAATACTACTGAGCAAGCACCACAACCAACATTAAACTTTAATGTTAAAATACAAGGAATAGGCCACACCTTGAAATGCTATATAGATACTGGCACTAATTATTTGTTTATTAACCACAAGTTAGTAAAAGGGTTACCACTTTCCACAGACAAACTTCCAACCATTGCTGCAGGGCCGTATTTCTAAATAGGCTGAAAAGGCTGGAGCCTATAGCGGCAAAATTATAGGGGCGGCACTTTGGCAATTTACAAACAATTTTTTTATTGATTTTTAAGCCCATTATTCTGATTGGAAGTGTATTCATTTGAGGAAATGGAAATGCGTTTTTTTTTCATAAAAATTTTTCACATAATTTTGTAGTAGCACATTTTTCATGTAGGATAATTGTAACGACACTCGCAGTTTGTATATTTCCAGAAAGAGGGAACCACACTAGCGCTCCCAGTGTTTACATTCGCAACTAATGATTTCCTTTTTAAAGCATTCTATGAATTTAAAAATGGGTCGGCCACAAAATAGAGAAAACGTATGGTTTTGCTTTATAAAATAAACTCCCCCATGAAAAAATATTTTTTTTATGAACAGAACGAAAAAATTAACTACTTGCCAGGTGTAGCTGTTCCAACATACAACCATTGACTATGTACACTAACGTGAGTAGACTTCTCATAGCATAGGCGTGTGATAAGCCTATTGACGGTGGTGCGATCTCGTGCGGCGTCCACGGAAGTACGCGTAACATATGATAGATAAATCAGTATTACCACTCTTCTCAACCAAGGATGAAATATTTTATAGCTGAAAGTTATGTTTATGTTTTGGTAAAGTGTTTTTGCAGCACTGTAAATTCAGCTGAATAATAACAACATCGATGGCAGCGACTCTGGTGCCGCGTAAACCGAACTTCCAAATTTTTGCCTCAAACTAAATGCATTGGATGAGAGGTCTATTCACGTTAGTGTACATAGTCAATGATACAACCAAACTTTCGCCAAAATGATAATCAACAGTAAACAATTAATTGCAATTGTGAGTTTACACACCAGGGACCATTTTAGCTTCTTCTATACCGGAGACTTTTCAAGTTAGTGTCACAACTGATGATGTTAAGTATGCTTACTCTATGATGTTAGACTGTGACACTGTCACAAGAAACATTTCAAACTTCTATTGATTTTATTTCGATAAAAAAAGGACTCAATCTGTGGCTCTAGGATAAAAATACTGGGTAGGCAACTATACGGAGTCTTAATTTATTTTGAATTTAATTTTCATTTCAAGACATAAGTCGCCATTGCGGCGCCGCGCCGCGCTGTTGCCAATTATTTAGCTTTGTCAATGGTGAATCCTTTTTGCTACGATTAGAGTCCTATTTTTTATTTTTTCGTAAGTTTTAAGTTTACTTACACAGAAAGGTGCAGGCCTACGTAAATGGATTAGTTGTTTAAATTGAACTCTATTTTCTTTAGTTCAAATTTCAATTTAATAGTCGTTCAAACTATGTTTTGTTTTATGTGAGAAAACCAAAATTATTATTGGGATTGCGTCACAGTCCCTTGCCAGTCCGCTGTTCTAGCTTCTCCTGTGAAGTTACTTTTTGATTATTTGTGTTAGGATCCCTGGTTTAAATAATTATTCAATTAAAGAATACATAAGTCATTAAAGTTTTTGGTAGGCCTACTTGACATCTCGTTTTTGGTATATTGAGACATAGATGTAATCTGAGGCGTATTTTTAGGTAAATATGCTCCTATAAGTGACAATACAAACTATGTCTGTCGCTAATTTGAGGGAGGGGAAGGGGGGCGGCAGAAAATGGATAGCCTACAGGCGGCAAAATCCTAAATCCGGCCCTGCATTGCTGCCGCAAACAACAATGAAATACTACCAGTATTAGGTCGAATACAGTTGCCTATGTTAATTGCAACAGGCAATATACAGTGCAATTTTTAGTCATTAAACAGCTTGCATTAGACATAATTATAGGAAACAAGTTTTTATTAGAAACCACATGGAGATCTCATTCAAAGATAAGCACATTCGTATATTTAACAAGAACACGAACACACATGACTTGATCCCTATGGACGAATCATGGGTAATCAATATGCAAAATGCCAATACCCTATCAGTTATAATGGACTTATCCACATCAAACAATTTAACTGAGGTAAGAGCAGATAAAGAATATTATGTCAAACCAAAACAACACCTCAAGATACTAGAATTGCCAATAAATTCAGAAAATCTAGAATTTGAACAGATTTGAATTTGCAAGATAAGCGAAAATTACATGCATATATTGCTAGTGACATTGATTCTAACATAAAATGCATCCAAATCTATAATTCAGGAACATCACCGAAGAAAATTAAACAAAATTCATTGTTAGGCTACTTAAAAACCTCAAATAACAGTAAGATTGAACCCATCAGGAAATTACTCCCAGCAGGAATGGAACTCTCTCAGATACACAGTCCTCAAAACTCCAACCACGCTAACACCAAGTCTACTTACTATAATCCTGACAAAATTCAAGTATATGACCTTAATGGAGACAGACTTTCCATTAACCCAAATCTCTCGGTTGAACAACACAATCAAGTTGCGAAAGTTCTTCATGAATTCAGACATTTATTTACTAACAAAACGGAAGATTTAACGAAAGCTGAAGTTCCACCGGTGAGACTAAAATTGAAAGAAGATGCGAAACCTATTCACATTCCACCATACAAGCAACCACTAACAGAAAGAAATGCTTTACAAGAAGAGATTGAGAAATTATTAAAGTCAAAAGTCCTGGAAGAAAGCGAAGGATTTACAGACTTCCAATCACCCATATTTTTGGTCACGAATAAGGATAAAACACGTCTAGACTAATATCTGACCTGAGACAAATTAATAGTAGAATAATCCCGGAACAATATCCATTGTTGTCTATTGACACTGTTTTGTCATGTTTATCTGGAATGCAGTATTTCAGCAAAGTCGATGTAAAAAATTCATTTTTCCAAATTGAAATTGATCCACAAGACAGACATATACTTACAGTTGCCACACAGACAGGAAAATACCAATATACCAGACTACCACAAGGCCTTTGCAACAGTACAGCAATATTTCAAAGGGTTATTAACAAAATACTCTCTAAGCATTTGTTTTCCAAAGTCATAAGCTACATTGATGACTTAGCTATTCTTGGTAGCACATTCCAAGACCAACTCGACAATTTGAGGACAATTCTAAGCGAACTAGACAAATATAACATTAAACTAAATAAAAATAAATCACAGTTTATGTCTGAAAACATTGAAATTTTGGGTCATGATATTTCAAAGCATGGCATCAGACCTCTCAAAAGAAATGTCGATGCTATAAGACATATTGAAAGACCAAAAACAATAAAGCAAGTACGTTCAGCTCTCGGGGCATTTAATTTTTTCCGTCAGCACATAAAGAATTTTGCTGAAATAGCAATACCTTTAACTGATTTAATTAAACAATACAATAAAACGAAACAATTTAATTGGACTCAAAGATGTGAAGACGCTTTCAATCAGTTAAAAACTATCCTAACTACAGCCCCAGTACTGGCCCACTTTGATGTTAACCAGGAAACACGCATATATACAGACGCTAGTGATTTTGCTGTAGGCGCTGTTCTCTGTAATTTTGACACCAAAACTGGAAAGGAACACCCAGTGCAATATTTTAGTAGAAAGTTAAAACCAACTCAACGTTCATTAAGTGTTTCTGAAAAAGAATTTGTAGCATTAGTTACAGCATTAAACAAATGGAGGGAATTTTGCTTAGGTCGAAAGGTTCACGTTTATACGGATCATTCCGCACTCCAATTCTACAAGAATTTCAAAGGGTCATCTTCAAGACTGACAAGATTAGCATTACATATAGTAGATTACGACATTGAGATACACTACAAGTCAGGAAAAACCCTAACACTCCCAGATTTTCTCAGCAGGAATCCAATCGATAATCAAGATGACAACATACCTACAGACATAGACCGAGAAACGATTAATACGTTAGTACATGTTGATGTTGCACAACTTCAACGAGAGGACGACAATCTTCGTAAAATTATAAATACTATTAATGATCCCCAGAACAGCTCCAAAGGAGACATAAAAAAATCACTTCACTTCAGGATATTCAATGACACACTTTATAAACGCAAACCTGGAAACAACAGAAATTATACTCTAGTATTACCACAGAAGTTAAGAGCACAAATTCTACATGACTACCATGACGATAAAATATCAGGAGGACATTTAAATGCAGACAAAACATACAATAAGATTAAAGATTGCTATTACTGGATGCGAATGAGGAGAGATATTCAAGATTATGTTAGGACATGTGATACTTGCCAAAAACGGAAAACTCCTACCAGAAAACCCTTTGGCTACTTACAACCTATATACCCAACCTTACAACCATTCACCAGAATCCAAGCTGACATTGTTGGTCCACTTTGCCCAAGTAATAGATATAAATATATTTTATGCGTAACATGTGTTTCAACAAGAATGGCATTTGCTTTCCCATTGATCAATGCTGATGCTATCTCTGTGACAAATTGTTTATTAAAATTGATAAGTATTTATGGAGTATTTAATGTTCTACAAACAGATAGGGGAACTAAATTTACAGCTCAAGTGGTTCACCATTTACATGTGGCGCTAGGTATGTGTCAAATATTAAGTACAGCTTACACACCAAATGTTAATGGACTTGTAGAATCATTTAACAAAACATTAGTAAACATCTTATCGCATTATGTAACTGAAAATCCCTCAAAATGGTCAAACTATTTGCAGTATGCAGTATTTGTATACAACAACACACACCACTCTACTCATAAACATAAGCCTAGTTATTTATTTTTAGGATTTGAACCCCAATTACCAAGTGAAACTCTGTTAGTTTTACCTAATGCTGAACAAACATTAGTGGAAAGATTGAAAATAATTGAAAATGTACGTAAAACCATACCTAAGTTAATTCAACAACAGCAAGCAAAACAAAAGTATTACTATGACCAAAATAGAACTGACTTTGATTTTAAGGCAGGTGACGAGGTTTTAATATGGTATCCTAAGAACCTCAGGGACAATTCAACTAAATTTGCATATAAGTACAAAGGACCTTACACTATAACAAGAAAGGTTTCCCCTGTAACGTATGAAATTGAATTACCTTCCAATGGAAAATTAATTCGTGATGTAGTTCATGTACAAAGATTAAAACTTTACTATAGGAGGGACTGAATTGCAGAAGCAGGCAAACACAACATTTGTACATAGTTATAAGATAAGTTAAACTTTCATTGAATACCTGATATGCATTCAATTACATGTCTTAACTCCGCCAAATTTAGTATGAAGTAATCTTAGTCATTCTTAGTTTCATTGGGAACTTATTTTTCACGTAAGCATTAATTCTATTGATATCTTATTAAATAAAATACTAATTTAAAGTAATAATAATAATAATAATTCCTTCATTCTTAACTAAACGTAATCAAAGAAACAAGAAGTAATTAAGAGATAGGCCTATTGCAAACTATTCTACTGTAAAATAAGCTGTAAAACTAGAATAAGGATTAACAGAGCGACCATACTCACAACTTGGCATTTTCAAGACAGCCTCTCGTTCCAGCATTGGCCGCTTTAATCCATCCAGTGCCTGCATGATCTTTCTTCTGAGTATATACATTAGCTATACTATATTTAATGTTCATATATTGTCCGATATAATTAACATAAAACTTCTTTTCACTTTATAACAATTCCCTCCCAACCATCAATTAACCAATTATAATCACTTCTATTTAAAATAATAAATTCTTGATTCTTTATTTATAAATAATAAAATTAAAATTCTTCTTGGAGGGAAAGTTCCTAATTCTTCTTATAGATCAAGTTTTTTTGGAGGCCGTCGTTCACGTTGAGAACGACGAAGAATACCTCTTGGGCTTGTTGTGGTTCTTGGTCCGTCTACATTGGGTTCTAGGGTGCCAGACTCTTGCGGTTCTTCCACTGTCTCAGGTTGCGTTTTATCTGGGGTCCTTTACACACCCGGACTGGTCCTTGGGGACTTTGGTATTGGAGTTGGCATGGGTAACACTGTTTGATGTTCATCCTCTCTCGACTTGACTTGACTTGGGCGAAGGTGGTCAACATGAACAAAACGAGTATGGCCCTGTACCTTAACTAAATATGTCACTGGGCTGACTATTTTTAGGACTCGACCAGGCATCCAATTTAGGGTTTCTTGCCTAACACTTTTCACAAACACCTCTTCCCCAACCATAAAACATCTAGCTACCCCTCTTCTCCTATTTGCAGTTTCCTCGATTTTTATTTGTTTCCTATCCCCTGTTTGAGCCAAGTGAGGTTTCAATATGCTTAAGTGGTTCCTTGGTGAGAATCTCAAAAACAATTCAGCGGGCGAACTACCAGTGGTTGAGTGAGGGGTGTTTCTGTATGCAAATAAGAAACTATCAATGCGATGTTGTAGTGCACGGTTTTCATGGGATTTTTCATCTTGTAACAGCTGGCGTAGGAAAGATTTCTTGGTGGTTTGTACTGCCCGTTCAGCCAATCCATTGGATGCTGGGTGGTAGGGTGGAGTCACCACATGAAGAATTGCGTTGGCTTTCAAGAAGTCATTAAATTCCGTTGAAGTTAGCTGTGGGCCTCCATCAGATACAACGGTCGATGGTAGACCATAGGCTGCGAAACAAGATCGAAGCTTCTCGATGGTTTTAGCTGATGTTGTTGTAGACATATGGAAAACCTCTAGCCACTTTGAATAGCTGTCTATGATTATTAAGAAATCTTGATTTTTAAAAGAAGCAAAATCTATATGTATCCTTTGCCAACAATGTTTTGGCCAGGACCACTGCTGCAAAGGTGCCAGCTGTACTGCATTTCGTGTTGACTGGCAAATTAAACAATTCTTAACAATGGACTCCAAATCAGCATCCATGTTGGGCCACCACACATAACTCCTGGCAAGATTTTTCATTCGACTTTCTCCTGGGTGTTCCTTATGCAGCAACTGCATAACTTCTTTACGGTAAGGCTCAGGAATGATGACTCGTCTTCCCCATAGCAAGCAGTTCTGCTCCACTGATAATTCTGATGATCTTGAGAAATATGGTTTTAGGCTAACGTCCTCCACATGATTAGGCCAGCCATTAAGAGTAAGATCTAATACCTTGGACATAATTGGGTCGTGTTGCGTTGCTATCCCAATTTCCTTACATGTAATAGGGAGTTCCTCAACGGCCGAGAAAAAAGCTACATTATCATCCAAATTGCCCTCCGATCCTTTGCAGGGGAGTCTCGATAAGGCATCTGCGTTAGATATGTCTGGACCCTTTCGATAAATTAATTTGTAATCATAGGCTGCAAGAGTCAAGGCCCACCTCTGGATGCGCGCCGCAGCCAACGTTGGTACTGACTTATCATGGCCTAGTAAGAACGTAAGCGGCCGGTGATCCGTAGCTAACATGAATCGCCTACCATAGAGGAATGTATGGAACTTCTTCACAGTAAAAACCAATGCAAGGGCCTCTTTCTCAATTTGGGAGTATTTCATTTCATGAACCGACAATGTCCTCGATGCAAAGGCTATGGGTTTTTCACACCCATCAGACAACTTATGTGAAATCACACCACCAATTCCATAAGGACTAGCATCCGCCATCACAATTATGTCCAGTTTTGGATTGAAAGGCATCAATACCCTATTAGTTAAAAGTAGTTCCTTGCTTTTAACAAACGATTTCTCGCATTCTTTGGTCCACGCCCATTTGACACCTTTGTTAAGCAGATTATACATGGATAAAGTAGGGTAGATAAGTTTGGAAGAAACTTTCCATAGTAATTCAACAACCCTATGTACGACCGCAGCTGGGTAAGGTTGTTTGGCCTAGGCGCCTTGACAATTGCTTCAGTTTATCCCTCGCTAGGGTGTATGCCTTGGATATCGAGCCGATGACCTAGAAAAACTAAGCTGTCCCTAAATAACTCACTCTTATCAGCATTTATTTTCACACCATAGTGTTAAAGACGGGACAGCACACCCACAATCTTCTGACGCATCTCTTCATGAGACCTGACGATAATCAAAATATCGTCCAAATAGCAATGAACGTCAACTAAACCTGCCAAGATTTTATCCATCACAGATTGGAAGATTGCCCCAGCACTAGTTATCCCAAAAGGGAGTCTACGATACCTGAACAAACCCTTTGGGGTGTTAATCGTCAACAACTCTTGAGATCTGGGATTTACACAAAGTTGATTGTAGGCAGAGCTTAAATCGAGTTTTGTAAAAACCTTGGCACCAGCTATGTTTGAAAAGATGTCTTCGACTGTCGGAAGTGGGTAATAATCAGTCCGTAAGCACGGATTCAGGGTCACCTTGAAATCGCAACATATCCTAACTTCATTGTTCGGTTTGCCAACCACCACGATTGGCGTACTCCATTCGGTTTGAGTAACAGGGTAAATCACTCCACTGTTAACTAACTTATCTAACTCCTTTTCCACCGCTCCTCTGATCGCATATGGAATATTCCTAGCCTTACAAAATACTGGTTTTGCATCTTCCTTGAGGACAAGATCCACCTCAACTCCCTTAATAGTTCCAATCCCTGTTTCAAATACTGAAGCAAAATTTTCTTTTAATTCCTTAACAGTAGAATTAATTGGAAAATTCCTACCGTCTACAGTTCCAACGACGTCCCCTTCGTCCACATGCCTCTCAGGTACTCCAACCTTGACGAGATTCTTCCAATCCAGCTTCACTTCGGCAAGCCAATTTCGTCCCAGTAGAACAGGTTGATCTGGTACCTCCCCCTTGATTACCACCATCGGAAGGATCCGCGTTGACTGGCCAGATGTGACTCTAGCCTGAAACTCACCTACTATGTGGATACGCTGACCCGTATACGTTTTGAGACAAATATTACTTTTCGTTAAAGTGGGCTTTGAATTCTTAAAAATTTTCAAAAAAACATCATCAGGCATAATACTCACTACTGCCCCAGTATCAACAGTCATTTTCACAGGGATATCATTGATTATTAATTCAGTAACAAACGAATTGCTAACCTTACCTTTACTGCCCGTGTAGGCTAGGCCTATATTGTACAGCTCGTAGCCTGCAGCTTGGTCTGCATTGTCATCAGTGCTACCATCACTTTCTTCACAGAGGTTTACCTTTCCATTAACGGGTTTGCCAGGCGAGCTTCGACACATCTTCGACAAATGTCCCTTTTTCTTACAAATATGACATGCATACTCCTTATAGGGACAATTTCTAAAATAATGGTTCTTACCACAGCAAGTACAAGATTTGTGATCAAAATTCCTATAGCCTACATCCTTATTTTGAGCATTGAAGCCCTTCGAGTCATACTTTGGCCTATTGCCTTTCACAAAATCAATTTCTGCAACATTACCGGTACCAGTACGTTCAAAGTCTGGGTGTAAGCTTTTAACACTACGAGATGCATCCTCCAAAACTAAGGCTAACTGTAACGCTTTATTGAAGGTTAGCGTGTCACCCTCTGATAAGAGCCTACTCTGAATACTGTCAGAACGTAGGCCACATAAAAATCTGTCTCTGAGGGCATCATCTAGGAAATCTTTGAAATCACAGGTGGATGCTAACTTCTTTAAATGCACAGCAAATTCTGAAACTGTCTCCCCGTCCTTCTGAGAGTATTTGTTAAAAATAAAACGCTCATATGCTTTGTTTTTCTGAGGTACAAAATGTGCAGTTAATGTTTTAACTATAGTTTTAAAATCTACCTCCCCAGGCTTCTTAGGCAACAAAAGATTTTTTAAAGTACTGTATAACTCTGGTCCCATGAGGGAAATGAACAAAGGAACTTTTGCAGTGTCCTCAATAGAATTAACACTAAAGAAAAATTGCAATCGTTCAATGTAATTTTTAAAGGACTCTTGATCCTTGTTGAATTCTTGAATCTATATATATAATTCTGTAAGCCGAATTTCTTGAGCAAAATTGTGAGCGTTATAAAGATCGCAGAAAGATGGGAGGGGTCTCAAATTAAAGGTCTCGGTCCCGTGCACGAGGGAAAACTATCGGCGTGTCCATAAAGTTAACAGGAAATGAGAAATCACGTAAAACGTCCTCCATAAGAATAGCATGGGGATTCGAAAAACGTCTGCTTTGTATACATTAGAACATGTGTTATGGTTTAATTTCAAAATAAGACACAGATGATAACATTGAGTGAAGATAACAAAATAATTCACACCAAGAGAAGCAATCTATATATATAATCCTGAAAGCAAAATTTCTTGGGCAAAATTGTGAACGTTTTACAAATCGCAGGAAGATGGTAGGGGTATCAAATTAAAGGTTTCAGTCCCATAAAGCGTATCCATAAAGTTACAAGGAAATGAGAAATATGGTAAAACGTCCTCCTTAAGAATAGCATAGGGATTTGAAAAATGTCTTCTTTGTGTACAATGAAACATATGTTTTGGTTTATTTTAAAACGAGAGACAGATGATAATATTGAGTAAAGAACTATTCATTGCCAAATGACAAAAATTAACCCTAGAGTGGTAATACCATTGACTTTAGTGTACATAGTCAATGGTAATACTATAATAAGACGTTTTGTGGCTTTGAGCTACTAAAAATTCTACTAGGAGAGTCAACCTTACATACTATTACAAATTGACTGTTGATTTTACTGTTGTTACTATAATTTAAATTGTAAAAAAAAACTGAGCGTGTAAGCAAATCATAAAATGCGTTCTAATCGTGTTACGAGATGCAATGGGCGATGAATTGTAAATTGAGACACACCTACATTATTTCCATTAAAACATGTGTTTGTTTTATTTAAAGAAGAAAAGTGTCAAATGATCATATTGAATGCCGATGACACATTAATTGGTACTTAAAGTGTATCAGTCAGTGAAGTTGCGGTATTCTCTTAGCTGAATTTTCCCAGAAACCTTTTAGTCATTTCATAGATCATAGGATTATAGAATACGAGTTATAATCAAAGACGTTTGTCCTACGTACTAGAGGAAACTGCAGCAAATAAAAAACTTCATAACAAAATGGGAAATATATAAGTATGATTATTTTATGAAAGGTTCTCCTTAAATATTCTCCATGTAGTCATTTATAAAAAATCTGCTTTGTTTACACTAAATCAAGAGTTTTGATTAGGAGGGACGAATATTGACATTAAGTGAAGATGCACTTTGAGGTGCTGTGTTTAAATTTGTTAATAAAAACATATAAAAAATCTGACAGGAGCTAAAATCAATTTAATTTTAGGACAAACTAGACAATGAAATGGGTATGATACAAAGTATTGAAAGTTTATTGACTCTGAAATGGGTGCTGAACATCTGTCGTGGTTTTTTTTTTTATTCCTGTTTTTCTATGTTATATTAAAAAGCCGTCATAGCTCAATGAAGGGACTATGATTTCTTTCAAAAATTTTTTTTTCATAGATCGATATAAGTTTAACAACAGACAAAATAGAGCATTTACAAACGGGTGACCTAATAGTACATGATTGATAAGAGTACTTGGGGGCGAATGGTCTGTTCAAACAGGATTGTTAAAATATTAAATACAGCAAATTAAAATTAAATTTTCTGGAACCTTCTTAGTGGAAAAAATTGTAATACGCTATGGTTCATGCTACAGTATTTTAATTTTATGATTAGGGGCTTTTGCCCCTATGAGCCACTAGTCTTACCTATAATCTGTTTAGAGGCCATTGCTTTATTTCAGACAAAATTACACTAAAACAAATTGTGCAACTTACAGTAGAAGGTAATATTCATTGTATGGACTCCCAGACTGAAGCTAGGGTTTGAAGATATACCATAGGCTAACTTACGTCCCCCGATGTTAAATGTTTAAAGTAGCCTAATATTCCTCTTGTTGATATCGTTTACAAGGATAGGCCTATATTGAGGGCTTCTTATTTGCTGTATGGAGTTATTGTAATTACACCTTGGGTTTAAAACCTTAATTTTTATTTCTGACCACGCTATTCCTGCCAATTTTCCTGTCTGAACAAAGTTCCAAGTTCCTAGACCTATTGAGTGCCGGTTTCGTAAAACTCAATTTTACAACAGTTTTCAAAAAAAAATCGGAAGAAAACTTTTATTAACTTTGTTAAACACGCACAAGAAAATTAATACTTCACTTTATTCTCGTCGCCAATATTCTACTGTAAAGTAAGCTGTAAAACTAGAATAAGGATTAACAGAGCGACCATACTCACAACTTGGCATTTTCAAGACAGCCTCTCGTTCCAGCATTGGCCGCTTCAATCCATCCAGTGCCTGCATGATCTTTTTTCTGAGTATATACATTAGCTATACTATATTTAATGTTCATATATTGTCCGATATAATTAACATAAAACTTCTTTCCACTTTATAACACAAACAAATCAACAATTACGCAAAGCTAGCGTAGGTCGTGTCGAACCGAGCTTGACGAAACCATTGTAATATATTTTGTAAATAGTGTGCGCACACAATAGGTCAAGAATCTCATATTAACGACTTATGAAAATTTAATTATAGAATAGGAAGTGTAATGTAATGAATTTTACTTAGAACAAATTAAGTTGTAAAAGAGAAAAAATGCTCTAGCATTATCTTACGGACTCTTAAAATAGAGGGTTTAACATGACTTGAATTTAGTATTTGTGTCATTGTATAATTGTGTAACAAAAACATTGTGGTAAACTAACATTACAACTACAACACGATTGTGACATAATACTTGATTACGCACTATAATACAAGACTGATCACCTTGTATTAGAAAATGTGCTTTAACACTTTGTTTGGCCAAACATAAGGACGTTAATGACAATAATGAACATTGCTCTTACGAACGTGACAAAGCAACTCAGCTCAATCCATGATTGTGACCTATATATCTGAGGTATGGCCCAGAAAAATTCTCAAGGACAATAAGTTTTTCGTGTGAAGAACACTATGAGGTTCATACAATCAGACATATACATGTATATACATGTAGACATATACATGTATAACAAGTCGCTGATATACAAATACATGCATTTTATAATAAATAGGGTATAAATTTTATGATTTATTACCGATATTCATTAACTTGTAGATACAAGGGAAAAAATAATAGTTAGAAGGTAAATAAAAAAATCGTAAAAAAAGCAAGGAATTATTATTATAGAGCCAGTTTTTGAATGCATATCAAGATGTAAACATAATAAAATTTATTGCAATAACAACACATGGTAACTTGTAAACACCAGCATGAGCACCAATCGGACAGGCATAGTCAAAATTTTTTATGTCAATTTCAGCAAGATATCACAGGCGAAGACGACACATCGCGGCGACCTTGCGACTGAGAGAGCAACGTACCCAACCAGCAAACAACACCACACCACCAGTCTACAATACAGAACTGCCGACTAGCCATAATACAACTGACACTGTCACCATGTCAGCAACTTCCCTTCTTCTGATCACGCTACTGATGTCGACCACCAGTGCGAACATACCCATACATATTATATCTGGAGTGCAGTTTAAGGAAATTGATACATTGATACCGTATCACTCTTCAACTCAACTTCTCTTCAAGTTTCCCTTTCACAAGAAATCTAAATTCAGTTTACCCACTACCACCACAGTTACTTCTACATGTCATAACTCACTGAAAACACCCAACATATTTTGCTCAGAAAAAGAATATCTATTAAACATTCAAAACGAACTGAACAAAATTTTCAACACTAACGATTTAAACTTAGACCCCCAATATAAATTAGGAAATACAATTGACAAAATCAGGAGCAGAAGAGCCATCGACTCCATTGGGAACGCTTTATCTTGGTGTTGCAATACCGCCACCATGACAAATTTACAAGACCTCTCAAAAAATGAACAACAGTTTGATGACAAGATGAATGATCTTCTAGACTACGTGAAAGCAGAACACAGACATTACATCAGCTGAACAAAAAATGATCAATTTTACTAGCAACGTAGACCACATTTTAAGACAACTGCATTCTTCACTATCGAAGTATGAAACAAACCTCAACCTGCAAATAAACAACACCAGTTCCACTACAGACAACAAAATTCTACACAATAACCTTGAAATTATCTCTTACATTTATCTGATGACACATTATCACACTCTCTACAAAGTCGAACATGACTGTCAGCATAACTACATCCCCGAAGATTTGATCAGTATACCAACACTAAAAAAGGAATTACTCCAGTTATCAATGAAACTAAAATCATACAACCTAACGATTGCATTACCTCTAGATAAACTGTACAAGTTGTACAACTTACCGATATCAAAGTGTCACTACGAGAATGAAAACATTATACTGCAAATTAAGATACCACTATCACAATTAAACACAACATATAGAGCTTACAAATACGAATCTTTGCCTTTGCTGTGGGAAGACAACATATGCAAATTAGCAGAACACGACTTCATTATTATAAAATCATCATCCGACTCAACTTACATAATCAAGACACAAGATAATCCCAATTGTAATTTACACTCTTCAAACCTATGTCTAATACCGAGATACTCTTCTTACACATCCATTGCTTCAACATGTGCGAAATATCTTCTAAATGGAAATAACTTATCAGAACTTAAACTACACTGTCAATTTCACTGCATCAAAGCACCAAAACATCCTATTGTGACACTACTTCAAGTAAACAAATTTCTTATTACAAATTTTGGGAAAACTCTGCAATTAAACTGTGACAATAACATGCTTCAGGACAGCATCTCAATCTTGGAACTCTAGAAATAGAATTACCATGTAATTGCAAACTCATGGATGCTTCAAAAACAATTATCAATACAATAGTCCCATGTGACTCTAGAGACTTCTCTTCACCTTCCATAAACCACCTAGTTCCTCTACCTTGGACCAACTTAGATCATTTGAAATTTGACCCCTTCAATGAAGATAAGACTGAATTCTATAACATCACAAATTACTTACTTCCAAAATGGAATCTTACTGTACCGACCTTCATCTCTACAACACTAGACGAAGTAAAATTATTCAAACACATTCATCAAGAAACAACCTGGACTGATATAGTGGACGACAAGAGAATTATGCTGTATTTTCTTCTTTTATGGTGTACCATGCTGACAATATTATTGGCAATAGCAATCTACAACATTCACATCTTAAACATCAAGCTAAATCCTAAACCACCCTCATTACCACCAAGAAACTTTAACATTCCAGATACTTCTCTCTAAATTTCTGCAGCGGTACAAAACCAGTTTGCACCGACTTAAACCGGGGGATGTAACCAAGTCACAAAAAAGTACAACGCAATTAGCCCACACCATATTTCCTGTTTGTTCCACATCGCAAAAACCTAACTCAACAATTCAATCTAACTGCGCAATGACAAGTCAGCGGGGTCATCGAAGTTTATTGTCTCCATTGCTGGTCGTGGACACTCTAGAAAGTTCCAGAATTTTCCCACCAATCATTATCATCCAAAATTAAATCACGCTCTCCTATTGGCCAATAATAGTGTGGAAGGGGAAAGAAGACAAAAAGGGAGCACTGTGGACAGGAGGAAGTCAGCTCGGGAAATTCGGCGGAAGACGGTCTTCTTTAAGCTCGGGGATGACGCCACTTACGCGAGTGTAGTGAAGTGTTGTGTTTTCATGGCCTGTGGCCTTAAGCCTCTTTTTTATTGTGTCATGTGAATAAGGAGTGATCCAGCGTGATTAGAGTAAGATATTCTTTCTAATTTTTGTAATGATAGGGCCTGTCTGGCGGTGTTAAATTCCTCAATCTTTATTTTCAGAATTTAATTATTTATTATGCACCATCCCTTCAGGATGGTTGTACAAACCCTTCATAGTTACATCTAACTAACAGTGTTGAGATTTTTGCAAACAACCTCTCTCCAACTGCTATACATTTTTTATACTAAATCAAGAATCCAAATTTTGTTAAACTTATAAATTGATTGTCTGAAATGCAATTTAATTGAGACTCTCGTGCTGGTGTAAATATTAGTTTTGGTAATGTAAATATAAATTAATATAATTGTTATTGCTGCAATTCATACTTGATTGTTAGAGATTGTTATTAAACTCACTTAAATACATTTAGTTACAGTTCATTTAGGCTTTGATTCTAGTACCCTCTCATTTAGCGAGTTAACAGTAGTATTCCCTTCTTAGGAATGCCCCTAAGCTTATACTAACAAATAAAAATATTGATCAACATATCTATCATATCAATTACTGATCCAGTTTATACCTAAATAAGTTAACCAAGACAATCACAGTAACTACAACCCCCTTATTTTTTATCTTTACCTATAAGTTTTATCCCCAGTTTTACATTAAAAAACAAGTAAATTTACTTTTACCACGTTTAAAGAAAATCAGTTGAAAAATGTCGTCTGAAACGAATAAAATACCATGTGTTGCATTAAGAGCCGTATGATTAAATTCGTATGATTAAATTCTTAAGGTTTCAAGTTTACGAAACCTTAAGGTCATGTCTTAAGGATGGCTCTTAAGGGTTCAAGTCTTAAGGTCACCAAGCAGACGTTTACGAGAAATTTTCAAACTACCGTATTTTCAAAGGTAGACTATTTTGATGGATAAAAAATCAAAATAAAGATAATTAATAATGAAAACATAGAGATAACACTGTTTCAATTAATTGACAATTAATAGGTCTTAAAAAGCAGAAAATTATCTTTATTTTGATTTTTTATCCAAGACCTATTAATTGTCAATTAATTTAAACACAGTGTTATCTCAATGTTTTCATTTGCAGTACTTTACAATTTCGTAAAAAACTGGGTTTTCCGTTTTAGTGTGCGGAGGTTCACAAAAATGTTAATAACTCCTGGACCGTTTGAGGTATTTTGATAAATAAAAAATCAAAAGAACGCTCATTTTCTTCCCTATAATCCACTTGCCCCAAAATTAACATATATGCAGTGCAAAGCTACATTGAGGGGGGGGGGGGGCGGGTGTACACTTATCCCAGATTCAAGTGTTCGCCCCAAACATCACTTAACTAAAAAAATTCTAAAAAATACAAAATTAACATTTTTAACAAAATAAAAAATGTACATATACAAAACATTCCTAAGAATAATCATACAAAATTTTATTTTTATATCACTTAGGCTACATGTGTTTTTTAATCCGCAGTCATAGTGGTACTATGTGATTTGGGGCGTATACTTACCTCACTTGACCTAAACAAGGAACCTCAGTTTGGCTTATGATTACGCTCGTTCTGGATAGTCACACAGCAGTGTAGCCGATTTTACTAGTTACCATACTATATGTTGTTGTGGGTTTTAGTAAATTAATTTTGAATTGTGTTATATTATTACGAGTTTTTTTTTTTAGGGGAAATTTTAGTTACAGTAACTGCATAGTAATTTTTTGAATCTAAAATTGTAGCCCGTTTCTTCAAAATATAAATCCATGAAGTTTTTATTTGTAGTGCTTTATATACTTTGGTATTATTTAGTATTGTCTAGTTTGTTTTTATCAATGTCAAGAAAATTCCAATGAGGTTCCAACGAGTTGATACCACAACAACCTTATGTTTAGGTTATTATAAAATACTACATTAAATAGATAAAAATCAATAAATTGAGGTTGTAAGCTTTATTTTTTAAAAGAACATGCAAAAGTAAACAAACAGAATGACAAAAATATAAAAGATGTTTTTTTAACATGTGATTATAAAAACAGCTGGTATACTACACTTCTCCCCTTCTTCTAAGGGTTATCCGCCAATCGCATATGGTCAGCATGACATCGCCTGTTTATTCCATCAATGTTCACCAGATAGGAATATGGCCCGTTTACTTTCACTATCTTGCCTCTTTTGAAACCTGAGCCCGATGTGTTCAATACCCATACGGCATCATCTTCTTTAAATACCTTTTCTTTTGATTCATGTCTGTTTAATCGTTGTCGCACCAATTCTTCATCTGCTTTGTCACCTGCGTTAGGAATAAGTAGATCTAATTGTGAACGAAGTTCACGGCCAAACATCATAAAAGCTGGTGATTTTCCAGTGGATCTTTTCGGTGATGTCCTATATGCAAACAAGAACTTGTTAAGCTTCTCTTGGGTAGTTCCGGGATTGTTTCGGGACGCATTCATTCGTTCTTTGAAAGTGCGAACACATCTCTCAGCTAAACCGTTACTTTTTGGGTGATATGGCGTGATGAGAGCATGTTTAATGTTCAGATCTTTACAAAATTTCTGAAATTCATGTGACGTTAGCTGTGGACCGTTGTCACTCACAATGACTCTTGGATACCCGAAATTCGAGAACAAATCTTCTAAGATATGATGGTCGACTTTGTTGTGGTCGATGACGTTTGAATCACCTCGAGCCATTTTGATCGAGCGTCGACAACAATTAACCACATTTTCCCGAGAAACGGCCCCGCAAAGTCAATGTGTATCCTCGACCAGACTTCTGATGGAACCGGCCATGAAAAAAGTAGCATTTCAGGGTCTTTACACCTGTTCTCTTGACATCCAACACAGTGTTTTACGTGTTCTTCAAGATCCTTATCCACTTTTGGCCACCATACTTGGAATCGTGCTTTTGCCTTCATCGCCACGATACCTGGATGACCTTCGTGGAGTTCCTCCATTACTCTAGTTCTCAGTTTTGTGGGTATAATTATGCGCCCCATCCAGAGAAGGACACCATTTTCAAAAGAAAGTTCATCTCTCTTATTGTGGTATGGCAAGAGATCTTGTTGGGTGATGTCTGTCGGCCAATTACTTCTGAGGTAATTTATTACCTTAGAGAGAGTTGGGTCATTCTTAGTTGCGTCTTGTAAGCACTTTGACGTCAACGGTAGATCTTGCGATCTAAGGTGGAAAAGGTGTGCTCCATTGCTCTCTCCTTGACGCTCTTCAAATGACTGTTTGTTTTTCAAGCGGAAATCTTGATAACATGTCGGCTGTTTTGTTTTCTTTTCCTGTTTGATGTGTTATGAAGTAGTCGTACGAACTTAACGTCAATGCCCACCTTGCAATTCGATTTGAAACTACTCTTGGAATTGCATCATGTTCACCGAAAAGTTTAATTAAAGCTTTGTGGTCCGTGCGTATCTCGAAACGTCTACCATAGAGGTATTGTTTGAACCGTGTGACGCCAAAAATCAACCCTAATGCTTCTTTTTCTACTACACTATATCGGCTTTCGGCAGAGTCAAGTCGTCTAGATGCGAACATTATCGGTCTCTCAGTTCCGTTTGGGTATCTGTGAAAAAGAGCAGCGCCCAGACCTACATCACTTGCATCGGTAGCCAATATTAGGGGTAAAGATTCATCATAGTGAGCTAGTGTATCAGCTGTGCTTAGAAGGTGTCTTAGTCGTGTTGCTATTCTCTCGTGTTTTTCTGTCCAGTGCCACCTTTCCTCTTTTTTTAGTAGCTTGTGTAAGGGTGTGCAAACAGACTGTAGGTGAGGAATGAACTTGCTGTAGTAGTTTACTGATCCCAGAAATGACCGTAACTCCTTGACATTTTTTGGTGAGGGCATATTTTTTATTGCTTCCAAGTGTTCAGTTGTCGGGTGTATGCCAGTTTTATCGATCTGATGGCCCAAGTATTTGACAGAATCTTGAAACCACCTACATTTCGAAATCTGGGCATGGATACCGTTTTCTGAAAAACGTTTAAGGACCTCCCTGACCCGACTTACATGTTCATCTCGGGTGGGAGCTGTGATTATTACGTCATCTAGAAGACATGCAACTCCGTCTAAACCAGTCAAGACTTGATCCATTTTACGCTGAAAAACTCCTGTTGCAATCTTTATGCCGAAAGGAAGTCGAGAATATCTGAAGAACCCTTTGTGCGTGGAGATAGTTAAATATTTTTGCACTGATGTGTCAACTTCCATTTGTAAGTACGCATCTTTTAAATCGATGACAGTAAATTGCTGGCCTCCTGTGAGCTTAGAAGTGATCTCCTCAAATCTAGGCATCGGGTAATTGTCTGAAAGCATGTACTTGTTAATCGTGTTTTTGAAATCAGCACATATGCGTACTGCTCCCGAAGGTTTCACTACAATCACAATAGGCGAGGACCATGTAATGGGCTCCTCACTTGTACTTATCGGTATAAGGACTTGGTTTTCTACTAATCGTTGGAGTTCGTCCTCTACCGCTTTACGCAACGAAAATGGTACAGGCCGTGGTTTCGAGACAACTGGAACGGCATCTTGTGACAGTTGAAATAAAACCTTGCAGTTTTTAATCGTTCCTTGTGTGGGGTCGAACACCTCCGGAAACTCTTTAATAATCTCGTTTACCAACTGCGGAGTATTCGAAAAAGGGTCGTTTTTCGTTTGCTGAGTGACAGTACATACTTTAGCACCAGGTGGCAAAGGCAGATTGAACTTGAGGACCCAATCCAACCCGAATAGAGGAATGTCATTTTTCCTAACAACAATCAAATTTAATTTTTTTGAGCTACCGAACGCATTTACATTTACTGACGTTTCTCCTAGCGTTTCGATTTGTACTCCTGTGTATGCAGTAAGATTGTTAGTAGGAGAGAGTTTGGGTGCCCCAAGACTCTTCCACAGATTTTCCCCAATGATGCTAAAAGCTGCCCCTGGATCATATAGCATTTTCACTACATTTTTGTTTATTTCTACGTTGATAATTACTTTTGAACCTCTTTCCAAAGTTCTTATTTGGTCTATGTCAGAACAGGAAAGTTCGTCATCATCGCAAACATTTTGAACATTGTTTACACGTTTGGTTTTAGCAATGATAGCATTTCCGACCTTGAGACATGCCCGAGAAAAGTGATTATTGCCACTACAAGCTTTGCAAACAGCGCCCATAGCAGGACACTCCTCGTCGATTGAGTGCTTCTTATTCCCACAACGGAAACAATGTATTGTTTTGTTTAGACGAATAACATTGCTTTTGTCTGTTTTACATTGGTTTGTAGGTCGTTTATGACTTACCGGTACTGCTTTAGCTTGTACCGAATGTTTAGAAACATTCACTCGAAATACCTTTGGGTTTCGCATTTCCTGTTGTTGGACATCGATACTTTCGAGTAACGTTGCTGAGTCAATCACACTTGAAAATGAGGTTGATGTAGACGCGTGAAGCCTTAAAAGTTCTAGTTGCCACTTGTCGTTATTTATACCCAGTATAAATTGGTCTCTTAATCGTTCATCCAATCCCTGACCGAAATTGCATTGCCCGGCAAGAGATCTTAAGGCTAGTTCAAAATGGCTTATAGACTCACCATCTTGTCTAAAACGCCGTGAGAATATAACTCTTTGTGAAAGTGGGGCATTCGGTTTGGAGTAATATTTATTTAGTATTTCTACAACATCATTAAACCCTATACTACTCACAGGTGTAGGATGTATCGAGTCAAATACCACTTTGAAAGGCTGTGGTCCCAAGTGTCCCAATAAAATGTCACGTTTCTTGTCCTCATTCTTAATGTTGTCGTTGCGTAAAGCAATTTTCAGTCATTCGTACCAGTACATCCATTCTTCTGATGTCCCGTCAAATGTACTGTACTTAAAATCGTTATTTTTCTACTGCGCCATTATAAAATACTACATTAAAAAGATAAAAATCAATAAATTGAGGTTGTAAGCTTTATTTTTTAAAAGAACATGCAAAAGTAAACAAACAGAATGACAAAAATATAAAAGATGTTTTTTTAACATGTGATTATAAAAACAGCTGGTATACTACAGTTATAGTCTTTAAATGTGATTTACAATTATAAATGAACTACCCAAGATTGTAATTTACATAAGTAAACAACCGCCAGATGGTCCAGATATTTTTTTATCCGGAAAATGGTCTGGTCCCGAGATGTCCGGATTAGAGGGAGTTACCTGTATCTAAACATCTATTATCAAAGAAACATATCCCAGCACAAAAATGTTTTAGACTCTACTTTAAAATACTTTTCCATCATAAATTGTTAGTTTTGTCATAAATTATTTTCTTTTTTCATAAAATTTACAATTTTTCCGAGATTATTGAAAATTTATCAAAAAGTAAAACTAACCATGGGATAATCAATACGTAAAGATTTGATAAATATTATTTAATACCACCCGTCGCAGCAGACCTGCGTACTCAGCGAATTTCCAAATTAGTAATATTAATTTTGACCAGATAAACCTGTAAACCAAATATCATCACATGAAACCATAAATAGGGAAATACATGTCTATTCTTGTTATGATGAATAGGGAAAGAGTATGCAGGTATGCTGCCATGGGGAAAACCAAAAGTAGGTTTTTAGCTTAAACAAAAAATTATTTTGACCATATGAAGCCATGTCCTAAGTTTCATCAATATCTGTCCATTACTAAAGGAGTTTGCCTATTCTCCATATGATTAACATGGGAAAAGAGTATGCAGGTTTGCTGCCATGATAAGCACAAAAACCAAGATTTTTTTTACCATAAATGGATGAATCTCAACCAAATGAAGCTGTATACCAAGTTTCATCCAAAAATATTGGTTAATGAGTGAAATATTAACACATCAAAATTAACATAACATTAACATAAGACATAAGACAACATAAGATTAACATAAGATTAACATAACATAAGATAAGACATAGCATAGATTAACATAGCATAAGATTAAGGTTAACATAAGATTAACATTGGAGCCCCAAAATACAATGTATTTTCTTTAGACTTTTTAATATCTCGGTAACCAATGGAGATAGAACAAAGCTTCAAAATACTAAATTGTGTGTTTTTTTAAGCTAAATCCAATGGTCAAAATAAAAATTTAAAATTTTTTGAAATTACATATGAAAAATTGAAAAAACCCATTTTTGGGGTACATAACCCCCAAAAACTACCCCTTCCGGTAGGTCAATATGTATGGTTTACGAACTCATCCGAATAAACGTAGGATTACACATCTCTACCAAATTTGGTTTCGATCGGACCTTTTTTACGAGAGTTATCGTGTCTAGGGACACATACATACATATATACATATATATCTATATATATAATTCTGTAAGCGATATTTCTTGAGCAAAATTGTGAGCGTCAGACAGAACGTAGAAAGATGGGAGGGGTCTCAAATTAAAGGTCTCGGTCCCATGCACGAGGGAAAACTATCGGCGTGTCCATAATGTTAACAGGAAATGAGAAATCACGTAAAACGTCCTCCATAAGAATAGCATGGGGATTTAAAAAAGTCCACTTTGTATACATTTTAACATGTGTTATGGTTTAATTTCAAAATGAGACACAGATGATAACATTGAGTGAAGATAACAAAATAATTCACACCAAAACAAGCAATCTACGGTATATAATAATTCTGTAAGAAAAATTTCTTGGGCAAAATTGTGAGCGTTTTACAAATCGCAGGAAGATGGTAGGAGTCCCAAATTAAAGGTTTCGGTCCCATAAAGTGTATCCATTAAGTTACAAGGAAATGAGAAATATAGTAAAACGTCCCCTTAAGAATAGCATGGGGATTCGAAAAATGTCTTCTTTGTGTACATTCAAACATATGTTTTGGGTTTCTTTTAAAACTAGGGACAATGAAATTGAGTAAAGAACCATTCATAGCCAAATGACAAAAATTAACACTAGAGAGTGGTAATACTATAAGACGTGTTGTTGCTTTGAGCTACTAAAAATTCTACTAGGAGAGTTAACCTTACATACTATTACAAATTGACTGCTGATTTTACTGTTGTTACTATAATTTAAATTAAAAAAAAAAAAAAAAAATTGAGCGTGTATGCAAAATATAAAATGCTTTCTGATCGTTAATAGAGACGCAATGGGCGATGAATTGTGGTTTGAGAAACACCTACATTATTTCCATTGTTTTTGTTTTGTTTTAAGACGAAAAGTGTCTCAAATGATCATATTGAATGACGATGACACATTAATTGATACTTTAAGTGTATCAGTCAGTGAAGTTTTGGTATAATTAGCTGAATTTTCTGAGAAACCTTTTAGTCATTTCATAGATTGTAGGATTATAGGAGAGGATCGAGTTAAAATCAAAGACGTCTGTCCTATATTCTAGAGGAAAATGCAGCAGGTAAAAAACTTAACAACAAAATGATATAAGAATGATTATTTTCTGAAAGGTTCTCCTTAAAGATTCTCCATGTAGTGATTTAAAAAAATCTGCTTTGTTTACACAAAATTAAGAGTTTTGATTAGGGGGGATGAAAATTCACAGCAAGTGAAGATGCACTTTGAGGTGCTGTGTTTAAATTTTGTGACTAAAACATAAAAAAAAAACTGACAGGAGCTAAAAAAAATCAATGTTTTTTCCATTGCCGCTCTACAGCTCAATTAAGGGACTGCGATTTCTTTCAAAGCTTATTTTCCATATATCGATATGAGTTTAACAACAGACAAAATAGAGCATTTACAAACGGGTGATATAATAGTAGGCCTACAGGATTGATAAGAGTACTTGGGAGTGAATGGTCTGTTCAAACGGTATTGTTAAAGTATTAGGCCTATATACCTCAAATTAAAATTAAATTTTCTGGAAACCTTCGTTGTGGAAGAAATGGTAATACGTTATGGTTCATGCTATTTTAATTTTATGATTAGGGGCTTTTGCCCCTATGAGCCACTAGTATATATATATATATATATATATATATATATATAAATTTTAATGACTATTATTTTTGGTCTCTGGGCACCTAAAAACGAAAAAGTAACATGGTCCCGGGCTTAGGTCTTACCATGAGACCTACGGTAATAGCTTATTCCCTATGGGAAATTCGCTAAAATGAGACTTTAAACATTTTCATGCTTGGACAGTTAGTTCTGTTTAACGTAAAATGTTCAGAGATAAAACAGATAGATAATAACAGAGAGAGTGTAAAATTTTTCCCATGTTTATGGGAAAACAATAAATTTCAACCGCTATTATTAGCGAATTTCCCATAGGGAATAAGCTATTACCGTAGGTCTCATGGTAAGACCTAAGCCCGGGACCATGTTACTTTTTCGTTTTGAGGTGCCCAGAGACCAAAAATAATAGTCATTAAAATTTTTATATATATATATGTATATATGTATATATGTGTCCCTAGACACGATAACTCTCGTAAAAATGGTCCGATCGACACCAAATTTGGTAGAGATGTGTAATCCTACGTTTATTCGGATGAGTTCGAAAACCAGACATATCGACCTACGGGAAGGGGTAGTTTTGTGGTGTTTTGTACTTCAAAAATGGGTTTTTTCCATTTTTCATATGTAAATTTGAAAAATTTTAAATTTTTATTTTGACCATTGGATTTAGCTTAAAAAAACACACAATTTAGTATTTTGAAGCTTTGCTCTATCTCCATTGGTTACCGAGATATTACAAAGTCTACATACAGTACATTGTCTTTTGGGGCTCCAATGTTAATCTTATGGAGGATAAGGATGTGTTAATATTTCACTTATTAACCAATATTTTTTGATGAAACTTGGTATTTAGCTTCATTTGGTTGAGATTCATCCATTTAAGGTAAAAAATCTTGGTTTTTGTGCTTATCATGGCAGCAAACCTGCATACTCTTTTCCCATGTTAATCATATGGAGAATAGGCAAACTCTTTTATTTATGGACAGATATTGATGAAATTTACTATATGGCTTTATATGGTCGAAATAAATTTTTTCTATGCTAAAAACCTACTTTTAGTGTCCCCCATGGCAGCATACCTGCATACTCTTTCTCTATATTTATCTTAAGGAGAATAGACATTTATTTCCCTATTTATGAGCACGTGATGAAATTTTGTTTACAAGTTTAGCTGGTCAAAATTAATATTACTAATTTGGAAATTCGCTGAGTACGCAGGTCTGCTGCGACGGGGGGTATCCGCTAAATTGTTAGGATTAAGGGTACATATTAAATTGTAAAATCGTCTTTAAATTACTTGTAGAATAAAAAAATATCATAAAAAGAGAGGGTTTGTATTTAAAATTAGCGACTTCCGGTCTGGATAGGTTACTTCTGTCACACCCTGTACATTGAAATTAGTGTCAATCGATATAGCGTAACCAGTTTGCCTATAACAGCATTATTTGTTTTTGTGATAAATTACTAATTTAAATTTTAAAACGTGTGTACGGGTGGTCTGGAACAAATGTTATATTATTCTATACCAGTGGGTATATACTGATGGGTGAGTCGGTGGCGTAGTGGTTAGTGGCCCCGGACTTCGGGACCATGGCAGTGATGTTGTGGGTTCGAATCCGCGTTCTGCCAGTGACTTTTATCAGTACCTTTCACTTTATACTGTAGTGGCTCACCCCTTACTTTATCTAATATGATCCATGCACAGATCAATAGTCGATGTGGACAGGGCAAAGTAAGGCTAAAAGAGGCCCGCCAACCTCTTTTTATAAAAAAAAATATATATATGTATAATATAATGTACGGTATATACCGTGTGTCCCAAAAGTCCCACCCCCCTAATAAATTTTTAACGGTTGCAAATAATTGGATTAACTTCTGTGAAAGGTTTAATGACCAAAGGACCAGTCTTTTAGAATTTCAAAAAATTCAACCCCCCACTCCCAAAATGGGGTTTTGGGGGCATCTCAAAATTTTTAATACAAACCCCCAATTTTTTATTTTATCTTTTGATTGTAAACGTGTTTTTGAGACTCTTTTATTCCTTGACATTTTTCTCTAAACTTAACAATTAGGGAGCTACAGCCAATTGAAGGTCAATTCTAGTCCCTTAGAATAACATGGGACAAACTTCAATTGCCTAAATCTCCTAAACCATTTAGTCAAGAAAAAAATAACTCAAGTATAAAAATATCTTAAAATTAGGTTTTAAGATATTTTTTTATAATACAAACATAAATTTTTTACAAATTTTATTATTTATCCGCCATATTGGAAATAATTTCATTTATGCGTAAATGACAATTTTATGAGTGAAATGTTCTTAAAACATAATTTTAAGACATTTGTGTTCTTGAGTGTTTTTATTTGACTGAATGGGTTAGGGGATACAGGCATTAGGCAATTAAAGTTTCCCCCATGTTATTAAAAAAAGTACGGTAACTAAAAGTGGCCTTTTTAATTGGCTGTAGCTCCCTAACCGTTAACTTTAGAGAAACATGTCAAACAATAAAAGAGTCTCAAAAACAAAAAACACGTGTATAATCCAAAAATAACATAAAAATAGGGGGTTTATATTTAAAGTTTATGAGCTTATCGTAAAAGGGAGAGGGCCAGTGAGCGGAGCGAACGAGCTTTGTCTGAAAAAGGAAAGTGACGCTTAATAATTTTACCCAGCATACGCTCGGTCCCCTTGGTACTTTTTTATAATTTAAGTATTGTTAGTTTAATGTGTAAAAACATTCTTTTTATAATACTGAGTAAACTGATTTAATATAAACTCCATTACAAATGGAAGTAATTTACAACAGCTCATTACTATTTAGGCCTATGTCTCTTCAGTCATTGGTTATAATAGGCTAATCCTAATTGATTATTTTATTAATCACAGTTACTGTGATATCAACCTTACTTTGCACTCTTTGTAAATTTGCATTAGTAGAAAGAGTATGTATATGAATATGCTACTAATCTGGACCCAAATTCATGTATGCTAACTCACTCCTATTCAGACATAACATACTTCTTTGTTGCTTTGTTCATACATTTAATTATTATTAACGTAAGGGAAACGTAAAAAAAAAAATATTTTTCAGGAAAAGGAAAAAGCGATGAGGGAAGTGGAGGACTTGGCTTCGGAGCGTAAGTATAAACTATAAAATATATTGAAGAAGTTTTATTGGTAAATCCCGAGTTTAGCTACAACCTTCGGAAATTGGAAATTTTTTTTCCAAAATGTCAGAAATTTCATGTTGATTCCGAAAACAATAGTTTTTTCCCGCTATCCCGGTTATTTTTAATACCCACATGACGTATTTCTGAATAAAAAAGTTGTTAACGGTTTTCAGATTTTTCGAGGTTTTCCAAGCTTTTCCACAGGAAAAAACTATCATATTCGGAATGAGCATGAAATTTCTGATATTTTGAAGAACAAATTTTTTCATATAATTTTGGAATAGGCCTGGCGTCACTGTAGCTTTGTTTACATTTTGTAATCGTGTTCAGTCTGTTAGCGTGCGTCTCTTAAATGTGACGCTGTTTGTAGAATTCAAAAACTTTATTAAATAAAAACAAAAGTCAACAAAATATCATCTAAACTAAATGATTCGATTAGTTCAATCAATCAATAATTCTTTATTCAAATAATGCACATAGTACATCGAATAGAGTCACTTAAACTAAATTAAATTAATAAAGGGCCTAATACAAATCCCCATAAATGTATCCTGCATGAAAAGCTATACATAATTTTTTTATAAATCGCAGGGAGAACAAATAGAATCAACAATCAGCAAAAATACAACTAAAACTCAATACAAAAATTATTAAAATATACTAACAAACTGCAATTATTAATACAAATATTAAGTGATTCTTAATACATAAATACTATCCCGATGAGGTATTTTTTGTTTCCCAAAATTCATCTATAGAATATAGAGACAATTGAATGAGGTAATTTTTTAATTGTTTTTTTAATTTTGTCATCTCACTTTCATTGAAAATGTCCTGAGGTAATTGAAATAAAAATTTGTTGCCCATGAAGCGAGTTTTCTTCTCATAAAATTTCAGTATATGAGAAATTTTATGAGTTACGGCAGTTTATGAGTTACACTATAGTACATAACCTCCAATTTACTGTGTCCGAGTTTTCCCCGTGTCTGAGGAGACCTCGGTCCCAATTACCGTACCTTGATAATCGGGCGTCTACTGTACTCTTTTGAGTTTCATAATCATGTACTGTATTTTTCATTACAGTAGAGTACGTTATACAATAGTTTTTATTCTTTAAAAGCTGTTTTAATAATAAAATACGTGTTTTATTGTCTTTTTTTGTTTAACCCTTTGAGTGCCGCGGCGTCGCTCACAGCGACGCAAGTTAGTTGTGCAAGAATTGCCGAGCGTCGCTGAGGGCGACTCTCAGTATTTTATATAGTGCTTTACATCCAGATTACGTACTAACTTTAAATATGCGCCGTTTTGATCCCAAGGTCTCCAGCTATCAGTTCTGTAGCAATTTCACCGACTTTGGTCTGTTTACAGACACTGTTTATAAGTTTAGTTGTCGTTGATGTCATCTGACTGTCGTCTGATTGTTGTTTGTTGTCAGTTCGTACGTGCGGCAAATCCCGGTAAACGAAATAAGTTATTTACGTGTGTTATAGTGTTTCTTTCATTACTATTTATTTAATATGGTGGGTAAAAATGATTGAGAGAATAAATCTAAACAACTCAAGTGTCCTTCGGGAACTTGTTTATAACGAACCTAACCTAACCACATATTTGGAATTGTAACAATTTTCATTTAATTTTTTTACAAACATATTTTGAGCTTATATAGATGATTTACACATCAATTTTGATCATTATTTCATGCTCTTTCTGACTGTTGAGTTGAAAAAATAAAATAAAATTGTTTAGCACAAGTTATATTGAGTCAAAATTGAAAAATGTATAAATATTTTTTCATTTTCAGAAGAAGAAAAATTTTTACGCCTTAAACTTATTTTACAAATATAGTTATCTTATACCATTTTATAGCGACTTTATTTGTGCACAAGATAAAAAAAGAATTACATACATACCTCTAAAATTGTAAATTTTAGAACGTTTTTGTAAACTACTACATTTTCCTATGAAAACTGCTCGGCAATTTATGCATAAGAAATGAACAAAATACCACGGCACTCAAAGGGTTAATTTACATTTTTCTTGATATTCATCCTGTAACAGGGTGTCTACTGTTACTGGAATTACTGGAAATACTGGAATTATACTTGAATTTTATTTCCATACTGGAAATACTGGAATTATACTGGAATTTCAAAGTAGATACTGGAAAAATAGAATTTGATTAAAATCCAGAAATTTTTGTTTTTAAAATGCATAAAATATAGCTATTGTCATTTGATCTGTACATTCCGATTTATAAATATTTCATTTGTCATTATTGTTGTTCAAGTATGTTTGTAAACCAAAATCAGAAAACTTGTAGTTACATTCAAATAATTAATTAAGCAACTAAGAAATCTAACCATTTGTGTAAAGATTGTTTAGGAAATGTTGGATTTTGTACTAAAAATTGAGATTTCTTCCTTAAATTTTATTCATGATGTGAGTATTTATTTTACTTTTAGTATTATTCTATTTCATTAATTTTTTGCAGTTAACTGTACTTTTTTATCACTTGTTGTATTAAAAAATACAAAATAAAGTGGGCTGTATGGATAACTTTAAGAGGAGTTTAAATGGCCTGCTAAAAAAATGAATACACTGTATTAAAAAGTGTTAACATTAGAATGTACTTATTAATCACAATCATAAGTATCTATATATTCAAGCATGTTTATTTTCCTCATTTTTTCTCAGCTTGTGTGTATTGTAGGAGAAATCCGCGCTTACAATTAGAAAGGTTTATCCATCCTGTAGGTGTAGATGAACATAATGCCCATAATTCACGTCAGCCTCCAGGGGTACACCCTACAGGCTTTCAAAGTTTCAATGTTAACCTTATAGAAGAAGGATAATTTAGAGTCCAAAACAGGTGAATTTTTTGTAGAATTTCGACCTTTGGCGATCTCTTAATACAAAAATCTGTTTATATGTATAAAATTTAGTTATTGTTACTCCATATTCAGATTAATAGTTCGCGTGTGATACTGGAATTTTTTAAAAAAATGTACTGGAAATATACTGGAATTAATTCCAAAATCAGATATCAGTAGACACCCTGTGTAATCAAATTTTGTGTCAAGTCCTGGATGTGCCGGATTAGAGGAAGTTTATTGTATAATAAATGGGTGGCTTGATAGTACGGGATTGTTTGGAGGCGAATGGCCTATTCAAACGGTACCTATTGTTAAAATATTAACTTATATAAATTAAAATTAAATCTTCTGGAAACTTTTGTAGTGAAGAACTGGTAATCCACTATGGTTCATGCTATGTTAATTTTATGATGAGGGGCTTTTGCCGCTTTGAGCCACTTGTGTCTACTATTTTCATTATTCTACTAAGCCTTTATTTAATTATTATTTAGTTTTTAAATGATGGATTACGTTTGTATGTGGCTTTGGAGACGTAGAAAAAAGTTGCGTAGGAGGGGAAGGGGTAGTTTCATGGAGCTTCCTGGAGGATTTGCACTGGGCCGTGAACAGGCCAAGACCGGAGATGATGCCCACAAGCATCATCAGAGACTGTGTCGGGTAACAACAGCACAGTCCATCCTGTGCGGTCAAAAAACTCCGTTGGACATTTTGGCCTGTAAGGCTCGTTGCGAAGACGAGGGATGTCTCCATCTCACACAATTTGTTCCACCAGGAAGATTGCTGCAATACTACCATTGAAGTTGCTCTGGACTATTCTCAGTTTCTATTCCTACTGTTCCTTTTTAAGACTATAAGGTCTCTAAAGGTCCGGCAATCTTTGGTCTGTTGGAGATGGTCTGACGGTCTTTTGTCAGTTGCCGTTTTGTCAAAAGGGGAGGCATGTTTCATATCTCTCTCCGATCTCTCTCCTTGCACTCTTTGTGAGTGTGACCATACGAAAGTGGCGTGCGACCTCTTCTCATTCTCTCACCCAGCAGATTACCCAACCAACCTTCATCTTAGCCTTCTTCAAGAGCCTTTTTGGCTATAGACTCCTTCCTCTTGTGACTCTTCCTGGTGGACTTGTTCTTCACTTCTGTCCGCCAGGAGTGCTGGAGCATGTGGTAGACGTTGTGCCGGGTCATTCTTAACCGCAATAGAAATTACCAAGTAAAATTTTCTTGTCATTATAGGTATTATAATGTAATTCTTTATTCAGGACAACTGACTGAGCCAAAAGTATCGAAAGGCTCACAGGTCCCTGCCTTTTCATTCCCCTTCAAAGCGTGAGAAACCCCCATCCGAAGCTCGACTAAACTCACCATTATAACTCAGGGTGTCTACTGATACTGGAAATACTTGAAATACTGGAATTATACTGGAATTTTATTTCCATACTGGAAATACTGGAATTGTACTGGAATTTCAAAATAGATACTGGAATTTTTGAATTTTATTAAAATGCGTATTTTTTAAATGTATAATATATCGAGTTTGTCATTTTATCTGTACCAGGGTGTCTACTGATACTGGAAATACTGGAATTATACTGGAATTTTAGAATTTTATTAAAACGCTTATTTTTTAAAATGCATAACTTAATATATAGATTTTTTTTATTTGATCCGTACATAAAATATTTTACAAGTCATTTTTGCTGTTTAAGTATTTTTGCAAACCAAAATCAGAAAACTTGTGTACAGTAGTTCTCAATGTAAACATTTTTGTAATGATGGAGCCTAGAAATGTTTGATTTTATGCTCAAAATTTATTTTTCTTTCTTAAATTTTAATCATATTCTTCTTCTTTTTTTACTCTTCTAAGGTATTAACCTATTTCATAATTTTTTTAGTTAAATGTTCTGTATGATTATTTTTTATATTAAATAAACGCAAAACAAAGCGGAAGGAACAGAGGGCTGTAGAGTGAATTAAGAGCCTTCACAAAAAATTGTCAAAAAATATTAAATGTTATTGTTGGAAAGTAGGCTACTTATTAACCATAATAATAAGGGATTTATCTTTATACAAAAATCTATTTCAATATTGATTATATGAATAAATTGTCATTATTGTTACTCCATGTCTGAAATTTTAGTTCGCGAGTGATACTGGAATTTTTGAAAAAATGTACTGGAAATACTGGAATTATACTGGAATTCTGAAATCAGATTTCAGTAGACACCCTGTAACTGTCCTCCTTATGAGTGGCTGATGCTCTTTTTTGAATGTTGCCTTACTTTGTTAAAGGAAAAAATATCTGAAAGGCGGATCATTTGCTCTAAAAACTTAAAACAAAATATACTACAAACTTTTCTACTATAAACTCGAAATCGTTCAAGCTGTTTTCTATATTAGTGTGCATAAAAACAAACATACCTTACTCGTATTAGAGTATAGGATACTACTAAGTTCTTTCTTTGTTCCTTTCTATTCTAGAGCAGTTTTGGTGGGGGCAGGAGCAGCTGCCCTTGGATTTTTGGCTCGAGACCTGTGGAATTCCTACCAAGAAACTCAAAGTCAATCTTCCGGCAGTCAACCAAGACCCCCTCCCCCGGCACCACCAACTACAAATTGGGGAAGCAAGGCTAACGAGACTTCTAACGAGAAGATGGGTGCCAGGAAGAAGAACAGAAAATTATTCAAAGACCAAAACTTGCCAGATGAGATGAAGTGTATCGTATGTTGTGACAACCCGCGCGAAATCTGTTTAGTCCCTTGCGGTCATGTTTGCTTGTGTGAAGATTGCGCTGACAAGATACCAAATACTTGTCCTCTGTGTGGTGTTCGTATTGTGGAGAAAAAAGTTGTTTATTTGTAAATTATTTTCTACAGAATTCATTAAATAAAAATTTTGCCTAAAACTTGTATAACATTAATAATAATATTATTAATGCAGTTGTTTTGATACTAACAAAGTAAAAACTTAATAGGGTTGCTAGAGTGATTTTTATTGCATGTTTGTATTTTATCTGTTTGAGGTATCCTGAAGTAATGAGCTTATATGTACACTGGATGTTCTATTGTATTTTTTTACACACATTTATTGCAGGGGTCGTCACATTTATTTACTTATTACCATCACTGAGATTTAGCAATAAATTGTGCTATTTTTATTGAATGTTCTAATTTTATCTGTTTGTGGTGGGCCTAATACATACATAATAATTTTTTTGTCATTTTGAAATTTATGTTATTTATTGTGCATTCTTTATTGTTTTATTATATTCTGTGCTATAATTATACACCTAATATATTTATCTTAAATTTACTGAATATTACCAATAGTTTTTTTTAGATATTTAGTAAATTAATTTAAAAGCCCTCTCTACCACTAATAATACTGTATTTTAATTTATTTTTCTTTCAACAATATTAAATATCACACAATAAAATAGAACTGTATAAATATATAGGGTGTCCCTAAATTCCTTATCGACCTTTTCGGTTCGGGTATTATTCGTGACCTTAAAAGACTTACTAAAATACCATATTCAAAATTTCTAAATCTCCATGGTTGGCCAAACAGCCGCCATTTTAAATTTTTCTTGTATTAAATCATTTTTAATTTGAGAACGGTTTGATGTATTTAGTTGAAACTTGATACACCTCGAATTTTCAGGCAAAGACCTAACTGAAGAAAAATAATTTATTTTTTACTATTCATATTTTCAAAATGGCGGTCGTTTAAAATTCGTGACCTAAAATTGCACAAAAACTACTCAAAATAGCAAAATTTATGTTACAATTATATTTTTAGAAAATTTAATTTCAAATCCAATGATACAAATATTAAGAAAATTTTTTCACAAATAAGTGAGGTAGAGTGATTTAACTGAGGTAGGTGACAATCAAACTGCTCTTCCAAGTGCAGTTTGGGTATATGGCCCGTCGTTAAGCTGGCGCCGACACCACGCTTTTCCTGATACAACCCACTCTGATACATGGCTATTTAAATTAAGTTATTAAGTATTATAATTAAGTACAGGAGATTCCCTCTTAACTGGCCACCTCGTGACCAGGCCGCGGGTGGTTAAATCTATGTTCATTTAAGAACGCTAACCTACAATTTTATATGGCCTAAATATAATTATCATTTGAAAAAAAACTTTAAATACATTATGTATATGATATATAACTAACATCCGACACTTAAAAAATCCACAAAACTAATAGTAATTCGTTTCTTTATATGGTCTACTGGATAGTAGGTCCAAACGCATTCACTTCTCTCCAGGACATTATATTTTTAATTGGTTTGAGAAAGTCAATATGAAATAGTGTTGAACTGAATGGATACACTAGATAGGAAAACTACGTTTCCGGTGATACACAGCCGGTTAAAGCGATGTTGAGATAAAAAAAATGCCCGGTTAAAAAGATCTTATTTTTGTGTCAGAGTAAGCCGGTTAAAGCGGATACCGGTTAAAAGGTGGCCGGTTAAGAGGGAGTTTACTGTTGTTAAATTAATTATTTTGCTTCCTTATTACGGTAATTGATTTCCTTAATTTTTATCGTAGGATTTTAAATTAGATTTCCTAAGGTTTTTATCCAATTTAAGGTTAAAGATTTTTTACAGCCGCCATTTTGAAAATGTGAATACAGTAGAGTCCCGCTAATCCAAAAATCTGTTTAATCCAAACACATCCCGGCGGAAAAATGCCGATATTGCCCTGAGGAAAAATCAAGAAAATGCAGTCTTTATTGTGCATAAACGGTAATTTTTTGTCACACCAAAAGTAAATTTTTCACATAAGGTAATAATGTAGTAAAATATGTTGATTGACTCTAATTTAAAACAAAAACAAACATAAACTGGCAAGGACGTAGTTTATTTAACATCATTAATGTTGATATGTTGTCAACTGGTGTATAAAGCACAGTACATAAACATGAATTAAACAAGGGGTATTTAATTTGTGCTGTCAATACTCAATATATAATAATAAATCAGTGCCTACAGTTCATAAAGCAAACAAAATTGAACTCTGTGATCCTGGAATACTCCAAAACACTGATTGTCAGCACAGCGCAAAGTCCAATGACCCAATGACTCATACTAGTATACTTGTTGCTCAACATCGAGCAATTTATTTTGATACAATACAAAAGTTACATTTAGTTCTAAATCAATGACTTCCGACCAATCCAATATTGTGAATATCAGTGATCACCAAAAACTTCAGCTGGACGTTAACAGATGTTTAAAATATTCAAACCAATCTCAATGTTATTCTAATGGGAAAATTTCAAATTTAATTCTTATGGTGGATAGTGCCCTTTTTAAGTCCGATTCTCATAAATTTTTGGCGGAAACAACTACAGACCTAGCCCTATCCAACAACACCAAAAACTTGAAAATCGGTTGAGAATTGTAGGAGGAGTTCTCTACACAAAAAAAAAACCTTTAGCATATTAAATAAGTATAGATTTGGAATGAGGAAAAGAGAGAGGGGTCTATTTTTTTGGACCCTTATTAGATAAGGGGGGTCTATTTTGTATAACACTGTCTTCGAGTCAGTGGTCCGACAATGAACTTCCTTCCGGCCGTCCGAGCACCTGTTCACGGAACAATACCGAAGAGCTGATAGCATTAGCGGACATCTCCACGATTAATTTTATATACCGTGAATGTTTCATTGCCAGAATATACGGAGTTTGTACATTTCAAAAACTTAAATAAATAACCACAAATGTCAGCAAAATATCCTTAAAAAGATTCTATTAGTTAGTTTAATGTAAGTAATTCACGCATTATTTAAATCTTTTAATTATAATATTTATAGTATCCGCTTATTAGTCCAGTCCCAATTAGTTTGGCTTAGCAGGACTCTACTGTAGTAAAAAAGTTGTACACAATACACAGCATGTGCCTTGTTTATATTGTTCAAAGTATTGCTTTCATTGTTTTCAATTAAGTATCTGATTAGAGCCATTCTAAGTTATATTCATTGTAACTTAATTTAGTAGTATGACGATACATTTTATTTGTTACATTTCATTTATGTAAACAAATATTATGTAAATAAAGATCTGTTGACTTTTGACTATTGATTATTTTTTCTTCAATTAGGGCTTTACCTAAAAAAAGTTGTATACCAAGTTTCAACTCAATACAAAAAACTGTTCTTGAATTATAAATTATCTTCTACACAAAATTGTGGCTGTGTTGGAAACTACAGGCTGTTCGGAATGTTAACACATTTTAGAAAATGGTGAAACAGTTTATTACCGGTACTTCACAGTTTTATTTTTATATAGAAAAACATGTAAATAGTCAAGAACTACTGTGAATGCTGATGATATATGAACACTCTGATGAGCTTGATACTGTCAATACTGACCCTATGTTCATACAATTATACTGCAGTAAATACTTCTAAAAGTTTTATCCAGTATTGTTCAATAATCTTATTTTTATAAATCACATTTTTTCCCAAATCCTTTGAGTTTTTTTAAATATTAAAGACCAATTTGGTAAATTTTATGTTGAAAATGTGAAGATGTAAATTACATTTGTGAACAGCAGAATTTCATTAATATCACAAATTGTGATACCTAATAAAATTGCCTAATCTCAAAATAAATTTACCTTTTTTAAACAACAAATTATGAAAAAGGAGATTTACAAAAAATCAAAATGTAATTGATATTGTGTGTTTCTATGCTAATATCAACATTTTGATAGGTAACAATCAGCCAAACCTGGTCTTTAACTATCTAACGCCGACCTGCTGTTGTCAGATTGACAAGTGGCAACTGGATCGTGCGACCCAGCTGGGGATCGGACCAGCACCCTCAGTATCATGAGGTGAGCATTGATAACTACACGCTTACACTTGGGGTTGGTTTTTGGATAGGGCTAAATGCCAAGGTAGTAAGGATTATTATAGCGATGGAAAGAATAAGCAGGCTTAGCTTAGAAAGTGAAGGCATCTTTCTATAGCACAAAAAATAAAACACTGCTAAACAAAAACTTGAATATTTCAAGGCCAGTGGCCAGAACTATAAGAAAGCTTCACTTTCTAAGGTAAGCCTGCTTTTCCTGTCCTCCACTTGCCTACTCTGTCAGATATGATTTGGACACAATACTATTAGTTTTAGAGCTTAGAACATTCTCCAAATTATGCTAAGTTTATTACTTGTGTTGCGGATTAAAAAAGTGTTCTCGTTCTAACTGGTATGATTTGCCTTTACTTGTGACTCCATACTACTTTTTCAAATGCTCAAAACCTTAATGTTTAGATTTACAATACAATCAGCTGTCAATACCACGACTAGCCACTAAAGTTTTGAGGTAAAATAAATCTATAGTCAGTGTTTAATAAAAATATTTATTTTTAATGTTAGGTTTATTATTTTAAAAAGGGTTTTCCTCAATAAATTAAAATCAATTCACAGACCACAAATTATCACATAGAACTATTTCAATACGGACTAAATCGGCAAAATAAAAATTAACCTAATACGAAGACTAAGATATAAAAATAATATTAGCTGCCATGTAAAAGATAACTATTCTACTTGCCGCTACTGGCACTTAGATAACACTATACAATCATCACGTCATAAAACACGAATGCCTCTATATACAAACAGCTGCTTTCGAAAGGCGTATTAACGGTATAATACAAAGGCACAAAGAAATTACAATAGAAGATCTCACGTAATACTTACACAGCTATTTACAATTTGCAACCTGTACTGTACCATTTGACAAAAATTTACATGTATAAAACTTAGCAGTAAACTACAACATCTGATACATACAGTGTATGTACACCAAATAAATGAGATCTCAACAAATGTGGTGACTAGACCTACTTTTTGATCAACGACCGCACTTTATTCACACAACGGTCCATGAAGTTCCTTTTCCGCTTGAGTGTAGAGTCACTGCCCGACGTCACCGTGTTGTCAGAGATGGTGTCCAGCTCATCGTGGAGGCTCAGTGACTTCTCGATGGTGGGTTGCGGGGCGGGCTCGGCCCCGGGGGTCGACTGCAGAAGGGCATCGGAGCTGTGTGTGCGCGACGGAGGGAGGGGCGTCTCCGGAGGGGACGTCACACTCGTCGCGTTGTTGGAGTCCAACAGACCCTCCACGCTGTGAGTGCGCGATGGGGGCGAGGTCAGCTTGCGCCGTCGAGCTCGAGCTGACGTAATCGGACTTGTTGGCGGCCGCCAGGCTGGCGTCAGCGGACTGGACGACTTGCGTCGCCTGCGGAAACAGAAATACTGCGGTGAGCAACTGGACCAGACAAGCCACAAGCTATCCTAATATATTAAAATAGTGTTGGTTAGCTTTTACAAAAGGCTTGAAATGCAAGCCTCTTAAAAACTCTTGGCCACTCTGATATTAATAGTTTACCATCATTACAATTCGCCATTACAAGAAGTCTGCTTGGAGGATACTGGGATAAATATCCCTAAGGAAATTTCAAAAAGAAAAAGAAACAATCACTTTTGCTGATTTTCATAGAGAGGGAGCTATCTCTTAAAACATATTCCATTTATTTGACCAAATCTCTTGCTAAGATTTACTTGAGGTATTAAAAGAACAAATAGGGAACCATGATTGGTAGGTGAAAACATTGGCTACAGTTATATTGATGTTGACAAGATATCTGATAGAAGTTTTGCAAAACCTTTTTGGTCAGGAGGGAACTAATATTAACTCTGAGATAAAACAAAGCTAGATTATAAAAAAACCTAGAAATAACAAAAAAATTCTGGACTCAGCATTGGTACGTTTTCTGGATAAAGGCAGGCCGGAATACCGTAGTTTCTCACATAGTACATTTCTGAGTCTGGCCTAGAATGATTTTCCAAAATATTCCAATGTTATACTTTTCATATTTACCTGGCGGGCCCCTCTAGTCAATCCCGGTTCCCGTTGACATCTTTGTCGCTGCCCTTGCCACTCTCGTTGGAGTGCATTCTCTGGTATGTGGGCGGAGCTCGCACAATGGAAGGAGTGCCAGGAGTCACATCACCCTGGTAAAATTCAAATTGTAATACATCACTCATACGCCTTACATTTTGGTTCTATAAGTAGCTTAAAAATGTTGTTTTTGCACCGTATGCAAAATTTTGAGACGTATGAAAAAATTGTAAATATGTGTTTATATAAATAATATAGTTGTCAACAACGCCAAGATGTAAGACAATGTTTGTTTCCTCATCTTTTATTTGGTTAACACATAAAAGAGACACAGATATGAAACTGACCCGAAATAAAATAATAAATATTCTTTTTAAAAAGATTTCAAATATTTGAAAACAAACTACACAGAATGCATAGGATTGACGGTTAAGAGTGAAGAGTTACCTTGCTGCTGGTGCTCATGGCTCCGACTCCACGGAGGCCGTCCCCTCCCCCTCTCATGTTCAGCTCCCCCCTCATGAACCTCTCCAGCTTGTCAACACATGCATCTTGGTAGTCGTGGATCCATCTGGCAAGGAAAATTAAATATTGAATACTGAGAACTATATTAATATCGGGACCTTTGCTGTGAAAAACGGTTGTTAGGGTTTCTTTTTTTACACTACATATTTGTCCCCTGCTTTTATACCTTGACAACTAAAACTTATGTAAAAACAGTGATAATTTTTAGACAGAAAATTCCAATGGATCATAGCACAAAACTGTTCTAGTAGGCATCACCACAGCACTATTGAAAGGGAATGCATCATATTGGTACTTATGCCACATCCACAACATTTACCCAACCCCAGTGACAACCAAGGCTTCAGTCTTTGTTGTATGCTGGTACACAACAATGACACATGAGGAGAAATAGCACACTATGTCTAAAAACGAATACACTAAAAAAGTAACTTGAAACAACTGTCAAAATACAAAAGATCTATCTCTTCAAACAATACATTATTAGGGTTACCATACATCCTCTTTTCTCCGGACATGTCCTCTTTTTAGAACATAAAAAAACGTACGGGCGGATTTTTGATAATCAGTCCATTTGTCCTGATTTATAGAAGCAGCAAAATGAATAGCTGTTTTTATGTTTAACCAACCACTAAGGTGTATTGTTACTTCTTTCAGATTGTTATCAAATTTAAATTTTAATTGTTTAAAATGTTTAATCTAGAGCAGCGGTTCTCAACCTGGGGTACGCGAACCCCTAGGGGTTCGCGGAGGAGTCCACGGGGGTTCGCGCGTGATAAATTGATAATGGCGGACAAGAAAATTTTAGCCTACTTTTATAAAATAACTTTGAAATAACCATACGAATTTCAACATAACAGTCAAAGATTTCCAACTGTTAACAGTTAGAAATATTAAAAAGACGAAGAAGTTTACAAGGTCAACGTTAGACCCACAGTAGCCTATTTCATAATTGCTCTGTCCTGAGACTCAACTACTCAATCAATTCCTTGGAAACAACTTTGGATATTTGCTCATATCTCTCCTGTAAGCTGCCACCCCTTACCTCATCAAGTGGACTTGTCTCTTGTGCGTTATTACCAACGAGGTTAAATAGATATAATAGAGTGCTCAACAGATAGGGAAAACTGTCCTTTTTTGACTAGCGCCATGTTACCCATGATTCCAGCCGTTTCCTTGGTAACCAGTCCTTTGTTGACACTTTCCCAAAAGTAATTTACCATTTTACCCACACCTATCCGACATTTCTATGGTAACCAATTTCAATAGCCTGCTCACAGACCATCAAAAACCGGGATGGTTGTCAAGGAAATGAATTATGGTTAAAATGGCGCAAATCAAAAAGGGACACAAAATTAACATGTGATGAGCACTCTATATCTATTTAACCTCGTTGGTTATTATTGTTAAGTACTATCAGTTTAAGTCTACCATCGCGTCTCATCGTCCCTATATTTACCCTTGTTCATGGCGCCCGTGGTTAGTGCTTGGTGTTTTCTGCGTCTGTCACACTACGCCGCTTCTGGCGGCGCGGCTGCGCAGCACTGTGTCGGCGCTTTTCTTTGATGCATGTCGGCAAATTTATTTGGTGTTTTGTTTTTGTTATTTATTATATTACACTTATTTTCGTTTTTTATTATATTTAGTAAAAATAGACTTTCCTGATTTATAATCTTCTGAAGTTTTTTGTAATTTTTTTAAAAATGTGTTGAAAATATAGTTATAACTTACTAATAACCTTCATTGTTTACTAGGTGCTTTAGTATTGGTTCATTTACCCCACTTTATAATAAACGCTATAGTAGGCTGATACTTAATTTGGGAATAAAAATGATCTACGGCCCTAAGGGGTACAATTCATGAAAATACATTGACTTAGGGGTTCGCGAGGTGAATAAGGTTGAGAACCGCTGATCTAGAGTAAAAAGTAATACCACATTTAATTTACTTTTACTCTAATGGAACAATTTGTAGGATATTCCTGTTAATTAGACGTCACTGCCAGAGTATGCAAAGTAGCCGCATTGTGTTGAGTGAGAAAGTGAGGTTATGTTTTAACAAATATGTTATCGGCTTTCCGTTCAGGCTTGAGTTTGATCAACAGACCATTATAGTTTTTTTTTTTTTTTTTTTTTTTACATAATTTCATCAGTTGTTTGTGCCTAAGAGTAAAGAGTCTTTAAAGTCACTGATTGTTAAAGTGACTGAGCCTCATCTTTAAAATGTAATTTTTTAGTAAAATACTAACCCTTCTTTTATATTAAAATTTAAGGTGAATCTCAAAAGTTTCCATGAACGTAAAGAAAAATGTTTTGATTTTTTATTGTTTATGCAATTTATATCAATTTATTTGCATAGTTAGCATTAACTTGCCTATGTAATAAATTATGTGCTCTTGACAATTTACATTTTTTCTCATTATTTTTTGGTAGTTCTTAGATAGAGTTATATAAAATATAAACAACAAAATAAAACCTACTGATTTTTTTAGGGCCAAAACCATCATACTGCTTTCCCGATTATTGATTATAAAAATGCACCTTACTTGTTTAGTAGGCTATCTTAAGAAAACTTGTATTATTTTGAAAAAAGGTGACATAATATATAATTTTAATTTTAAGAATTTGTTTGTTCCCCACTCTGATCTATTATATGGGGGGCCAGAAATTCAGATTTTTGTTATTCATTAATCCGACTCACGACTAGTACTGGGGTGTCCTCTTTTTCATCCCAGAGAGTATGGTAACCCTGTACATTATAATTAAATAAAATAGTCATACTTTATGAACAAAAAGCTTCGTTGGCCATTAATATAACTGTGCAATAAAAATGTGATTTTAAAAATAACATAATTAATGTAGTAACAAAATAAATTTTTAGGTGGTATAGAAAGGTTTCAGTTGAAACTAAATCTTTACTGAAGCTATTTCCCTGAGTAACAGAAAGTAAACAAATTATATTGTAAGTGAAAGCGCTGTATCTACCTGACTCCGTTGAAGTGGCAAACGGCTCTCATGTCCTCGGGCAGCTGTTCAGGTTCCGGCCACTCAAAGTTGTCGATGATCGGGATAATATTGCAGTTGGACTGGAGGGCGGCAACGATTTCCTTTAAAAATTTATAAACTAGTATAACAATCAATGCTTCAATAGAATTAAGACATTTTAAGTCGATCTATTAATAACATTTAATACTTCAGAGCTGACAACGTACATGCATATTGAACATAAACTTGAGCATTAGGTACTGTATTAAGTTGTTAAACAAGTGTTGGGCAGCTTAGCACTTAACACCTAGTTTGGTGATGAAAATTCAGTTGGGTGTTGCATGATGAGGCATCGCTCCCAACAACGACCAAAAGAGTTTCTTAAGTGGAACTTGAGTTGGCCAGAGGCAATGCCAAGCCCTCAACAGCTTTCAGCAGTGGATGGATAGGTGTAGTCAGAGCTATTCCATGGACAGTTTGATACATAATATGTATATCTGAAGTGAAAAATGGTTATTTATTAGGACAATGGATCACCAACTCTTGAAAATTTTAAGGAATGGTAACTTAACAATTTGGTGAATTCTACCATCTCTATTCATTAAGAGAAAATCCTGATTTTATTTTTAAAAAATATGGATGTATAAAGAGACTTTCAACCATGTGGTATATGAATTTAAAAATAGTCCTCAATACAGATTACTATTTTAGTGTCATCTATTATAGAACCACTTACTCTCAAGTTTAAAATAAATATGAGGATGCTTTTGTACCTCCAACACCAAACTTAAAGTTGTTGGTAAAAAAATCTATTAAATATAAGACACATGAATTCACTGCACATAGACACATTTGTGTGGCGCCAACTTAAGAAAAAACCTGTATGTTTCATCGCAGGTGACGACGTCAACACTCGGCCACATCTCGTGTCACATTGGACAAATTAATAGCTGTACTCTTTATTATGTCTTTCCTTGCATTTGAACTTTTTATTGGCCATGAATTTTCATACACACAAATCCAATCGAATTTTAACCGCCTAGCTAAGACGCCACCTTAGTATGCTCACCCTGTGGACCCAGTCCTTGCACTCGTTGTCACCAAGACAGCGCTCGAGTGCCGAGGGTGTGAGCACTAGCAGGAAGTGCTTCGCCTGCCGGATGCTCTGCAGCAGGTTGTTGTCAAACTTGCCTGCCTCCAGACGCTCCACGTCGATGAACACGGAGAATCCTCGCAGCTGCAGGTGGACTTTCAGCAAACTGAAACACCAACCACAATAAAATTATACATCAATGTAAAAAAATATATCCATAATCTATAAAAAAATATATTTGACTGCTTACTTTTATTTATCTTGATGCATATCTCGATGTATGTAAAATTGACGTGTTAGCCACTTTGGTTTAAAGAAAACATTTGATTACAACATAAATGAATACTGATGTATGATTTTAAACGTAATGAAGAACGATTAAAATCTTCACCTGGACTTCCTTTACTTGTGTGGGACATTTTTCAGTAGCTTCATGAAAAGAGTTTGATCGTTGGTTCAGATGTTTTTTAGCTTAAATAATATATATTAGTATACGTGTTGCTCGAAATCAAGCAATTTATTTGATACAATACACTACAAATGTTGTTACATTTAGTTCTAAATCAGTGACATCCGACCAATACAATATTGTGAATATCAGTAATAAATCACCAAAAACTATTTACAGCTGTACAATAACACATGTTAAAATGCTCAACCCAATCCCAATGTTATTCTATTGGGAAAATTTCAAATTTAATTTATGGATAGCGCCCTTATTTTAAGTCTGATTCTCATCCATTTTTGGCGGAAACAACTACAGACCAAACCCTATCCAGCGACACCAAAAACTTGAAAATTGGTTGAGAACTATAGAAGGAGTTTTCAACACAAAAAAAGCCTTAGCGTATTAAAAAGTATAGATAAGTTATGCATATACCTTGCAAGTTGAGATCCATTTGATCTCCTGTAGCTAACAAAAACATCCAGAGATTTGTCCAGGTTTTCCTCACAGGAATTGGTTAAACTGTTTTCCATATCTGAAACGAAAATAGTAATAAACATTAAACAAATTTAAAAAACAAAAGGTGTGTTCTTTATAAAGTTTTATATTGTATTTTTTAGTCTCTAGCAGTTTTCATCCCTGAAAAAACTTTAAAAATAAATAATGGATCAGTTTTACTTGTTCAAAGTATTTAATTGAAGGCAGAACAGTGGAGCAATTGAGCAGGTTTAAATTAAAACCCATTAAGATTGTTCAAATACCCAAATCCCCTGGTATTTCCCAAAATATGGGATGCAAACCAGGATTAAAGTGACTCCAAAAAGCCAAACTACCTTAATTTTCCTTTAATTTGACACCTATTTTGCAGTAGGCCTACCGTTATTGTTTATTTTGTTTTAGGACTTCACTTAAAAACACATCTTTAACTTATTCTCAAAAGGCTGAAAGATTTTAACAAGAGAACATGTTAAGTCAATAAAAATTAATCCAATATTGCTATGAATTTAAAAATACATTATTTTTATATGTTACTTGTCAACTTATTTAAAATTAGACTCAACAGTTATAAGGAAAAAGTTAAGTCTTTGGTGATAAATTAATTTGCTAAAAATAATAAATATAGATTTGATAAATTATGGACAAGAATATTATTTTCCCCAACTTACCTCTGATGGAGTCCAAAATTCTTAATCTGTGAATACTGTTTGTGATGCCACATTCGTTGAGCAGCTGGTCCTCTGATAAGCACCTGCAACAGATCAAACAATTAGTTCTGTGGTTCCAACACTAAGTCAAATAAAAAATACCCTTGATAAGATTAGTGCATAAACACTCATCTTCCCTGAACACAAAGGGAAAACATTGCATGAAAAACAATACTAAAATCATAAATATACTTCATGAAACATGAGATTTTCCCATTAAACTACCCACGTTTAATCAGTGCCAACCGATAGACAACTGCTCACAACAGTTGTATACCAACAGCTCGCACGGACTCCAAAACCATCCTTGTTACATATATAACAAGATCATTTAAATTCATGAAATTAAGAGAATAAATCTATGTCTGAGTTGAATTTCAATAGTTCTGCAGTGTATTTTTGTTTAAGCTGTTTTTACTTAAATGAAAAACTTCAGCACCTAAAGAATTCCACAAATAAGGTTTCAGAAGGTTCTGCAAAGGTTTCAGAAAATTTTAATGACTTATTTCTCATGTAGCACATTAATATTTAATATCAATATTTTGAGTACCTGATTGAATCTCTATCAACGCCTGCGTTCAACATTGAGTAGGTGTATATAGAAAACTCGGGACCGATGTTCTGTAGAAAAGCGTTGAGGTTTGTCGAGTCTCTACTGCTGTAATCGGCCATCCTCTTAAGATTTTGAAGTTCTCTTGTGAATCTAAAAATTAATCCAATGTTTAACAAAAACAACCATACACATTATACAATTATGTTAAAGACTTTATAAAAACCATTTTGAATAGTACATTTTCTTTGAATATACCTCATGTGAGATGAACACAAAGTAAAACTCATTCCAAGTGAAACTAAACCCATTCAAAATTAATGTGTGGTCGAAAAAGAGTATTTTATTTCCTATCACGGGAAAAATTTCATGTCTACAGTCCTTAGTTCTATCATTGACTATGTACACTAACGTGAATAGACCTCTCATCCAATGCATTTAGTTTGAGGCAAAAATTTGAAAGTTCCCTGGACGCCGCACCAGAGCCGCTGCCATCGATGTTGTTATTATTCAGCTGAATTTACAGTGCTGCCAAAACATTTTGCCAAAACATAAACATAACTTTCAGTTATAAAATGTTTCATCCTTGGTTTAGAAGAGTGGTAGGTAATACTGATTTATCTATCATATGTTACGTGTGCTTCGATGGACGCCGCACGAGATCGCACCACCGTCAATATGCTTCACACACGCCTATGCTATGAGAAGTCTACTCACGTAGTGTAAAAAGTCAATGGTTCTATTTTCCTTCATAATCAGCTGTTATTTTAATCTGACTGTTCAGTTATTTTAGGTTCAGAGTGCATACAGCTGATGATCATGATACTTCTCCTAATATCCGTTGTAAGAACTTCTTTTTACATCTCAAAGCTTATCAACAAAATACGCGTATTTGTTAACTATAAACCAAAATAATGGCATATTACATAAGGCTTTAAGCAGATTCAATAGTTTTCAGTGATTGTGATTGGTTGAATACCTAGCATTGAAAGTAACGGGAAAAGTTTTATGGAATCGAAATCAACTATTCAACGTCGCATTAATTTAAAACGGGGTTTAGATTGAAACAAATTTATCCTCTCACAAAGTACAGTGAAAATTTAAATTTACATTAAGGGCCATAATAATAGAAAAATTATACATTTATCTTTTCAATATTCAGTTAAGTTTTTCAGTCTTTTGGGTAAATACTTTCAATTTCTTTCTTAAAAGTATAGGTATATAAACAAAAAATTAAGCATAGATGACTTTTCCTGAAAACTTGGCAACAGAAGCTGGTAGGACAATCGATTTATCGAGTTTATTGCGAAGGGGGAGAAGCTTGAGCACCCTTGGTTAACAATCAGTGTAAAAGGTTTAATGTAATCAATTCAACTTTTAAATTAACAGATTACCAATGAGATAATGTTGTCTATTATTTATTTATTTATTTTATTTATTTATTTTATTTATTTATTTTTTTTTTTTTTATCATGACTCATTTTCATAATGCTGATTGCAATTTAGGTAATTTGCGATATAAAGCAATTCTTATTCTTAACGATATAATTTAATTTAATCATTCTTTTTTTTAAACTACATTTTTTAATTTTCAATTTTTAAATTGACATAGATCAAATAAGTAAGATTTATTTATTTTATCTATTTAAGTAAGACTAGGGACCTTATTTAAAAATACCTCCGTCTTCTGATTCCGTTGTCAATGCCGATATCTTCTCGCAGGTTTTCTTCAGCCAGTTGGAGCAACAAGTCTCCATCAACTCTACTTTCAATAAAGTTGTTGGCATATTCATGGAACCCGATCTGCAAAAAAATAATATGTTTACATATATTTTAAAAATTATCTTTTATTTTATCTTCACACCTTTGAGTTTACTTATTAATTAAATACTACCTCTCAATTTTTTTAGGTACATAAAAAATTTTACAGACTTTGTCTAATTTTTTCTAATCCATAAAGGCTACACATGCATGAGACACATTGGACAAAGTAGAGGTGAGCCGCTACAGTTTAGGTGGATAGACTCATAAAAACTACTTTCAGAGCTGGGATTCAAATCCACGACATTGCTGCTAGGGTCCAAAGTCTTTCCTGCAAGCTACAACACTAGTGATTCATCCAAGATCATCCAAGTATAATAAAATTAAAGAACTTAACGATTATTAGATTAGCCTATTCTGCAACTCAAATGAGATTTCTTACTTTTTTAGCGAATTTCCCATAGGGAATAAGCTATTACCGTAGGTCTCATGGAAAGACCTAAGCCCGGGACCATGTTACTTTTTCGTTTTGAGGTGCCCAGAGACTAAAAATAATAGTCATTAAAATTTTTATATATATATATATGTATATATATATATATATATGTATATATATATATATGTATGTGTCCCTAGACACGATAACTCTCGTAAAAATGGTCCGATCGACACCAAATTTGGTAGAGATGTGTAATCCTACGTTTATTCGGATGAGTTCGAAAACCAGACATATCGACCTACCGGAAGGGGTAGTTTTTGGGGGTTTTGTACCCCAAAAATGGGTTTTTTGCATTTTTCATATGTAAATTTTAAAAATTTAAAATTTTTATTTTTACCATTGGATTTAGCTCAAAAAAACACACAATTTAGTATTTTGAAGCTTTGCTCTATCTCCATTGGTTACCGAGATATTACAAAGTCTAAAGACAGTACATTGTCTTTTGGGGCTCCAATGTTAATCTTATGGAGAATAAGGATGTGTTAATATTTCACTTATTAACCAATATTTTTTGATGAAACTTAGTATTTAGCTTCATTTGGTTGAGATTCATCCATTTAAGGTAAAAAATCTTGGTTTTTGTACTTATCATGGCAGCAAACCTGCATACTTTTTTCCAATGTTAATCATATGGAAAATAGGCACCCTCTTTTATTTATGGACAGATATTGATGAAACTTACTATATGGCTTTATATGGTCGAAATAAATTTTTTCTATGCTAAAAACCTACTTTTAGTGTCCCCCATGGCAGCATACCTGCATACTCTTTCCCTATATATTAAGGAGAATAGACATTTATTTCCCTATTTATGAGCACGTGATGAAATTTTGTTTACAACTTTAGCTGGTCAAAATTAATATTATTAATTTGGAAATTCGCTGAGTACGCAGGTCTGCTGCGACGGGGGGTATTTTACATTTTCATACAGTTCAAAACAATTTGTTTGATTCTACATATGTTATTTTAAAGCTAAAAAGTACGTCGTTCAAACTTTTCATATTTTGCATTAACTTACAGGAATGAAACTTGTGACTTTTAATAAAAAAAAAAGATTCTTAAAGGGGGATAGGATATGTTTTTAAAACAATAAAGAATCCAATACTATAATAAGAGCACTGTCTGAAGCGAAGTTTGTTTCACGATCTTGATATCTAGCTGGTAGATTTTGCTTAAACTTTGCATTTAAGAGTGTTTTGACCCAAAACTAAGTTTAGAAACAGCCTCCAATCCAGGAAAAATCGAATTTGGTCTAAATTTATGTTTTAAAATAGTAATTTTCAACATTGGTCTTATTGGTTGCAATTTTGGTAACAAAATAACAACGAAAGGTCTACAAAAATAAAAGGACATTAATGTTAAGCAGTCTTTTTGAAACAGCTGTTGACTATGAAGAGGTATAGTTGGTTGTTGGTGGAAATTGAATAGCTTTATTACCAGGACACAATAACAAAAGTGATTTAAAACCAATGAGCAAAAAAATAAATTAAAATAAAACCAATGATTAAAGCTTGGTTAACCTGGTACTGATTTATTAACACTTGTAGGATTAAAAAAAAAAATAACTGAACAAATTAATGGGTCTAAACTGAGTGAGTACATCTATTTGCTAAGTCAGTAAGGATTGAATTATTATTTTTTAGTTTAACGAAACAGTAGATGGAAAAAGTTGGGTTTATTAAGTTTGTAGAAAGAGTATGTTTGTAAAATCAACATTGAAAAAATAGGATTGCATTAGCCATTGATGAAAGGATCAACAATTTGAGAGAGGTATGAGGTTGTAAAATACCTAAAAACTTAAAATATTAAGGGAATCCATTTACTTATGCGATGACATAAATAAAGCTGAATGTCTCACCTGTTTCACCCACTCACGTACATCCTCCGATGACCAAAGAGGAACTTGCTGGCTAAGTTTGTGTGGTACTTCCTCGCCAATAAGTCTTAAAGCTTGTGCAGCGTATTTGGACGCAACTGCATTGGGACAGCTGGCAACTTTCTTCAATGGTTCGATCGCTCCAATTTCCCTGAATATCTCTGTGTTCCCTTGTTGTTTCTTGATACCGGCCTCCATGCAAAAATGGAAGGCCGCAAGATTTCTTGCTTCTTCACGTTTTGAGCTTAGAACAGGAACTAATTTCTGAAGCCAGTCTTTGCTCTGTCCGTGTGCGTGTGCTAGATTTGATTTGGCAAATTCTGAGGGATTGTGGGAAGTTACAAAAGGTTCAACTAGGTCTAAAGTGCCTGATTTCAAAACAGCTGCTTCTATCTCTGTATTTGCCACAAGAACAGCAATAGCGAGACAAGCATAATACTTGATGTTGTCATCATGGTGGAATGCCAGAGGGAACAACCACATAGGCACCTTCCGTTTGATCATCGCTTCTTGGTTTTCTGCACCTCCATACAACGACAGGTTCGCCAATGCACCAGCACAATGCCGTAAAGTCTCTATGTCATTCTTTCTGCACTCAAACAGCACTGCGTCCAGACCTCCCAGCCGAATCACATCACTGCATGTTCCTTCACTGTGCTTGAATAGATGCTGGAGGATACCTAAAACATAAAAAAACCTCATAATAATACCAATTTTATGAAAAGGAATAAAAAATATCAAAAAGGTTTACCTCAATATACATACCTAAATCCATAAAAAGATTATGACATTAAGAAAAGAATGTGAAGAAAAGAAAGAAAAAAAAAGAAAGTGACATTAAGATGCAATACAAAACAAGGCGAACTTTCAAAAGAATTGTTTATACATTTGGTGCATTTTTAATATAAAAAGAAATAAACAGATCATGTTTAAAACTGATCAAGCAATCCTACCTGTTCCAACCCTGGAATGATCTACGGAGTTGGCATTCTTGGTACAAACGCAGGCAACGGTGACGACTTTCTCCAGCCCGTTTTCCACAACGTGTTTTCGGTTTTCGGTGGTCAAACATTGTTCGAGGAGTCTGGCTGAACTGAACTGCAGGTCTCTGTCGTCCACCGAGCAGTTGTTCATCAGCAGGTCCAGCCCACCACATTCTCGGAGAGTGTTGCACAGTGAATACCTTTGGGTAATTTAAAAGATCATTAATGAATACTTAATTTAAGATAATTAAAGTATGACTAAAAGACTTGATAAATTCAGTACTATCTTGTCATATTTGAACAAACTTAAACTAGACCTCCAGGTAACTACTGATAACTTACTCATAAAATTGAGTAAATACCAATTTAGGAATTTATATTTATTCTAATAAGGTAAATTAACCCACAAGACTTTAACATTTTGGTGGTATTCTTATTGTAACCTAAATAAGTTTCAAAAGCCAAAAGATTGCTCTAATTGAAGTGCAATAAAAAATTCACCACTCATAAACAAAGTATGTAATTGCAGCAGTAGCGGCTAGTGGCGCCCGCACGAGGCACCAGGGGGCGTCGGCTCTGGGGGGGCGGTGCTCCAGTGGCGAGAAGAAGTCAGAGAAAGGTGCAATCTGAACTTTTCAAACTTTTCATACACCGTTCAAAGGTACTCAAAAAACTTTGAATTACAGTAACATCTTCTAACAATTTTGGAAACAGCATGGAATTCTTCTAATTGAATATGTTTTAGTTAGGGATGGACAGGTCTCGAAATTACGAGAAATTTTCGAGATTTTTTGAATCTCGTTCACCGAGATGAGATTTTATTTTGATCGAGATTTTTCAAGACGAGAAATAAGTTGTGAATAACAATAAAAACGGGTATAAATAATCTAAGAATTGCTAGGCCTATTTTACTAGCAATTAAATACTGAAAAATAAATTAATTTGAAGCAATGTGAAGTGTTTAATTTTCCTATCCTCCTCACAACTACAAACTTAATTTGCCATCATAAACGGTTAAACTACGGTTGGACTTCCAAGACTTGGACTGGACTGGAGACGGCTGCATCTACTTGGACTGTTAATGGTAGTGAGTCAACATAGCTCCTGATTTTATAAAATAACTCATTTGTTTGGTAAATCTTTAGAACATTGGGACAACTTTATAAACAATAAACAATCATAATTGGACATTTAATTGCTTCAAGACAATTATTTAAAATTGATTCAAATAATTTTTGACAAATTTAAGAGCTGTTTTGACATTTGCAGTAAGAATAGTAGTGACAATCAGAATCAGATGAATGACAAGATTGCCAATCAGTTTTAATAATGGCTAACCTCAAATATCCACGTAATACAATTTAATTTCCTTTCACACTCTTTGCAGAGTTCAGCTATTTTAAGCCAAAAACATTTAAAATCGGCTGATGGTTGATTTTTTTCATGGTTTGGATACTAAAAAAACTGAATAGGCTATTAACAATAATTGTTGATCAGCAATAAATAGATTGTGTTGAATACATAGAAAATCAATGGTCTTACCAGAACCATACAGGCTTCATGGATATACTAATGCCTGCCTTTATTCAGTTAGCAAAATAAAAACCTTACCACTAGCAGACGGAACATTGAGGGAATTACGTGATTTCCAAAACAGTGAAAGCTATGTATACAGGACTTGAATAGTTTGGAGAAATGACAATGAATAGCAAACAAAATGAGAGCTGAAGATTTTCTTATGGACAAAGACAAAAAAGAAGAGAGAGTTGAAAATTTAAATCCACCAATTACAAGCGATTTCTTGTTAGCCTCCCGGCCTCTAGGCTTGTGACTCAAAGTTAGTAGTCCTATGCCTATTTCAAAAACTGTGAGTGAGGAAAAGCTCTTATTTGGAAACATTTTAAAGTAAGTTAATAGTGAAAAGTGAGAAACATGAAAGTGAAAAGTGAACAAAGTAAGTTAACTGTAACAGAGGATTCTCTTATGTTTTATTAAAAGGTCGGTAGGGTTTATGGTTATATCTTCTCAATCTTTTTATTGGGTACATTCCTTTATAGGCCTAGACCTTTTGTCAAGAAAGCGACTTTTTTTAACTTCAGTTTATTAACATAATCAGCAATTTACAAAGTAATATTTGTTCCTTCACATAAATCAAGATTTAACAATGTTACAATATCAGATTAAAATCCCGAACGCACATTTCTCGTAATGTACGAGAAGGAAAATATCGTCTCGATCTCGTCTCGAAATTTTATGAGAGTTAAAAATTCTCGTCTCGTCTCGTCTCGAACTAAAAATCCAATCTCGTCCATCCCTAGTTTTAGTCTACTCTGTATGTTATGTATTTGAAACCATGGTTTCCTCTTCTCTTTTTGCTCTAATTTCTCTTTTAGTATTTTACTTATTATCACCATCCATTTCAAACCAGCTGTCCAGGTCAATGCTTATCTGATTTGGAGGAAGGTGCGGATGTCCAAAACAAGCGGAACAACAGATGTCCGTGACCCCCTTGCCTTACCACCTACTTGTGCCGTGCCGCCCCATTGTGTGCTAAGCTTTAGTTGAGATATTAAGTTCAACAGTTACTTACCCAAGTTCGTGGCCGTGAGCAGGCACCGCCCAAGCCTTCCTCATCATCTCATTGATGTTGTTGAGGATGTTGGGAGCTCGTTTGCCGTCCCCGCGTTGGATACTTTGGACCAACGAGTCGAGAGCTGCGGAGTACTTGTGGATGGCTGCTGCTACCTATTGGCAACAGTCAGATATGAATATTTTTACTACTTTAACAGACAATTTCATATAGTATTTTTCTTATATAAGTTCCATTAAATGGTGTAAATAGTCCTTAAGTAAAAATAAATATGCTCAGATCAAAGACTAGTTTACTACTTTATAAGTTGCAACACCTGGTCAGTTTTGAACACGAGCAGTAATTGAATACAATCCCTCCTAGACAGCCTAGCCAAGGTATTTAGCACACTCGGCTGTTAAGAACAATAAAATAGTTGTGTGTATTAGGGGCCGTCCATAAATTACGTCATCGCTTTTTGGCCATTTTTGGACCCCCCCTCCCTAAAATCATCCTACCGTCATAATTTGTCTGACCCCCCCCCCCCTCTCGGAAAAATGACGTCATTTTTAACAAACCTTCGTTTTAAGTAAAAATAATGCTTTTTACACGCTACATGATAAACTAAAAAAAATTAACAATAAAATCTGAATTTACCTTCAGAAATAAAGTCAAAATGACTTTCTCAATTGGAAAATAAACTATAAAACAACGCCTAAAAATAGTCCTATGTATTTTATAGATAATTATTTTATAATAGTTGAGTTGTGTTAGAATTGATCATTGTTTTACCCCCATGAAAATAGTTGTTCAGATTTGATCAAAAAATAATATCAGATCCTGATCAAACTTGATCAGATTTGTATGGATTATGGGACATTCCCGGATCAAATTTGATCAGGAATTAGTTCAGAAATGAACAAATCTGAACATTTTTGATCAAATCTGATCAAAGCCCCTGACTAAACCTGATTAAATTTGAACCACAAAAAAATTTAAATATTAATTTAAAAGAAATTTTAAGCAATAGAAACGTGTTAAGAACTATATAACAGAGTAAATTAGAGTACAAAAGTCGATATTTTCAAAACAAAAATTGTGGCCGGACGGGGGGTTCGAACTCATGACCTTCGGATCCGAAGTCCGACGCTCTACCAACTACACCACAACACTGATAGAAACTGTTTGGTAATTAACGTCTATTAGCCTACATTCGTTCTCATAACATTATGGAAGTGCTGAATAATTTTTAATGATGTGTATTTTTTTATACAATAATGACAGTTCTATTCCCAACTAAAACCCGGCATTTAGTTTTCAACATTTCTTATTGGTAATTTAATGTTAAAATGTCATAAAACTTAATTTTATCACTGAACTTCGTTATTGGTAATGTATATACCTATGTTCATATATTTTTGTTGGAAAGTTAATATTAGCTACGGTTTTTAATATTAACCAATTATATAATATTTATTTAAAAATATAAAGATTCCATCTTAATGTTTTTAGGCAAAAAATATGAAATTTTAAGTTAATTAGGCCTGAACAAACTTGATTAACCCTGATCCAAGATATTTGATCAAATCTGACTACAATCAGGTCTGATCAATTTTGGTCATGCCTGAATATATTTGATCAGGGCTGATCAAGGCATTTGATCAATTTTATTCAGGCCTGATTATATCTGACCAGGCCTGATTATATCTGACCAGGCCTGATCATATCTGATCAGGCCTGATCATTTCTGATCAGGTTCAAGTCCACCTGATCAGGCCTGATCAACTTCTTTGATCAAAGTTGATCAATTTTGTTCAAACTTGCTCAAATCTGTTCAAGTCTGATTATCTTTGATCAAATCTGTTCAAATCATTTTCATAGGGGACTGTTAAAAGTCAATATAAAACATCATATTTGAAATGACGTCATATCAAAGCCGACCCCCCCCCCTTGCACATCACCTTACCGTCATTTTCAATCTGGACCCTCCCCCCCCTATTTTCAGATGACGTAATTTATGGACGACCCCTTATTGTTTTAAACTGTGTGTGCTCCGACCTGAGACAAGGCATAATCAAATTCAACAGTAGTTATGTTTACTACTACAGTGCAGCACCAATTAACCTCATTTAGTTTGAAGATAACTTATATACGGAACATAAAACTACCATGTAAAGCAATCATTCACTGTGGGCAAATTTGGTTCAATGTGATGGCAGTTCTAAGCTACAGACCCTGAATTTTTAGTTAAATGAAGTAGTAAGATTTTCCAAAGTGTGTGTAAATTGTTTGTTTTACCTCCTGTGGGCTGGAAGTGACCGTGAGCCTCTCTAGATCCTCAAAGCTTTGCAGCCCTCCGCTGTCCTCGAGGCTCTTTACTGTTCCGTTCATCATTGAACTCATCTGAAAATTATACAGAAACGGACAATATTAAAATAAATTACAAAATGAAATAATTTTAGGTACAGTATTTAAATGAACAAACTTTCTGTCACACATTTGTTATGTTTGCTATAATCTGTCAAAATAAATTTTTAACAAAATATAAACAATAATTAATCTTTGAAAGTAGTCTGTGTCTATCACTCTTAGCTCAAGAGTTTGTAAATGTTTTGTATGCTCTTCAGTATTTGTATGACTTCATTTCCGGGCATACATCTCTAAAGCTTTATTTAAATTTGAAGTCAATAAAGGATTTGATTTGTATTAAAATGTTTACACATCTAATACACACATAGCTTAAAAAATATTTAACACTTTCGGTGCTTGAAAAATATTTACATAACTTTTGAAAAGTGCTGTGGTATTATTCATACATACACAGAGTGTAAAGAAAGCCGCCCCCACTTTATTTTTTTTATTTGTTAAGGTAAACTAATATCTTTTGAGTGGTGATAGTAACTTAATACAAAGTACCTTTTGATGTTTGAAGCATGTTAGGGGGACGGCCCACCAGGAGTCAGAAGAAAGTCTTAAATGTAAGCGTAGGTTGATATGTAAATGAAATCAAAGATCTCACTTGGTAGAGTACAATGCTGTAAACCAGATTTAAAATGGATGACAAAGACAAAAATGGCAGGCGAATAAAGTTCCAATTAAAATATGGGTAAAACTTAAAAATGTAATGAATTTCTTAATACTCAACCTTTTGACTAATCTAACCTGCTAACAGTGCCAACTACTCTAATCAACAACCTGTCAGTCCCATTTTTCCGACACAACTAGGTAACTAATTTTTTTATTGTTTTTTTTCTGGCAGTTTTTTGCACAATAATCTAATGACCTTGTAATTATTTTGTTTTGTTGTGAGCTTAGCTTAGAGTCAAATCTAGCCTAAGGAGACTAGTTTTAGTTTTGTGACAATGCCAATAGTATTTTTATTTTGTAAATATTTAATGGCAAATAAATCTTGAATCTTGAATCCTTGCCATCGGGTTTGTGGCTCATTACTCCAAATACAAAGATGTTTAAGATGATGAATGATTTGACAAAGGCCTAAGCATAATTTCTGCAAGACTTCACTGGGGGACAGAGGATGTTTAGATTGAAACTTCTTTAGGCTCTGTCACATCATACATCATTTTAAACTTCTTTGCATTTTCATTAATAAGCCACAAACGTGACATCAAGAGGTTAAATATTAAACAAGTTATTGCACTTTTACGTTTTACCCATTATGATTTTAATGGAAACTTCGAATGCCTACCATTTCTGTCTGGGTCATTCATTTTAAGGTCGGCGCACACAGCAACAGACGGACGGAGAAAAATTCCCTTCCCAGGTTATTAAATGTTGCAACGCACACAGACGTCCTTCTGTCTGAACGTCTAAGAGACGGGGGCGTTTGTGTGCGTTGCAACATTTAATAACCTGGTGAGGGATTTTTGCTCCTTGATACTCCTTGGTGATTGGGATCCTTGAGTATTGACGATGTACATTTCTCTATGAAATTTGTAATCAAGAGTTTCTGATTTCTGATTTCTGATCCGATATATCAGACCTTAGCACTTTTCGGTAAAAAGCCATAAAAATATATCACACTTAAGCACAGATTTATTTTTATAGTTTACTGCTTTATTTGGTATTTGTTAAACTTGAACTGAAAGAAAAACTACCCTTAATAATACATAAAATACTTACTAAATTCATGTGTAAAAAATCATGACCACGCATCATATGATGATGAAACCGAGCCATTTTTACTAGAAATATTGTAAGCAAATGACTTCTTACAACGGACACCCAACTAAGACTGAGGGCTGTGGCACCAATACATGTATTAGATCATTGTTACTTTGTTGATGATAAATCTGCTATCTGTGTTTACACTGGTTGTAGTTAATACAACTATTATGTAGCAACTAAAAGTGCTTGTGGAAAAGACGGTAGTTTTTCTACAATCAGTTTAATTTACTATAGCAATTGACTGTTTTAAAATTCTGATCCATGTGTGTTTATTAATGCAGTAAAATCAATTAGTACCAACTAACATTACTGTGTAAAATTAAAAATAAAAATTGTGAAATAGAATTTTTGTGATAAATTAATTCTTTAATATTTTGTAGTTTACTATGTGATTTTGGATGAGTTACAGGCCCCCACTATTTAGCCAATTAAAAATATCCAAAAGCAAAAGACCCCTAGATCCATGAAATTTATAAAAAATAAAAATAAAAGTTCAAACTACATTTGATGGTATACTAATATGGAGTTTAAGTTTGAAGCTGTTAGGTTCATAGGTGATTTGGTGTATAATTTAAATTTTCCAGAAAAAAATTAGTAGATATTTAACTTTATTCCGTTTGTTATGTGGTTTTATAATAATACATCAGGCAGAGTCAATCATCACCTTGCATGTGAGGTTTATCATTGTGTTTTTAAGAAAGGTCTACAATTGGACTAAGAGAATGGCGTTATATGGTGGTTCAAACAAGTAAAAAAAAGTCATGGGAGGTTCACATTTTCATCATCAATTTTCTTACATACAATTTTGGCTTAAACCATTTAACAGAGCCATAAGAAATTAATTTAATAATTGTTAACACAGACTAAGTGGTAGCGGAGAAACAAAACTGAGTAACTGACCTTCCTTCACTAAAATAACTTTAATGAACTTATCTGATCGTTTTCAGTTCAGAAACAAATTTACAATTTATAACTTACATGGGAAATTCTTCTGTTTGGAAAAACTTTGCCATAGTTGACTTGTTTCAAAACAACCATGGTTATATGAAAGACTGCACAGTTAAACTCACAATGACAATGACAACCCAGGTGTAACGGGTTATATAACGTACACGCACACGGACAGACGCACACTAAAGTAGCCCAGTGCCCGAGTGTTACCGCCTACTAAACATTTACTGTGCTGACCGCAACTGAGACATTACACAACTTCATACGCTGCGATTCATCGCATCGACTCAGTATCCGCGATGGGAATGTTGGATCGCACTTTGGCTAGATTAATCCGACCCTGTATCACGGATTATCACTATCTCTGGGTTAATGGTTTCCATATCTTTATTGCTTTTTAATGATTTGTTTTCTGTGTGAGAGCCCGATAGAAGTGTGTTTCCATAAAGACAACAATTGGATTGCAAATTTTGGATTATAAATAATGATTTCTAATGGTTTATGTTTTTGAGGGTTGCCTGTCAGAGAATTATAATAATAATTCCAACCGAGATAATTAGTTTTTTTTTTTTTTTTTTTTTAATGCCACGATAAAATAATAAGGAACCAAACGAATTTCAATGCAATGCTTAGAAAAATTACTTTTGAGAGGAAACTTATCCCCCGTTTTTGTGAGATTAGCCCTTAATTATTGATGGTTTATCATTGATATTGACTTATTATCAATACAGGTTTGAAATTATCATGTTGAAGACTTCCCCACTCTAACAACACAAACCTATTTTGTAATCCTCATACTCCCCAACTTTTTCTCTGGTTTTGGCTGATTTATCATCATTGTTTCTTTATATTTAACAAACAAAATTTCAATAAACAGGCAAATAATAAATTTCAATAATTTCAGGCAAACTGAAATAAAAGCTTTAAGGCCGGACGGACGGAGAAAAAATCTCTCCCCATGTTATTAAATGTTGCAACGCACACAGACGTCCCATCTCTTAGACGTTCAGACAGATGGATGTCTGTGTGCGTTGAAACATTTAATAACCTGGGGAGAGATTTTTCCTCCGTCTGTCTGTTACTGTGTACCAGCCTTTACTTAAGGGCTGAAGCACATTTAAATTTACAAGCAGGAAATTTTAGCAAATAAGTATTTAGGCTTAATAAGATGTACAACGAGGCAAGGTTTGGTTAGGCTACCTGTGACGAGGAGAGTACGGACGACGACTTGGTGCTGATCCCCATGGTGCTGGTGATGGTGATGTTGGCCTGAGAGCTCTGAGCCATGTGATGAGTCTTCTCCTGGTTGCTGCTGAAGATCCCCGTGCTGCTCATCATCTGTCGCTGCTGCATCGCCTTCTGCAATGATTCAGAACGTTTCCACTGAATCCGGTTGTCCGGGGACCAAGTCAGCACCATGTTATCACTACACTCTCTGGTTGGCACAATTTATGATCCAGTCAGGCGTTAAGGGAATTTTCATAAGAAACACTTGATGTGAGCCACATGTACGTTTCACACTGGAGTAAGTAGAGTAAGAACCACTTTAGTTGGCATGTCAATTTAACACTTACATAAGATACTTTTTAAAGGGGTAGAACTACTCAAATGTTTCAAAGTTATTGTCACAGAAAAAATCAATACCGGACATTAAGTCCTTTTGAAGTTATTTGGTTACTTTTTTAATGATTTTGAACAAACACAAGTCCCTCAAAAGTAGGTAATACGGTAAAAGATCATTTTCAATAATACACAATTATTGAAAAAATACAAAACAATATCCAGGTCATGATCAAATAAGAATGAAAATGTTTTGATAAAAAATCAGTATTTATTTACTACATTAACCATACAAAAGTAATGTTCTTAATAAAAAAAATAAAAAAAAAACAGTTCAGTAAATCATGCCTCTACAAATTAAGCTATCAACACAAAATATTTTTACACTATTTATTTCAAGCTTATTTGTGATGATTATATGAAAAGTGGTCCTTACTCTACTGAAATTGTCAAATCCCACACAAACTTTTCAAAACACAATTCACACTTTAAAGTATTTTACTAGCACTTCCTTGCACTTCTGACTGCAATTGTCTGTCTGAAGGGCTCGAGACATGCTGACTGACTGAGTTGTCAGTGCCCGTAACCATGCTCGGTTTTACCAATTGACACTTGACTGTGCTAAACAGCTTAACAGCTGAGAGATAACAAGTTCTGAGACCGATAACGGAACACAGAAACATATAAAAGAAGGCCATTTACAGGGTGTGGGACTAACTGATAATCTTTTATCGCATTCAATCCATTTTCCATTCTAAAATAAACACACTGTGAAATGTTTGATGTGTTCTTGAATTTATCATTAAAAAAAAAAAAAAAAAAAAAAACTTCAAATATGATTCATCAATAACTTGAGGCATTTCTTTACTACCCGCCTTAGTATTAATTTTTAGGGGAATTAGAATATAAATATGATTTCATAGGAACAGCACCTTGTACACCATGAAACCGTGCAATTTAAGTTAATTCCAGTTTTAAAATCTTTTTTCATCTAATTTTTTTTATTATTATTTATTTATTTGTACTTTTCTGATTTCACATCTATTAGATTCAGCAGGTTAGCCAGACTATAAGAATTTACTACAATTATACTACAATAAAAATTTTAGGTTTTAATTGACACTGGAGTAAAAACCCCTCTTAATCCAGCCAGCTGTTTCCATTCAACCAATTAATCCCCCAATCAAAATAAATTGTAGTGGTCCTATCTTTGTTTCTAGGGTCGGGAGCAGGGGTGGACTGAGCCGCCGGGACACCGGGAAATTTCCCGGTGCGCCCTCCCCATCAAGGCGCCCCGGCGCCCCTCGGAAGATTTTTTTTCATTATAAGGAATTTTAAAATATTTTTCGAGAGCACAACATTTATGAATTTTTTAAATATTTTTTCTCAAACTATCAACATGTTTATACTTTAAGACTTAAACATCCTTCGTTTATCTTCATATAAATTGAAAGTTTAAATTTGATAAGTTGCTCCAACTGGGAATTCTTAAATTGTAGTTATTTATGGGAACTCTTTCGCGGTAGCATTGACTCGACATAGTTGGCTAACCTGTGCGGCGAAACAGCTCAACAGCTGTCACCCTGAGACGATTGCGGCGTGGTACGAGTAGGTTATCGGCGGAAGGTGCTAGTGGCTGGGCGCAATAATTACTATTATTGAATAATCTATATTTACATATTTATTACGTGACATGGTTTTTTGTACAAGGAACTCTTCCCACAGATTTCTACAGATTTTATTCATTTTTTTATTATTGGAAAGAGCTAGGCATGAAGTTGTTTCTTAAGTAAATTGGTAAATGTTTATTTAAATGAAAGGGCGCTATGTGCCCTCAAAGTTATCCATTTTCCCATTTGATTAACATGGGTAGTGAAATTGTTTTATTTTAAGGTTAACCGCTGTAAAGTGTAAACATTGGACATCACCCAAACGTATTCACCTGTTACACGAAAGAGGTTATGTTGAACCAAAGAGTGTACCTGGTTAACGAACTGCATTACTGATTACGTCTGCATGAGGAAAAAATATTTTATAGGAAAGATATTTAGAGAAAAATTATAATTATTTCACAAATTGTATAATTATCTGAGTGGTCTTAAATTAAAGCATTTGACCAAAAGGACTTGGTGCCACTACTGGCAAGAAAACCTGTTAGAAACACCACTGTTTGTTCTACGTATAATTGATTCATTATGTATGATTGGCCAAACAAGACAAATGAATAGTTTTTATAATCCGTAGTGTAAACGGTGAACTCTACTGAAAGAGGTGACATGGATGCTTGTTGCAGATCACGTTGCCTATCTCATTTCTTAATACTTATTTAATGGTTATATAAATAAGTTATTCTCACAAATATATTATGATGTCATGGTTTTTACTTTTTTAAACTTATATTGTCACTTCGGGATTCGGAGCAAGGTGATTAAGGCCAACGAGTTCACAAAATGTTAAAATTGAAATTATTAGATCTATCTATATAGGCAAGCATGTTTCATTTCCTCTTTTTTTTCTCAGCTCGTAGAAGAAATCCACGCATACCGTTAGAAAGGTATTGTGCTGTAGATGAGCAGAATCGCATTATAATTCCCATCGGACCCCAGGGCTACGCCCTACAGGCTTTCAAAGTTTCAATGTTAATCTTATGGGAGAAGGATAATGGATTGAATTATAAGACAGCTGTTATAATAACAAATGCTTGCAAATCCTAAAGAACAGATGTTTCAGGTACAAAAAATTTAAAACTAATTGGCTCAAGATCAATTGAATTTTCGGTCGAATTTCGACCAGTGGGGCGATCTCTAGTATTAAATGGGCAAAGCATGGGAGCTCAGCCAGAGTTCAGTTCTTATTATTTGGATAATTTGTCAAGGCAGCTTGACTGCGGACTTTGGCCTGTTTAATCCATTATAATTATTAAGAACTTTAATACGCGAAAGACCAAGGTGATCTTGGTAAAGATGAAAAGTGCATGTAGTCCTACCAAAAATGTTTACCAAAAGTACTTATAAGGAATGAAAATTTTACTCTTATAATGAATGAAAGTATTTGCTAGATTTTGAGCAACGAGTTACACTAGTTAGATTTAACGTAATCAAACCAATAACAACCCTCTCATTGATAACCAGTTTAAAGTATTTCAATGCAAAGGTTCGGAACGATGCTAATTTTGTAGCCTCTTTTGCAGAAACTGTGCATTTTCCAGACAATCCTAGTTGCAATGACTTTCCTAATGATTTGTTAGCACACCAATCCACTTCCAGATTAGCTGCAAACCAAGGATCTTGACTATTTCCAAGCATGGAGGCTTGTAAGCTGCACTTTAGGCCAAGTTTTCCGATGTCTTCAAAGCTGAATAAGTCTACGTCACTGAAATGACGAACAAAATCAAACATTTCTCTGATAAAGTTCCAAATATGTTTAAACTATATTGTCATTTTCAAGCAATAAAAATATAACCTTTTTAATATTGTAAGGTTACAATTTTAATTGCTAGAAAATGACATGATAGACGAAACATGTACAGTATAAAAATATTCTTTGTTCTTTTATTATATACATAATAATATAACCACTATATATACATAGGGCGCCCCTATTGTACCCATTCCACCGCCCTTTTCATGGTGTCAGTCCACCCCTGGTCGGGAGACCGGATGACGGGGTGACTTTCCACCGATTTGGTTCTGTATACGTTTCCTGGTATCTACTAACTAATACAATAATGCCACTTTATAGAGCAATGAAAACCTTAAGGTGTGAAATACCTATCAATTTCCATTATTTGTTCAGATAACGATCAGATCAGGATCATTTCTTCAGATCAAGATACCTTTTTCAGATATTATAGTATTAGTTTGATCTAAAATTAAGAATAAAGCATAAATTAAATACAATATGAATATGTTACCTTTTCCGCAGTGAAGGAGTCAGTCTGTAGCCTCATGGTCGCTGCGCTCATGTTCTGGGTCTCCTGTGCCGATATCTCACCCGCCTTCAGAGATCTTTGCTCCTGGAACATATGAGGGAACAGGTTACATCCAGGTGGTAACCTTTACACCTTCGCTATCCCACCTTCCACACAGTCTCTACTTAGGACAAGCTTTACTTGTTTTATCACTAGTTTGCTAACTCCAGCTACACCTGTTATCTGCTCAGTTGTGGGAACGCTTACGTTGGCAGTTCCCTGTAAAGGAAAGGCTCCAAAGATTAGAAGATTAACTGTGGCCTAACCTCTTCAACAACTTGGATTTCCGAGATTACTTCATTCCTTGAGTGCTTGGATATCCCTGATTTTATCACTCGCCTTTTTTTATATTCTGCTTTTAATCTGTCTACATGCCCATTCCAATGTATTGGAGATAATTTGAATATAACTTCTTACTTAAGTCTAGATAATATTTTTAGCACTATAAGCACTGTCAATAGACAAAACCTGTGCTCAATAACATTAAAGCAAAAGTGTAGTAATGCACTATATGTTTCTAATTTCTCACAATGCAATTGTACAAATATTACATATTCGTGTATAATTTTTCACAATCAATTAGAAATTTTAACAGTCAATTTTTTATGAGAGACATATTTTACTAACCGATTATCCTAAATTAACAGTTTAGTGTATGTTACCTAAAATAAAATTTATTTGAAAGGTGTTTTTATTATAATTGTGTGCAAAATTAATTGAATCTTTTGCTTCCTTACATGACAAAAGTAAAAGGTGTTTTCAGAGAGATTATGATATAACTGTCACTGATTAATTGTAAAATTAATTTACAAATAATACCGTATTGCTTACACCAAAAAATCATTCCTTCAATTTACCCACAATCCTGCACTGATTATACATACACGTTTTGTTTAGTGACTGCTTGATCTAGCTATTTATATCAATAATAAAACACAAAAATGTAATTTCTTATACAATCAGTAGCAGCAGCTTCTCCTTTCATATAAAATTAAATTTAAATCTTAAAAGATAACATGACTAAGTAGAGTTATAATTTATCAATGGATGAGGTATAATTTTACTATTCAGATAAATGAATGGTGGCGATTGATTTACTATTAACCTCTATTGTTATTCTCCATTGCACATTAGATCACACAGATCTTCTAAATATATGAATGATAGTTCTCCTACATTAAATAAATAAATAAATCAGTCATTAAATATTTTTTCTACTATTTTTTATAATTCATACTTTTTACAACACATATAAACTGTACCTACATAATCAAGCAATTGGTAGTTATGATAAGATATAGAATAGAATCTATCTATACTTATTTAATACGCTAAGGGTTTTTTTGTGTTGAGAACTCCTCCTAAAATTTTCAACCGATATTCAAGTTTTTTGTGTCGGGTAGGGTTTGAACTGTAGTTGTTTCCACCGAAAATTGATGAAAATCGGACATAAAAAGGGGCACTATACAAAAATTAAATTTGAAATTTTCCCATTAGAATAACATTGGGTTTGGGTTGAGCATTTTAAACATCTGTTAATGTACAGCTAGCTGTAAATATGTGTAGTTTTTGTGATTACTGATATTCACAATATTGGATTGGTCGGATGTCGTTAATTTAGAAAATGTTACTTTTGTATTGTATCAAAATAAATTGCTCTATTTCAAGCAACAAGTTGACTAGTACTTATTTAATACGCTAAGGATTTTTTTTTTTTTTTTTGTGTATAGAACTCCTCCCATGATTTTTAACCGATTTTCAAGTTCTTGGTGTCGTTGGATAGGGCTTGGCTTTCTGCCAAAAACTTATGATAGTCAGATTTTAAATAAGGGCGCTGTCCACAAATTAAATTTGTAATTTCCCCATTAGAATAACATTAGGATTAGGTTGCGTTAAGCATTTTAAACATATGTTGCAACTGTAAATATGGTACATGTAGTTTTTGCCGATTACTTATTCAAAATTTTTGGATTGGTAGGATGTCATTGATTTAGAACTAAATGTAATTGTATCAAAATAAATTGCTCGATTTCGAGCAACAAGTATACTGGTACTTATTATTAGGCTATTTTTTTCATTATTGTCATATTTTTACATACAGTATATATTTTGACTGCTGATTGAATAATTTTTATTCAATCTTAAACTAAATTTATCATGATACAGTATCTTTAGATACGCTGCTGGTACAACTATAACAGAGCTAAAAAAGTGAAATTAAATTAAAATATTGACAAAATAAAAAAGTGAAGAATGGCCAGCAGAATTTTTGCATGGCTAAACTTTATCAAAAAGCCAGTAATTAAAAACTGTATGAGTTAAAACATCTGTAAGTGTAGTAACTTACATGTTTACCATGTAATACCTACTTTAGAACCACCATTGACGACCTGTAACGTACTGTACATGTAACCTTGGAGCAGAAAATACTCACAAAATAAAGTCCAAAATATCACAGATTTATATTGTCACAGTCACACACACGAGACAGTGGACTGTCAAGGACCGGCGACAGAGATCAACTGTCGTCACTAGCGCCCAGCGCCGCTGACAACGACGACGACGCGACGGACGCGTCCACTGGCCCAAACCGAATATGACGTTACGGACCTAAAATAACCGCAACACCTTTCCAGAGAATTCGCTAGACGAGCGTGGCGGTTTAACCGTGGTCGACAATTTATACTGTAATGAAACTACATCAGTAGAACGCTGTTCGTTCGCCTTGTAAAATAATCCTGAATTTTTGGCATTCATAAACAAAAATCATCAAATCTTTTTTCAATCCATTTTGGTGATAAATCTCGAAGGGGTTGTCTTGCTAGCCTAACGGCTAGCGTCTATGACTCCAGTTCAAGAGAGGTCACGGATTCGATTCCCGGGACGCCCAATAGACTTTGAGGTATTTACCGCTTTCCCTAAAAGCGTTTAATAATCACTATACCTAATTAAAATGCCATTGTCGTCGGTGCGGTAAAAAAATTAGTAATAAAAATATCTCTACTCGGCCTACTAGTGACTACTTCACCGTAACTCGTATATAACAAGAATAGTTCAATGTTATCATTTCGCTTCTAAAAGGACGCGGACGCCTCGACTAAATAAATTACAAAAGATTATGATTTTATAACATAATCTGTCAATTTAGAAATACTTTAAAACAATTTTAAAATACATCATACAACAATTTGAAGTTTGATAATGACAAACACTTTGTAACGGCAATTTCGGAGATTTTTTTTAGTTTATTGGCATGGTAAAACAATTACAATATACCTTGAGCTATATTTAATATATGAGGAACTACTGCTTTAAAAACTAAATAAATGTGGGTTCCCCAAGAGGATGAGAAGTCGTGTCAAGAGCCGACATCTGCGAAGTAAACTGTGGCCTTGGAACCCCCCTGATTAGCATACTGTCAACTAAGTCTTCGGATGAAAGCTAACGCCAAGCCACATTTTTGGCTGCAAGCTTTAAACCGCCTTTAATATTATTTTGTTTTGGTCTGAGGGTTGAGTCCAACCTATTTTTCCCAGCAGAAAATTATGCCATAAACGATAAGTAAAGTAAGCTGCGTGGAAAAAAATCGAAGATAGTAAAATAATGTTTTAATCACTTAAATATAACAGCCCAACTTGATACAATGCCCCATTATGAAGTAAAACAATAAGTAATGTTCATATAATTGTGAAATAATTTTGATAGCTACACACTGATTAGAACAAAGTAACTGCCACACTGAGAGAAAGATGAAAAAATGTAGTGAATAGCTTTTGATGAGCTTTTGTCGCCAAGGGTATGATAACATTCTGATATCATACAAACAGACCGTCTAGTAAAGAATGTACAAACAGAATGTACAACGTGGTGAAATTTCGAAATAATTCCACAGTCAAAACAACAGTAAGTATTAACTACCCAATATGTCCTGATTTTAAGAATGTGAAAAATATACAGACAATTAACTTAATGTTGCCCTTTCTAACAATTAATAAAATTTATAATAAATGACTTCAACTAATCATGCGAAGAAGAAGAAGAAAAAGAAGAAGAAGAAGAAGAAGAAGGAGAAGAAGAAGAAGAAGGCCGTGGATGAACGAGGAAAAGAGCTGTTTACATCTCAAAATAGTAAATCCAAACAGGAACAAGCGTCCCGCCGTGCCGTCCGTGACCCCGCTCGAACCGCATCAGTAGGCCTACAGAATAAAACAAACTCATACAACTATAGAACTATAACGTATAAACCACACATTTTAATTTTCTCTATCCGCATCTCATTAATACTATCCCAAGACATGATTTTGTATCAAAATACAAATGACGTTGAAAAATGCAAAACATGTTTTGTGTTTTTATTTCAAGGAAAACTAGAAATAAAAGAAGAGTTTTCGTATCGAGGTGGCACTATATGTAATGCCATAGGGAGTTTGGTATTGAATGTAATACTGTATAAACAATGACAAAATCAACTGACGATAGTTAGTTTTTTTAACTAGCGATGTCAATTTACAGTGGTTGGTTTCAGAGTTCTGTGTAGTAAGTAGCCCATCATAGACCTACGACGAAAATGGTGTAAAAAATACCATAACTATTTCTAGTAAATTGAGCATTCTTAAAAACAACATACCAAAACAAGAAATATATTGCATAAACTAAATTATCAAATTATCGTATTAAACTGAGGTTGGGTGAAAAAGAGAGAACTGTAGTCTAACTACACATACAAAAATAAAACGTGAGTTATTTATTAAATTATTAGCGTATTACTGTATGAACTATTGAAAAGGTGATGATATACATTCCCTAAGTCGTTGAAGCTACTTAGAAAATTTCGTCACGGATGACTTTTTAAAACAATGTCACAAATCATTATATATTTACCAACCAATATCAATATGTTAATAGCTTAGTTGCTTAGTATGAACATGGGCTAAGTTACATACACTTTTGAAGCCACGAACAAATTGTTAAGATTTCAGGGCAAACGCATTCTTTTCCGACGCGTCGTGGTGAAATAAAAAACTAAAATGACAAAGATAATTTTTAAATGTTCAACTTACTTTCGCCATGCCGAAGTTGGTAGCACTGCTATAACATTGAGGACGCAACTGTGACAACGACGACGCGACGTACCATTCCACGGCCGGCTAAATCCAGCCACCTGGCAGTTGGCATACCTGTTGGCCGAACGCCTGCCATCACTATCGCGAATATCGGTAACCGAATCGAACACTGAAACGATTTTGGCATTCCAACTCATCTCTACCTTCAGAACGCAAGTACAAATTTATAGTAAATAAAATTAGGAAACAAACTGTAATAGCACATTGTGAAATATTCTAAACTCAAATATAAAGGCTGTTATTATAATTAGTTGCACTCACGTCCGCACATGTTCTGATTAGGCCTACATTCTGTTGTTCAAAAACTGTGTCAGGATTTAATATTCCTTCATAAACTGTATAACGGCTCATATCTTTGTAGATAAAACATGGGAATCCTTATACAGTATAAGGATGCGGCTGATTCCTATCTAACAACGTTTGTAAAAATGGGTCTAATAAATAATAGTTGTAATAATAATTTATGCCGTCTGCAATAAACAATCGAATGCTTAGTCGATTGAGGAGAGTTCTACGAGTATTCGACTTTTATCGCTTCATCTTGCTGGCAGGTGCGACCACTTCTGTCCGTGAGTCACCAGATCGTTATATCTATGTTGTTATCGACCATCAATCGATTCTCGTCTGACTCCCGAAATACCCGAGAACGGCCCGTTACTGCTAGGGCCGTGCCAACCAGCGTTCGGCCAGTCGGGGCTCCCAAGGTTAATTTGATGGCTAATCCTGGGGTTGTAATGGATCGAGACAATGGATTGTGGCAACGTTGTAAACGGACAGAATTTGGAAGCCATTAAATTCTGCAATGGGTAGAATCACCATCAAAAGAAGAAGAAAACTGTTGTTACATCCTTATGTGTAGGGTCTAGCATATAGGTTTTAGGAAATACAGAAAGATTTATTTTAATTTCTTAAGATTTTAATTATTTATTTGATAGTGTAAACGTTTTTTTTAATAATGAACTTTTTTATTATCTTTACAACGCATTTTTGCAAATTACTAAGGAGACAACATAGTCCTCCGCATGATGAAATAAAATGTTCAACTAAATGAATGTATATATTATAGTGTCTAAAATCTGCGCTTAAGACACCAACGCAGTCTAGGCGTGTTTTGTTTTACGGCGAATATGAATGAACGATGAATGCAGAATGGGTGTATTGCCTAATTTTGCAGATTTGTTACAAAAAGATATGTATAGCCTATTTATTTGTCAGGATCACATTACTGTAGTATCCCGACGAATAAATGCAGCTGGGTCCAGTCTAGAAGCTTCAAAAGCTTCCAACTTTTCTCAAGATCGAACCGTCAACCTTCGGATTCAATAAATTATACAATGAAGAATATTAATTCAACAGAAATCGATTAATTTTCAGGGAATACGTTATTTTTATAACTTGATGATGGTTCTAACGTTCATCGTTCTTTAAATCAAAATGAGTTTTCAGTCCACTTTTATCAGGATATTTCACCACCAAACTTGATGTATTTTTCAGACTGTACGTCACCACCGATAATTCATTTCCCAAGACATCTGGCAAACCAACTTATTCTCGAGCATCTGCGTGTTCCGTGCTGGTAAAAGCAGAATGAGTTTGGCAGCAGCGCTTGGGCGAGCTCGTTTGAAACAAGAACTTCGGCATTTGTAAAATACTTGGATGGATTTCCGCTGGGAACATTCTTTTCTGCAAATATTCCCTGGAGCTAAATATTAAAGCCTGTATTACTAGTGCACGCAGACTTTAGCCAATGAATTTCAAATTGACGTTCTAAATAAAGAATCGTTAATGTAGGCCTACAACGGATAATTTTTGTGTGTACGCCTGAGACATTTGATAACATTTTGAAGGGGATGAGCGGTCCAAACCTCGGTCTTGTTGCTATATTCCAGCTACTCATATATATCCTCATATATGTATCCTGCTGTTAGATAGCTTCATTAATTCATAGCCCAGTAGCCCAATGACAAATGGCAACTGGGTCCAGTATCGTACCTTTAAAAAGACAGTAGACTTTACTTAGGAAGAAACCGGCAACCTTTGAATTCAAAGTCGAGCACTATATAACCACTCCGGCGCACCGAAACTGCGATCCTAGTTTTAATCCCCAAAAGAGTTCGCTAATCTCACAACCGAAACTGCGATCCTGGCACAGCGGCCCATCAGCATATAACGGAGGGTCCAGCGGGGATTCCAGCGTCCGGTGTAGGCTAAGGCTCTAAGAATGTTTCGCCGTCCGACGTGTCGCTGAAGTCACTTTTCAACTAATGCCAAAGAACTGGGACTCCAAGTTGTACTAAACTTGCATATACCACTAAACCCCCTTAAATCATCTTCACCCCTGGGCGAGTAGCCCATTGTTGCGCAGTCGGCAATAATAACTATAGGCTACGGCTTTTAATGCAAAACGTGGTATTTGATTCCCCTGTTTCGGACGCCGTTTTTCAATCGACTTTCTAAACTTGGTAAGTGTTTAGTTGAATAGTTATATTAGGTCCCTCATTCCTCGAAATTTTGAAAATTTAACAAATATTACTAAGGAAAATCGAGTTACTTTGCGACGTCACAGAGAATAATATTTGAAAATTTTCAAAATTTTGAGGTATGACGGACCTAATATAACTATTCGATTAAACACTTAACAAGTTTAAAGAAAATCGGTTGAAAAACGGCGTCCGAAACAGGGAAATCAAATACCGTACCATGTTTTGCATTAAAAGCAGTATAGTTAAAATTGCCGACTGTGCAACAATGGGCTACCGGCCCAGGGGTAAAGATGATTCTTAACCTGGACCAATAAACGAAGACTTACAGGGTGTACATTCCTTATTTATTTTCCCTCACAAATATATCAGTCATTCTCAGTTTGAGAGCAAGAGCAGCAGTATCGTATTACGTACAGTATCGTCAGTATCGTCCCGGGGCGTCCTCCGTGCCAGGATCGCAGTTTCGGCGTCTGCCTGGGGTCGCCCTTGGGGTAAGGATCGCAGTTTCGGTGCGCCCAACCACTCAGTTACCCAGTGAGATAATATGATTTATACAAGTATTGCTAGACTCAATTTGATATTTCTACAATTAAATTGAGACAATCAAGTTAAATTAAGAGTTAACTTACGTCAAGTTATGAGACAAAACAGGACTGTTATTTCTGTGATAAAACTCCTAACACAGTGTGAAAAGTTCTGTCCGAGATCATTATTGCTGAATTGTATTACTGTATTTTTCCAACCATTACATATCCAATAAAACCATATACAAGGACCAGTGATTATTTAACACAACCTAAGTATGACTGCACTAGCAACACGACATTAAGAAACGTCAAGCTTATTCCTGAACTCTACCTCAGACCTCAGCTAAGTAGCTCCCAAGGCCATATTGTCAGTAGGCTACTTATCGTCGCGTCGCCGGGATACAAAGTTGCGCGGTGTGAACGACAGCGTGACTGGTATGGCGCGAGCGGCTCATCCTTTCGTGTTGTTTATTCATGAGTGTCGCCTCGCCACTCCCACCAGGCCTCTGATAACGCTACAATACCACCGCATTTGCGATGATGAAACTACAATGTCTCCATTACATCGGCGGCCTCTACAGTGGAATGGAAACTGCTAGCGAATCATCGAGCGTGTTGCATGGTGTGATAGAGTGCACAATTGAACACTATAGGCATTGACTATGTACACTCATGTAGTCAATGCTATAGGTGTAATGGAGGGCTCAATAAAATAATTTAGAATTGATGGTTTTGTAATGAAATTGTTTATTTAATTCGTCTTCTTAATCTGCCATGATGGAATTAAGCGAGTATTGTTTTCCACGCCCTAACAGCTTAACCAAAGTTACGAAATTTTGTGTCTATCGGTTTATGGCTCATTAAAAATAATTAAAATATCTTTAAATTATGAATAAACAAGATTCAATTATGTAGCACGTCAAGTACGGCCCATATTGTGTCTTAGATTCCTTTACAGCACGGCACAATATTGTGGTGATATTTTATTCGATAAAGAATAAAGATGAATTGAAATAATCCTACACAAATTATGTTCAATTCAGATTTTTTATGTTAAGTCCTACAGACCTAAAACTGAATACGACCACAACTTATTTACAAATTTAAAACTTGATACATTTAATACTTGGTCGTTAAATGACAAATTTGATCCTGTGAGTGTTTTTCCAAGGGTACTGTGGTGCATTAATATATTTCCATTCAAAACCTGACAAAATTAGATTTTTTACCTAAATTAATTTAGAAAACCGACAATAACGAATAACTGAGTTGGGGTAGAACCTTTATGAGAACAACAAACATACGCGATGAAGAATCTTACAACTCAACGGCCAATTAGTTAGCTGCCAGAGTGGAGCTGCCCCAGTACGGCTGGCGCGGCGCGGCGATCATCACGCGCGACGGACGCCGCGGTCGACACAGCGGCGTGGGTGACCGGCAAGGTCGTCCGTCCGTCGCTATTGTGAGGCAAAACACCGCCACAATAGCGGGTAATGGCAGCGCAATCGGCGCCTCCGGTGCTGCGCTCTACCGGCACCACCGGCAGACGTGCGTGATTGTAGATGCAACAATGCATCTGCAGGATACGACACCGACAGGTGACTGCAGCAACGACAGCGGTAAACGTGACGTGGAAAACGAAACATCTCCAGGATACGACGGCACAGGTACAGCACGTCGTACCTGGTTGGCGATGAACATGCGTGCGTGATTGTAGATGCAACTACAGGATACGACACCGACAGGTGACTGCAGCAACGACAGCGGTAAACGTGACGTGGAAAACGAAACATCTCCAGGATACGACGGCACAGGTACAGCACGTCGTACCTGGTTGGCGATGAACATGCGTGCGTGATTGTAGATGCAACTACAGGATATGACACCGACAGGTGACTGCAGCAACGACAGCGGTAAACGTGATGTGGAAAACGAAACGTCTCCGGGATACGACGGCACAGGTACAGCACGTCGTACCTGGTTGGCGATGAACATGCGTGCGTGATTGTAGATGCAACTACAGGATACGACACCGACAGGTGACTGCAGCAACGACAGCGGTAAACGTGATGTGGAAAACGAAACGTCTCCGGGATACGACGGCACAGGTACAGCACGTCGTACCTGGTTGGCGATGAACATGCGTGCGTGATTGTAGATGCAACTACAGGATACGACACCGACAGGTGACTGCAGCAACGACAGCGGTAAACGTGATGTGGAAAACGAAACGTCTCCGGGATACGACGGCACAGGTACAGCACGTCGTACCTGGTTGGCGATGAACATGCGTGCGTGATTGTAGATGCAACTACAGGATACGACACCGACAGGTGACTGCAGCAACGACAGCGGTAAACGTGATGTGGAAAACGAAACGTCTCCGGGATACGACGGCACAGGTACAGCACGTCGTACCTGGTTGGCGATGAACTTGCGTGCGTGATTGTAGATGCAACTACAGGATACGACACCGACAGGTGACTGCAGCAACAGACAGCGGTAAACGTGATGTGGAAAACGAAACGTCTCCGGGATACGACGGCACAGGTACAGCACGTCGTACCTGGTTGGCGATGAACGTGCGTGCGTGATTGTAGATGCAACTACAGGATACGACACCGACAGGTGACTGCAGCAACAGACAGCGGTAAACGTGATGTGGAAAACGAAACGTCTCCGGGATACGACGGCACAGGTACAGCACGTCGTACCTGGTTGGCGATGAACGTGCGTGCGTGATTGTAGATGCAACTACAGGATACGACACCGACAGGTGACTGCAGCAACAGACAGCGGTAAACGTGATGTGGAAAACGAAACGTCTCCGGGATACGACGGCACAGGTACAGCACGTCGTACCTGGTTGGCGATGAACATGCGTGCGTGATTGTAGATGCAACTACAGGATACGACACCGACAGGTGACTGCAGCAACGACAGCGGTAAACGTGACGTGGAAAACGAAACATCTCCAGGATACGACGGCACAGGTACAGCACGTCGTACCTGGTTGGCGATGAACGTGCGTGCGTGATTGTAGATGCAACTACAGGATACGACACCGACAGGTGACTGCAGCAACAGACAGCGGTAAACGTGATGTGGAAAACGAAACGTCTCCGGGATACGACGGCACAGGTACAGCACGTCGTACCTGGTTGGCGATGAACATGCGTGCGTGATTGTAGATGCAACGCCTACAAGTCGTAGGATCCCAGGGACAAACATGCTTGAAAGGTAAGAACTCTTGATGAGGAGGAGGGCCACCATTTGACCGACATGATATTTGGTCGTTTGACGAATTTGTTCGACTTTTTAAATTAAATGATATATCTAATAAATATATAATATATAAATAAAACCGGGAAACCAACTGATCGATATGTCACTTGGTAGCATGACCGTTTGCACGACTTTAAATAATTAATTAATTAATTACAATAAAATAAGCTACTGAAACCAACGACAGTTGGCAACGACATCGATCAGTTGGTTTCCCGGTTTTATTTAGATGTATTATTTAATTTTTTTAAAGTCGACCAATTCGTCAAACGACCAAACATCATGTCGGTCAATTGCTAGCCCATACCTGTTGAGGATGATCAAGACCAGAGATGAGGATCGCAAGGGGGAGAAATAATTCCTGATGTTCTTTATTGAAGCAATTTCGGTGATCTGCTAGGTAACCTTGAAAAACATTTTTTGACACACAGTATAGTATAGTGTAGTTGGGAAAGCGAAACTGATAACTAATAGCAAAATTATATTAGATAATTATTAGAAAACAATAGAGGATTTTCTGGGGTATCTCTTTGAAAAATAATTTACCTCTATGAATTCCTCAATTTGCAACGAATGTATTTAATTGGCAGGCAAAACCTATGGTGAGGACCGAATTGATGACAAGGAAGTGAACCCACTGCCCTATTGAGACACATTTAAATATAAAAAACATCTTTAGTCTAAAGAGAAAATGCGGGAAAATATGTGGAATGCCAACCATGGGAAGACAAATTCACAGAATAGAAAGGATCACTTCCAAAGACACTAAACACTAGCTGTTCTGCACAGTGGAGGATCACATGATGAAAGACAGAACAAACATGGCGGCGGCATGTTTGTGCGGAGGTGGAAGGGGTTGGAGGTTAATTGCTACTCTCGCACGTGGTTTACCTGGTTCCAGCGACATCGCCTCAGCACTCCGCGGTTGACGGGCCACGGCACGGTGGACATTCGCGGGCACTTCTGGCGGGAACAGCCACAGACCACCGGACACGGAAATAGCCGCCAAAACAGCTGTTCCAACTGGCCGAGAGTCGTGCCAACAGCTGACTGAGTCACCGGCCCGGGACATGTCAACATGCCGCCATAGCCTGTACTGTGTTGTGGGACGACGGAGCGTAGTGTTGGAATATAGCATACATGCTGCGTCCTCAACTGCTGGATATATTTTCTGATGCGGCAGATAATTTTTACAATTAAATAATAATGATGCATTAAACCGTTTTGAAAAAATGTTGTGTTTCAAAAGACGCCTTTGACCTTTGGTCAAACTTGGGTCTAATTGGTGTCGGTTACAGAGAAAAACTGTAACTGCATTTTCTTTGAGATTGAAGTATTGCTATGTAAGGAAATTTAAAAATAGAAATCGATAGCAACGGCAATTTTTTGTCATTTACGCCCCTGTCAGACAATACAAATTAACAAATAGTTGTTAAAGTACTTGAATATCAAAATACATAGTGCGAGTGCCAAACAGTTCCAACCTCAAAAATAACAGTCACCATTATTTCAGACCGTGCATCACACTCGTGTTTGCACATTCGCTTCTATTATGCTGTACTACATCTGGGTCCTTTACATCACATCACATATTAATAAATAGGCTAATCCATGAAATCTCGAAAATAACAAGCTAAGTAAAAACAGTAAGTTTACGCAAAATAAAGCCAGAATTTGGATCATTCAAAATTAAAAAGCAAAATTGCCAACAGAGCAAAATATACGGGAACATTTGCCGAATAAATACAACCTTTTTTCACAATTTATCACAAAATTTTTCACGCATTTTGACAATGGGAAATTACTAGTGCAAGTTCTAAGAATAAAAAAATGTTTCTACACTGCTAATAAAGGCAACTATTTAAACCAGTGGAGGTGACCTGGTGCCCTTCACACCGCCAGATTCCGTGACGACCTCAGCACCGCACGACACGCGATGCGGCGGCGAGTGCACGACTCGTGCCGTGCCCAGCCGGAGATTTATATTGCATTACAAATAATATGCCACGGCACGGGCGGAACCCTGCAGAAAACATAAGGTAATGTAGCTATACTGATTTTGTCACAATTGCGATACTTTATTCAACGCGAATAACGAAGAGGAACGATGAAAACATCTGTCGATGTTAACGGATCCGTGTCATCTCATCCAATTTTGTCAGAAATCAAAAAAAATTTACATTTAACTCGTAAAACGGACTTCGTATTTATACAAATATGGGTCATAAGCATACTATAAATTTAGGATAAATTGTTCAAACTTTTACTTTCTTTCAAGTTTAGCAATAACTTAATCTCAGCAAGCTAAATGACACAAACAATTCCTAGCCAACTAAACGCGAATCGAGTAGTCGATCACGTGACGCTTATCTTCGCACGTGCCTCGCTACCGCAAGAAAGTGAACACAGGAGGCACATTCATGTTAGAGTGATTCAATATTGATTTACTACCGAATTGTCGTCGTCTGACTTGCGTCCTCTCTGTGTACCTAACCGTCCCGAGCGTTTGTAAGCATAGTTTTATAAATTGAAATATAAAGTCGCCTTTAAAAAGAGTTACTGCACACTTTGAAAAATTGAATGAAGTTTCTTTTAGAATACTAGGGGGGATATGTAAAAGAGCTTTTATTGCAGAAAACAATTTAGTTGTCGTGAAAAACAGGACAAATCAATTCCTGGTAATAATTTAGGCACTTTTAGTTTTAAAACACATGAGAGCAAAATGTGAAACACTAAGTAAACGTCGGTAGTTAACATTGAACCAGAGGTTATTTGCAGTAGCCTGACAAAGGGAATAAATAAAGCCATTGTATATTTTTAAATGTATGTAAACTTAAAAATCTCATTACAGACCCGACAGAAGAAATTTCTGTAACTATCACTGAAGAGTTTTAGAACTTCTCAATCTCAACAAAAAGAAGCGACAATAAAAAAGTTTATACAAAGGAAATCAATTAAATAAAGGTTTATTAATACTACCTGAAACAATCTTACTAAATATTTTAATATGCGCAAATATCGCGAGTAAAGAATATCTATTATTAACTTTTACGATATATCAGAATTAAATTGTTACTACGGTACATGTATTATGTCTGGGTCCTCATCAGTTTTGCTTCAGTAACTGTGGTTTGCAGACAATTAATTTTTCGATTTAAAAAGATGAAAAGCATTAAACAAAACCGTTAAGAGTCATCTTCACCCTGTGCCAGTAGCCCATTGTTGAGCAGTCGGCAATGTTAACCATATGGCTTTTATGCTAAAACATGGTATGTTATTCCCCTGTTTCGGACGCCGTTTTTTAACCGATTTTCTTTAAACTTGGTAAGTGTTTAGTTGAATAGTTATATTAAGCCTCTCATACCTCAAAATTTTGAAAATGTAACAAATATTACTCTCTGCGATGTTGCAAAGTAATTCGATTTTGCTAGGTTGAAAAACGGCATCCGAAACAGGGGAATGATATACCATGTTTTGCATTAAAAGCCGCATGGTTAACATTGCCGACTGCGCAACAATGGGCTACTGGCCCAAAGGTGTAGATGACACTTAATTACAACTAGCACAAGCACATGACTCGCCTCCTCCTCGCCGGGCTCCCCCGTGGTCGCCATCCTCCTGGTCCGCGCCCCCGCGCTCCTCGCCCCCCTCACCAACAACCCCGCTAGTCCGAACACTCCGGATAAGACATGTCGCTGGCCCATGCCGCCACGCGACGCGGCTCCGCTCCGACTGGCGGGGTATCGATCCGGCAACCCTTCGGCACCGCAAACCCCCGATACCCCCTGCCCGCCATACCCCCTGGCCTACAACCCACACCGCGTGGTCTGGTGTGACTGACCCGCGTCGGGGTGGCTTGGCAGCAAAGGGTTGTGAGGGGGAGCAACAGGCTGATTTAGTTTACAACGCTTGCCCTTTCACGTAATGTTAAATTGCATCAATGTTGAATAAATAATACGCGATGGAAATTTAATTTCCTTGCACTAGGTAACATAAATAAGCGATGCAATGAAGATTTCTCGAATTGGCCTAAAAACAGTATTTGAACCAAGTAATAAACCTTGGAGTATTGTTCCAATAAAAAGCACATTGTTATAAACAAATGTACAGTATAAAAAATGTTCATTTAGCTCTCATACATGGGCTTAGTTATACGGTCGCTAGTGGAAATAAGGGCGAGGGAAAAGGAATATAAATTCATAATCTTTCAGAGTTTTGAAAATGGACAACCGTATTTCATCAGGAGAATGTTTCACGTTAGTATTGCCACAAAAAAACTGTAAACCGGCAAGTTTTACCTATTGAAAAAACGTTGTTTACTGATATCAAGCAAAGTACCAGGGGGACCGAGCTTAAGCTCGGTAAAATTATTACTTTCGTTTCTCACACAAAGCTCGTTCGCTCCGCTCACTCGCCAGGCGAAAGGTTTGCTGCACATTGGTATGATTTTCCTAAAACCACAGGTTAAAGATGTAACACATTGGTTTATTTTATCTACAGTTATCAGCTGATTTTTGTTCAGTTAAAAAAATTTCCATAAGGATAACATGGGATCTTTGAAGGGCTCTAGCGCGAAAACCGGATTTTTCCCAGCTATGGGACCAGCTCCAATCGATTTCTGGTGGCCAAAACCCCCATATTCCAAAATTTGAAGGAAATCGTCGGAGCCGTTTTTGAGATAATTGTGCAAGCAAGCAAGCAAGCAAACAAGCAAACATTGCTCGTATAAGAGTATAGGATTAAGCAATTGTGATTAGCTCCAAAAGGGAAAATCGTCGACTAAGCGAACAGTGTAGGGAAAATTTGCTGGTATCACTTTTGACTGGCGGGAGAATGAAGGCGCTGACCGAGTGGGGGATGACCGAGTATTTTGCCGTCAGGGTAGTGAAGGGGCTGACAGAGAGAAAGACGCGCAACGAATTCATAAAAATGTCAAAATGTCGAGGAGGTGTGTTTTATATCTTCCCAATTTACTTCACACGGTTGACCGAAAAACTCTACGTCATTAAAGGGAAATAGCAAAACAATTCAAATGTTAACGTGGGGTTTGTCCGGTGAACTCCGTGGCTGCATTCAACACGTACGACACGACACCGCAGTGCGGACCGTCCTTGGCGACAGGAAGGCGTGGGAGTGAGGCAGAACCGAGACATGGCTCCGTGTGTATAATCTGTGTAGCCTATCGTCGGCGGCGGTGGCGCGGCGGCGGCGCGGCGCAAATTGTAAACAACATTATCAATTATGCGACATCCCACACTGTCGCCGCGTCGGCCGGACTCTGGCGCGCCCATTGATTGATAATACCTACTTGATTAATTCAATTTCATTCAAGCAGTTTCAAGAAGGAAACTAGTGTACAGTCTGGTAGAGTGACTGTATAAAGTAAAGGTATCTAGATATTACAAGCCCAGAAAGTAATCTTGCTGAATTTTCAGGTTTTTAAATTTCTTATAAACAAACGGCAATTGACATAAGGTGGGTGGGGGGTGACTAAACTTAATAACTTATTTTACTAAAGATAGAGATAAAGGAGGTGTATTCTGATCATAGCGGGTCGATACTATCTCAAACTCGTATAGTCTTTCAAAAATCTTCCAAATAAATTTTGAATGTAATTTAGGTTTAAAAATTTTTAAACACTTGTTACGGTACCTAGTGTATAACTTAAGTATGAGTATGTTAAATTGCAGTTGATTTTTATGTTATACTATTGAGAAAACGCTCAAAGAATGTTTAAACAAATAATAAACATCATGCTATACGGCAGTTTCAACGATAAGACAGATATGTGCATCACAATAATCATTCTATAAGTTACAGACGTTAAATGGAAAGGATTTATTAGTCATTATTGGTCAATATAACCACTCAGTTTTATGATTTAAGTGCCAATAAAAACGAGATGCAATAGTCGTAGAAATGTTGGCGGTTGTATTAAGACACAAGTCACACGTAAAGGGTGGAATGTGGGTCAGTCTTGTTCGACCGAGCCGCAAGCCGAGAACATCGATATACAATCAGCTGATTCCCGCGCATTGTTGCGACCATATGGCGATCAGCTGTTGTAGATCAGCTGTTTATAGAGGCGGCTGCGGCTTCTCGTTTGATCCTGGCCGTATAAACAAATAAGTAGCTTTCTTTACTGGACTATGGAAAAAGGGAATGTATCTTATAAAGTATATGTTCAACACTGTGCCGACATTAGTCGATTTTGCATGGATAACATACCTGAAAACTAATTAGGATATCATTCAGAGAAAATAACGCCATGAATACAGTCATTCTACAGTATATATTAGTAGGTGAAATGTAAAAAATCCTCTTTGATAACAGAAGTAGCCTATTATTAACTCGTAGTCTACTTTGCAATAACGTACATTTGGCAACAGTTATTTTGTCTAGCTCCTTACGTTCATCCCATTTAAATTTTTAAAGTAAAAGATCCTTTCATGAGAATTCCCATGAAAAATAATCTTAGATCAACTATATTGACCAACTCAACTGCAATTACTGCTACTTTTAAAATAATCCCATACTGCCTGAAAAATGCATATGCGCCCAAAACCCCCCGTTTGATCAGAAAGGTTAAGGTGAAACGGAAACGCGTTTAAATTAAAGTTACTTGTTAGTTAGGCCTACCAAAAAATAAAATTAAATTAAAATTAAATAAAATAAAATTTAAAAATAAAATTTTAAAACTCCGAATGGCAGAAAGTGGGCATTGTACAAAAACACTTTTTTAAGTCGAAGAATTACGGCGAGTAAATTATTCTTCAAAGTAGTAAAGCATCTATATCTATATATAGGCCTATATATAATACGTGATGCCCTTTTTTTGTTAACACTACTCCTCCCTTATTACTGGACCAATTTTAAAGTTTGAGGTGTCAAAAGAATGGACTCAGTTCGTAGTTTTGGAAAAAGGTTTTAGATTTTTGATATTGTAATTCTGAAGTTCACGGGAAGCCCTCAAAGTTCATTTTTTGTCCATAAGATTAACATGGGGAACAATTTATATTTAATTGCTAAATAAAACAGCTGTTGATAGTTAAACAAACAAACACATATGTTAAAAGCTGAATAGAAGCAAATTGAACTGGTACTGAAATATCAACATAATTCCATACTTTAATATGAGGAGTTTCTAATCTGAGCTTTTAACCTTTTCTCAAAATGAGGCTGGTAGTTCCTTACTCTGTGCTGGTAGATTCTGCTTGAAAGTTTTATTAACGCGTATTTGGTCACAAAAATAAATTTTGTAACTTAACCCTGGAAAAATTTATTTTTGTTTATGAAAACAATTTTAGAAATTGAAATTTTTGACATGGGTCTTATTGGTTGTCCGACTGGTATTAAAACAATAATGAAAGGTAATAAATATTAAAATAGAACACTAAATTTGTGTGCATGAGCTTTCAAACTGCTGTAAACTATAATGAAAAGGTTTAGTTGGTTGTAAGTGTAATAACCTTTTTATTTACTATTATAGTATAAACATGTTTTAAGCAGAACGCTACACATATTATTCATTACACATAAAATTCATACTATAGAAACCAATAACACAAACATGAATCTCAGAAAAACTAATAAAATTTCAGCCATTTATTATACAACATCATGAAAATCATATTAAATATAACTATACCAAAATTTACAATAACCTTCCTACTGAAATTAAGAATATGAATTCAGACACAAACACATTTAAGAAGAAATGAAGAAGATATATTATTGACAAGAGCTTTTATTCAATGGAAGACTTTTACAATATAAAATAAGAAATTATGAATTTTAAATTAATTTTAGGTATTATAGATAAGTTTATGATGTAAAGGCTAATGCAATTTCTTGATTGTAAGCCGAATAAATATTGATTGGTTGATTGATTTAAAAACCTGTATAAAAGATAACATTTAAAAGTTTTTTGCCTCCATTATAGAAAACAAGTATATTACAAAAATGGTTTTTATAAAAAGGAATTAAAAAAAATGCCACTAAAAACAAAATGGACCATGCCAAAAAAGATGTAGATTCTCTTAATTTTTGTGATTTCTCTACTTAAATTTTTTAATGTCATGGAAAGTTAAGTTAAAGAGGATTTAGGCATAAATAGTAATGTGGACTCATTCACTATGTCATTGACTACCTCATACAGTAGTACTACAAAAACAGCCGCAGTAAGTGCTGCACAACTCATACTGGACCGGGGAGTAATGGAATGTTGATTTTTATTCTGTTGTCATTTACGTTTTATGTTTGATGAACTATGTGGATCCAACATCTGTGAATTTATTCTAAATTTTATAGGAGGGTTTAGACAAAGGTCCTAAGACATATCGGCAAAAGAACAACTACGTAATCTTAGCTAATTCACACCTAAAAGAACGAGCATCACATCTCAACACTATCACATTGGGAAGTTGGAAAAATAGTAATGAAGATCGATCGAAGAAACACCAATAATGTTCTATCTGATTTCCACTATAATGAATTTTTTTCAAAGTATTACCATGGAGCAAAGTTTGATCACCAGGTACCCTAATAAATGCAGCGCATTGCGCTGCACAGGCCCCCTAGTATATATATATAATACGTGATGCCCTTTTTTTGTTAACACTACTCCTCCGTTATTTCTGGACCAATTTTAAAGTTTGAGGTGTCAAAAGAATGGTCTCAGGTTGTAGTTTTGCAATAAGGTTTTACAAAGTTCATTTTTTGTCCATAAGATTAACATGGGAAACAATTTATATTTAATTGGAAAACAGCTGTTGATAGTAAAACAGAAAACACATGTTAATAGCTAAATAGAAGAAATTGAACTATCAATAGAGTAATTGTATACAAATTGTACTGTAATATCAACACAATAAATTTCATACTTTAATATAAGGAGTGTCTTTTGTGATGTTCGAACTTTTTCTGAAAATGTAGCGGGTAGATTTTAGTTGAACTTTTTATTTACGTGTATTTGGGCACAAAAATAGGATAAGTAACTTAACCCTGGACGAATTAATTTCTCTGTACGAAAGCAAGTTTGTAAATTGAGATTTTTGATATGGGTGCTTTTTGATGGTTCGATACTGATCCAGCTGCCTTTGGTCATTGGGCTATTAATTAATGATCCTGACAAATGAAACAGCTGATATTTGTCAGTAACAAAGCTACACCTCATCTGATCCATTACAATCATCACACTCATCCCTTCAGTCATACTCACCTTAAAATACGCACCACAGAGTGCGTCGGTGTTTCAAATAAAGTTTCTAAGTTTATTTAGATTGTCCGTTTGGTATTGAAACAATAACGAAACTCAACAAATATTGAAATAAAACACTAAATTTGTATGCATGTGTGTTCAAACTGTTATGAACTATAGGAAAAGGTATAGGTTATCGGTGTAATAACCTGTTTGTTAACTATGATACTATAACAAAATTTAATACAGAATGCTATACATATTAAACACCAGTTTAAAAAGAGACAAAATTTAAAAAAATTTTACCTCCATTATAAATAACAATTTTATTACAAAAATGGTTTTTGTAAAGAAAATTTTTAACCAAAATATAAATATTCCCTCATAAAAACAAAATGTTGAGGATTTAGTTCTTTATAAATAGTGATGTGGACTCATTCACTATGTCGACGACTACCTCAAACTTTACTACAAAAACCGCCGCAGTGAGTGCTTCATAACTCAACGGGGATGAGCTGTTATGAAATGTTGATTTTTATCCTGTTGTCATTTATGTTTTATGTGTGCTGAACTATCTAGATCTAGAATCTGTGAATTTATTTTAAATTTTATAAGTGTTCAGACAGAGGCCAAAAGAGATAGGCCTACCGGCATAAGAACAACCTCGTAATCTCAACACTATCACAACGGGAAGTTGGAGAATTAAGTAGTGATGAAGATCGATTGATGAAACACCAATATGGTGTTATCTGATTTTCACTATAATTTAATTTTTATTTCCAAAGTAACTCGGTTTATTACCATGCTGGAGCAAGGTTTGATCACCAGGTACCTACTCTAATAAATGCAGCGCATTGCGCTGCACGGGCCCCCTAGTAAAATACATATTTACTGTATTATTTTTAACTTCCCTCTACCATTAACATAATTAAAAACCTCATGTACTGATTGAAACACCTACTGTAATCAACTTTGAACAAATAGAAATCTTTTCCTTCCATTAATTTGCAAAACACTGGCAAAGGGAGCGGCCGGTCGGTTTCGCGTGTAGGTGTCGCTGCCATCAATTAGATATCACAACTCGTCGGCGGCGAGGTTCAAACGCGCCGACAACGCGGATAAGCGACAAGTTGGTTAAGCGGGGGCGAATGGCACGGAACAACAGGTGCAAAACGATCGCACAGGTGGACCAATTATGCGTTTTTCACTGGCGGTGGAACAGTGAACAATTTTATAATTGTCATAGCTACGCGTTACCAAAGATGTAGATACGATCTGTTACCAGAGGTAGAAAAACAAATGTTTTAGATAAACGATAAATTAAGTATGAAACGTACCTTAACATTCAAAGCCACAAAAATTAGTTAATACCGTACTAACATTAACTTTGCATGATTCAGGAACCATCATAATAATCTCACCATATTAATGAAACTAGTCTATATATGCTTGATTATCACAAAACTATTTGTTATAGAGTAACGGAATTTTTACTTTACTGTACATGACATATATGATGATAATTTTACGTCACCCCTGGTTCCCAAATGATATTAATTGACATTTAAATATTTCATAGTTATATGGGTATTACTGCAGTATACTTTGAAAATCTATCAACCATAAACTACTTTACGAAAAACAAACATAGGATAATAATTGGACTCACACTTTGGCACTGACATGCCACAACATCCGACAGGAGTCAAGCGGACAAGTGGTTTTGATTTAGCACCAGTTGACCCCCGTAATTCCGATTTATCGCCACGGAGTGATTAGTTTTCGACTTTGACGTGCCGCCGCCCCGCCCCCTTTGTTGACGCTTATTGACTTGAGTTGCGCCCGTCATTGTCACCGTCAACGCCGACACCAACACACCGCTGACATATCTAGGGCTTGCTAATGCACCGGAAAAGATGCCACCCACGGGCGCTGGAATGAAAGTCACAGCAAACTCGCATAATCATAAGAAATTTCACTGGAAAGTGATGAGTAAAACTGCGATGTATAAAAGTTTCTCGTTCTCTATGTTTGTTTTTTTACACCGGAGATGTCAAAAAATGTTATAATCCTTTTTGGTTGGGAACAAATGTTTGTAACAAAAGTTTGCAACTAAAGTTTCTATAACATTTCTTTGAGCGTCTTTCTTTTTTTACCAACATTTCCCCGCTACCACTCATGGCATTTATTCGAGATCTAAGGATGTTGAACGATTTACTGACTTTCGTTGGTAACGCGTTTCCAATAAAACACGCGTGTTCTTGTCGGAAACACGTGTTGCAAAAACATGATGGTAACAATTTTTTAGTCATTTTCTTATAAGTTGCAAACAAATATTGGCAACACGGTGTAAACGCGTCTTTATAGGCTTACCACAACGAGTATTTATTTTATAAATTCCGTTGAGTTTGCAAGTAAACAGTTTTAAAAGTATGGCAATGGGTTTAGATTTTATCGTGCTGCTACATGAAGAAAACTTCTTCAACGAAGCTCTCCCAAATCAATGAGTTGGCGCTTTCATTGAGGAGGGGTTTGAGTCGTCCGCATTTCTTGTTTCAAGATGTCTTGTTTGTATGCCTTGTTTCAAGGACAAGTTCGTATGTGTTTCTCTCGACGAGACGCTAGTACACTACTACGCGACGTAAACAGCTCCTACCGGTTATACGAACACAGTTTCTACAGCAGATTTCATAGTGATTATATGTAGTTTAATTTCCATTGCTAATTCGAAGCTTGTTTTAAATGACATTGAAGACTTCGACACACATAAAAATAATATTTTATTGCTAACAGTGTGACTTTTTTATACCCGATGTCGGTGATACACGTTTTGTACATTTTTCAGCGCCTGGGACATTCTTTTACTTTTTTTGTACAAAGAATCTTAAAGTAGTTGAGTTTAAAACATAATTGTGTTGAGTAAATATTTAACTTGGGTTTTGCAGACGGTCGAAACATGGCTTGTTAACGGTTTTATCGATGTAAATTGAGAATAAAATATGCTTGGTACGTCGTTGTGGCGGAAATTAATACTGAACTCCACAATCGAGAAACACGCAGCTAAGCATATCAGAGGATTTGGACGGCTAAGATGAAGAAGTGTTCTGCAACACGAAAGTGTAACTCAGTCAGGAATTGAAGATAAATATCTCCTAGCCTATTCTCTAGAATGTTACCTGCTTCATGTTGAGGCTCTTCTCCGCGGACACGCCGTCCAGCTCCAGCCTCGCTCTCATCGCCTGCGCCGCGCTCTGCTCCTCGTAGCTCAGCTCCCCCGTCTGCAGCCGCCTGCGTTCCTCCGAGTTGGCCATCTCCTTCTCCGCGCTGAACTGGTCGGTCACCACCTTCATGCGCTTCTTCTCGAACTTCTGCACCACGGACGACTCGGTGGTGGTGGCCGACGCGGCGGCGGATGTGACCGGAAGTATCATCGGAGCGTTACCGGGCCCGTTTACATCCGGAGTGTCCGGGAAGGTGACTATAGGCTCTCCGTTGCTCTCGCCCCCTCCGCCGTCGTCCATTTCCACCAGGTCTTCCACCGACTTCCGGAGCGAGTTGAAGTTGACACTCGAGATGTTCTTCATCTCCGAGATGGAGCTCTTCAACTCCGTCAGGTCTGACTTCATGGAGGACGCCTTCATCTCGGAAGACATGTGGTGGACCCGCTGCGTCGACGAGGAGCTGGATGTGGACACGGAAGTCTTGGCCACCCGGGAGGACGAGTTGGACAGCATCTGCAACAAGAGGCGGTGGTTAGCGGTTGGAGCCACGCCACGATAGGAATAGCGGACTGGTCATGCGCCTAAACGGCTGTACACTCAGCACACCTACTGCTGGTCCCACACCTACAGCCGCGAGCTCTGTCAGAGGGAGGGAATGGGAAGTGATTCACAGAACAAAAGAAAAATACATGATTTGTGCTTATTTAATGTTTTTAGCACCTAACGTCTCAAAATGTTAGCAGAAGTTTACACTACTCATAAGAATCAGGCCCAGTTCCACAATATAAAGTGTAACTAATGTTATACATTGAAAGTGGTCATTATATTATAAAACTCCCATTTCACTAAAAACCAATGTGTAAACTTTCTATGAGATCCAACTGTGTATTGTCAGACTTAAATATAAGTAACCATTTAAGTTTAACTAGTGCGCGCGGGGGAAAAGACCCAATAGTTGTACACGGTAATGACAAATATTTTGAACGACTGGACGACGTATGACAAGTTTATTTTGGGTGAGTGGGTCGCAGTAGACGGCGTATGACGACCGAGGCCGCAGCCGAGGCCGTGCCGCGTGCCTGGCCACCGTCGGAGCCAGACCATGTCGCACGGCCGACACCCGTGGTCCCGTACCTACGATGCGGTTGTAGTACAGTATGGTTTCAATTCGCCTCGCATAACCAAGTAAACTTCGCCAGCCGAGGAGGACAGTCTTCTCGCGGGAAACAATTCAATTTACTCCCGAAATACTTCCAAACACAACATTCACCAATCACCCCCCCCCCCCCCTCAACTGTTGGTCATCTAACCTCTTACCTCGAAACTTGGAACGTCATTTTTGCCAGTTTATAAACAATTTAGTAGCGACAGCGTTGCCTTTTTTCATTGCACTGTGTTGCCAGATTGTCAATGTTATTCTTATAGATTTACTTTATCTCCCTAGAGAGGTAAAGTAAAACTTTTTCCCACTTTACAAATAGTAAAGTTTGATTTAACATAAAAGACGGGGAAATATATTTTTGAAACCCTTTTAAAACTTTACACCACAACGTAATTTTCCCCCTAACTAAGTATTAATAACTTTCCAAAAAATGTACATAATTCCAGTTTATTTTATTATTGACAAGGATATGTAATAAGTGACCCCAGCAGAAACTAACTCTAGAAACTTGCTCATAAGGTCTTAAATTTATTCAATTAAGTTTCCAAATAAAATAACTAAAAATATTTTACAGGCGATGTATTGATATTTAAACTGAGAAGCTAAATAAACGAATGAGTAGGATTTTAAAGTAAAAAAAGCATAAGCTCACAGCTATAACAACTTCTTTCGAAATGAAAATATTATTTAAGAATGAAAACGTAAGTAGTGAAAGTGTGTGTGCCGTGCCATGCAGTGCGTATTTCAGTACTGGATTAGATTATAATCTATGGACTGTTTCATATTCACGCTAAAAGATGCACTTAGCCACAATTAAGCCACAAGATACGCAATAACAGTAACTATTTTCGTGGTTAGCCTACTAAACAAATTTACATTTTCAAGTCAAAATACTATAATTCGTGCAAATTAATATTGAGCAATAGAAATGATTCAGTCCACGTTTGAAAATGATTAATTCCCGGTATTTTTAAGGGCTTCTTGTCCCTACAGTTGCGAGTTAAATGTTTGGCTTGGTGGTCGCTTGGCAGTGTCTCAAAGGAACTTCTCTTACGTTGGTAACATTGAAACCGTCTCGAAATAAACAGGTGTACCAACTCATAACAACACTTCCAACAGATTCTCATTTTTCTTTCTTCTTGTTAGCGTTCGGTTGGAAATAGAAGCTAAAAAATGTTTGGAAACAAAACTTCGTAGTTGTTGGCCACCCGTGTACAAATATGCGAAAGAATTTTTTGACTAAAATTCGCCTCTGGTCGAATTCGTTTAAAAAAATTGTATAAATGAAACATCAGTTCTTTCTGTTTTACTAACATTTGTTGTTACAACACCTGTCAAAATTTTATGATTTTTTTGTCTTTAATTTTTAATTTGCAAGTGTAACAATATACAACGAGCAAAATTGATGAATAAATTACAATAACATGAATAAATGAAAACAAGTCAGACCCAGACAGCTCAGTCGTCTTATACTCTTGATAAGGGGAACCGTAAATTTGACTGAATACATTTAAAGGTCCTCCATGAGACTACCATTGAAATTTTACGGCTTATGTGAGGCGTAGAGCTTATGGCCAATGCAAATTATAATGGGCTTCTGATGAGCTACAGGTAGCCTACAGGATCTTTCCTTGGCATGCAGGATTTTTTTCCTACGATGCACGTAGGCTGAAAAAGGAAAGGTTGTATGCTTGACTATTAGTAATTTGAATTAGATAATTTTAGCTATGTACGATTTGTTGTAGACCTTTGCACACTTTCAACATTAATCAATATTAAGCTCTTTATACCTTCAATTAAATATAGGGCAACCCGGCAAAAACAAGCATTGCAGTATTCTATAGTCTATAGAATATATCTAGTGTATGTATAGAAACTATCTCTTTACTTTTAAAACGCTGATGTTTTTTTTATTAGAACTCCTCCTACAATTTTCAGCCGATTTTCAAGTTTTTGTTGTCGTTGGATAGGGCTTGGTCATTATAGTTGTTTCCACTAAAAAAAATACGAGAGTCTAGCTAAAGATAAAATTAAGTTAATGTCCATAATTGAAATTTGGAACTTTCCCATTAGAATAACATTGGTATTCTGTTGAGCATTTTAAGTATCTTTTAATGTATAACTGTAAATAATGGTGTAGTTTCCGTTTATTAATAAATATCAAAATAATGCTGGATTGATCGGATGTAACTGGTTTAAAAGTTAAACGTAACATGTTCACACCCAGTTCAAAATGAATGTGTGGCCGAAAAACAGAATTTCATTTCCCACCACAAGGAAAATTCCCTTCTTTTCGTTCTGAGGTCCCCAATTTTCTTCACAATCAAACGTTATTATAATTTCTGAGTAGTTAGTAGGCCTAGTGTTTCTGCGGGTCGTGTTACTTATACCCTACCTCAAATAACAAGCGTGTCTTTTTACATCTTAAATGTCAAAATAAAAATATTTGCACACGAAAAACGCAAAAATTGGTATAAAGTGACACGAGCCATTAAACGAAAAAAGTCGACATTAAACAACATAAAGATAGGTAATAATTTTCAGTGAGTGTGAATTCAATGCACATTTCGAATACACATTAATTTTTTGGGCTTTAGCAGTGACACGTGAGATTCAAAATTAAATTCATCGATTTCAAACAACAAGTACACCTAGTATATTTAATTTAATTAAATGATTTAGAATAAAGATTGAAATATTGACTGGAAACTGTGTCGATTTTCTAATCCTCCCAGATGAAAGTTATATAATAGGCCCTAACATTATTTATAAACTGAAACAACCATAAAAATTTTACAAAGTGTAGTCATATTTATAAATATTTGAAAAAAATTTCGGCACACTCACATGCATGCCGAATACACTCAAGGCCCAAGAATTGTCGCGATCGCCAGAGCTGCCCATCTCTAAATCGAAACAGTGTACAGGCGTTGAAGATTAAAAAATAAATTTGTAGAGATAAAAAGTAAAATTTAACTCTACCACTTCAGTTTATTTTTGGTGCCGCTAATAATAACTATAATGTAAAGTTATGTAATTTGACACAATTAGACTGTGACTCATTAGACTCCAATATGTTAAGTCTAGCTTTACTTGGAGTGTCGGTGCGAAGGGAACTTTGCTGTGATAATCTTATTGCTAGAATTTGGTTTCTCGTTGATTATTATTAAACAATTGAAATTACGCGGTGAGATTAACTGGACAGTGTATGGAAAAATAATAAAGTTGAATTGCAGGTAACTTTGCTGCTTTTAATAATGAGGGGCACTTTGGCAATTAAAAATTATTTCAAATTCTTAGAAATTCACAGAAAATTGTAGGCTAAATATTTTAAGAATACCCGCTACCACAAAAATTAATATTCTTTTACATAACACTGTATCAATATCGACTGTTTTCGACGAATCATGCTTTTGATGTCTAGGATTAAAAATTTTAGGCCCTATAACATCTCACTGGAAGCCAATGAAAACTGATAGCTGTGAAGTGGTTGCCGAGCAACCGGAAACACATTGCAACCCTCTTAGTAAGTTAATTTTTAAGTTTTGTTCGTTATAAACAAAAAATGTATTCTTTTCATTGGTATAGAATTTATTTCATAATTAAATAACAATGAACGGTAATAAATTGGACTCAGAAGTAGCAATGTACACACACAGATGAATACAATGAGCGCATTCACAAGCATCCACCGCAAAGATTTTTGTTTACGTTTTTGCCTATCACGTGACAAATCCCAAATATAAAGTGTCTGGAATTGGTCAAGTGACAAGTGATAGGCAAAAACGTAAAAAATCCCTTTGCGGTGGATGCTAGTGAACGCGCTCATTGGCTGAAGGTACGATTCAACTCATGTTGTTGTTTATGGTATGGTAATATTACTACAAAAACGGTACGTAACTCACTAAAACAACAACTGGCACATAGGAAACTAGAGAAAACCTACCTATCTTAGACATTATGTTATAAGGTAGGGAAATTAAAAACAATAAATAAGAGAGCGAACGCTTACCAACTGAGACTACAGGCTGGTAACCACATTGCACTCACTGAATTTACACGATGTACAACAAGCGGTTTCGCAAAAGTGACTGAACTGCTCGTAGCCGAACATAAACAAGTCAGTCACATTCCAGGAACCGAGATAAGCCCTAGCACGCGAGGTTTCTTATGACGGATTCCGAGTAAAAGCTGCACCGCGGACACTTATAAACAAGACCTTTGGCAATTAATTGATAAGCGGCTATTGCAGGCGAAGGCGTGGACAGCGGCCAACGATTATTTAGAATCGCAGAACCCTCTCATGACTCACCGCTACAGCGTCTGGTGCGCGGCGGGGACCTTGGACCGTGAGTGGAGCTTGGCGCGGCCGCCGGACAGGTCGAAAGAATAACAAAAACATAGTACCATTGACTAATGGTCACAATACGAGTATAACTCACAGGACTATTGGTCTGCATAAACAAGCAGATTTCACACCATGTCACTGTAGTCATGTTAAAAGAATTATTTCAATAGGGCCTCAACATGCTCCTTTGAGCTTTCAGTGATGTATATAATCTACAACTACGTTTAAATGTATATGTAATTGCTGAACTGCCTAAAAATATCTATAATGTTCGTATGCAACATCGCAGTGCTTAAATTTATGGTAAACAGAGAAATTTATATTATGAGAGGAATATACAGCACAGTGCGTACTTTCATAAAATAATGAAATCTACGGAGTAATTCGCTCTATGGTTAAGACTCCGCCCACCCCTCAAACACTACGCATTTTGAAAGATCTCTTTCAATCCTTTTCAGAGGTCACAAGACTGCCTTACGTTGAAAAATTAAACTATAAGCGCCCCTTTTGTCTTGGAGTTAAAATCCCCCCATGACATTGTTTCACATAAAATGACCGAGCAGCCAGAAAGCTAGACAAAAACATCCATAAATTGCAAGTGTTTATTATTTATACTAACGCAGGAGAGTTTCCATCGGACAACACTGTTTCAACATTTCAAAATTATTAAACAACGTCCCTCTTTTGATTTTTTTCCTACAATTTTTTTTATTTTTATAAAATTTTAAATTAGAAACTACACGGTATGCAAAAACACAGTGAGAGACAAACTCCAATTCACCCGCTGCTATAAGCATCACTGAAAGCCCATCGCCGTTGGAGAAAATCATCATATTAAAAAAGGCTTTGGTGATACAGTACATCAAGGCGTTTGAAACCCCCCCCCCCTATTTTCCTGTATTGATTTATATAAAAACAATGAACAGAAAAAGGAGCTTTTTGAGACTATTTATACAAAAGTTATAGTAGGCCTACCGCACTGTATCTCTCTAGTCAATGCGTAACTATGTGGCCCAACTATATTTGTAGATCATTGGTAAGGTCAATTGTTCATTATAATTTCTCGATTCCTTGTGTTTTACGCAGGATCGCACTGTTTCACGTTGTGAACTGTCAAGATCCTCTACCCCTACCCTTTAATGAAGTGATGTAATCTATACTGGTACTGTATCTGTATCTTATCTGTACCTGCTGCGCCGAGGAGCTGGCGGTGTTCTTGGTCTGCATGGAGCCGACGGAGTTCTTCTTCTGGAAGTTCTCCATGACGGATGCCATCTTGGGTGTGACGTCACCATTCTCCGCGCCCTCCACCGGGAAATCCGACATCTGGAACACACCAACCATCGTCAACGTCATGATCTGCTCACTGACACTGTCATACCACACAGTTTGGAAGATTTGGGAAGGCCTCTTTCAAGAAAATCATTATAGAAGCCAACCAACTCGTTTAACTGTAGTTCTTTCTTATATAAAATAGTTCTTTATACGCTCTAAAATTAAAACTTATACACGAATGTTTTGGTAATTTCAACCCAACAAGAATATCGGTATTCATAATATTATGAGGCAGATACTTATTCGCATTATTTAATTTCTTTTAAACGGCAACAACTATATAACAGTTTCTGTTCCTGTTCAAGAGCAGCTAAACAATGTAGTGGTGTCCTCGGTTCAAAAGTGATGGGATTGTACAAAACCAAATTTTTGTGTTAATGTTTAGCTTTCACTACAAAATCCCATTCGATAGCTTGAGTTCTAGATTAACTGCATCAATTCTCCATTAAAAAACAAAATTACTTAATTTATTTTTAGTTTTTTTTTTGTAACTTAAATGATCCTTGGTTTTTAAAACTACAACAAAAAGCTGTGAAATGTATAATTCCAAAGTGACTGAGATAGGTTAGAGTATACATGTATAATAAATAGTTGACTCAATAAAAAATCTTGCATGAATAATACTTAAATAAAAAATACCAACGTTTGCTGGGATAGGTCAATAATTAGCATGAAGATTTAGGAACGACATTATCATAGCTCCGGAGCAGGATGATAAAGTGCAACAATGTATTGGCACCAACCAATTGTTGCATGTACATACGTATTTGTTTACTGAGGAGAAGAACACCATAAACAACGTTTGAAGGTCTGACCAACATGGCGGCGATCGTGGGCTTGTTATATGCAGTGCATTTAAAACGAGGAGGGGCTATAAGTTTATCATAGACATGGAATATTTTAACTGTCACTTAGTATGAATGAACTACTTCCCTACTTGGGAACTACAACTTTATTATTACTGGTGAACTTTTTCGTGTTTTTTCACTTTTTAAAAAATTTTATAAGTTTTCCAAGCAAGAGTTTTACATGAACTACAACATTATAAAATAAGGTAAGCAAAGTTAATATATTAGAAAATATTTGCATGACCATTGTCTTAACTAGTTTTATTTTTTAAATCCAAAATAATTTCATCTGAATCTTAATAATTGTTGTCCAGCTTTATTATAAAAATCAAAACAATTTAATATTAATCTTAATAATTGTTATGACCGCACGCATTTTATTGTGAGATAAAATTTATCGTTGTGCACACGACTATTGCTAAATCTTTGAAAATCGCATATTGAAGCGATATAAATTACAGAATTTAAACGGGAACTACGGAAAACTTACAATAATTGTTTCAACAAAATCTGGATAATTTCTGTGTGATTAACTTTTAGTAATAACTATAATAAAAAATATTACAGCACAAATAATAATGAGGTTGAAAAAGCGATGGAACAAATGTTGATAAAAAATTTTAATTTCATTTGAGTATATGCTGTTTCTGCTTGGAATAGGCCTACGCGGTTAAAAGTGATTTGGAGTTATTATAAAATTATAGCTTGTTAAAATTCTATATGGGCAACGGTTCAATTCATTTTTATTTGTTTAGCTTTAAAGAAAATGTTTTTAAGGAATTTTCCATCGATCTTTCCTCTTTTAATCGAATGCACACTTAACTTATGTACGAGGAATATGTTTTGCAGTATATAGTGCCAATTAAAACTACCTAAAATAAACCGTTGCAACGATTGGTTATCATATTTCGGGGAGAAGCAGATCACATATAACTAATACAAATACAAGAGGCGAAAACTCTAAGGATAAATCACACTTTAAGTGCGTTTTAGCGAATTTCCCTATAGGGAATACGCTGTTACGGTAGTAGCCATGGTAAGACCTAAGCCCGGGACCATGTTACTTTTTCATTTCGAGGTCCCCAGAAGCCAAAAACACCGTTCGTTCATTTTCATATATATGTATATATATATATATATATATATATATATATATATATATATATATATATATATATATATATATATATATATATATATATATATATATATATATATATATATATATATGTGTCCGTGGTACTGATAACTTTTGAAGGGGACCTCTGATTTTGATGAAATTTGGTATGAAGGTGTAAGACTGGGTCTATTTTCATGAGTTCGCAAACCAGCATGATCGGGTTATGGGAACGGAGTTTTATGGGGTTTCAAAAGGGTCAAAAATGGGTTTTTTGCATTTTTGGAGCATAATTTTCAAAATTCAAGAATTTTAACTAAAACCATTTAAAAGAGCTTTAAAAAACAAACAATTTAGTATTTTGAATTTTTAACTTGGCTTAACAGGTTACGGAGAAAAGCCAAAAATAGGTTTTCCATGTTAATCTTATGGGAAATCAACAAAACCCTGTATCTCGCTTATTTATTGGAATAACTTGATAAAATTTGGTATGTACATTCACTTGGTAGGGTTCAACTGATATTTGCTTACAACACCCACATGGCGGCAAACCTACGTACTCACCCCTATGGGGTTTATGGGGAAAATGAAAAGAACACCATAACTTGATAATATTTGGTATGTACATTCACTTGGTAGGATTTAACTGATATTTGCTTACAACACCCATATGGCCTAACCTACATACTCACACCCATGGGGTTTATGGGGAAAATTAAAAAGTGCCGAATATTGATACAGTTTGACATTTACCTAACGTAACTCTTACATTTCCTAACAAAACTAACATTTTCTAACAACATCCCAAGGCAGCAAACCTACATTCCCATTCCTATGGTGTTTATGGGGAAAATACAATATCTCAAGATCGTTTGGAAATTCGCTGAGTACGCAGGTCTGCTGCGACGGGGGTATTTACTTTTATTATAAAATATAAAGACTGATACTCATGTTGTAAACAGTTATGTAATAAATGTAAACTTACAGAAGGAGTGCCATGCACAGTATTGTTTCTTGACATGTAAAATTTCAGTATTACAATGTATTACACAATATCACGGATTAGAAGTATAATTTTTTTCAAATAATAGCAATTTTCTTAATTTAATAATGCGACCTGACATTTGTTAAAATATGTGATATGTAAAAATCTTGAAATGAAATACATATAACCAAGTTAAATCATAACAATAATCAAACAATTGATAACACGTGGATATTGTGTAATAGACTCTACCAAGGCCATACCTGGCTGAGGCGGAGATGCGTTTATACGTACAGTATACAACACCGACAGTACCTCACGACATAACCTCAACCACAAATTCAATCAAGACTCGGTGATTCTCTTACCTCCGACGTGCTATCACATTAAACTGACACACAAAACCTCCGACACTAAACAGAAAAACCACAGAAACACCGCCGACTAGGAGGGATTTCCGAATCGGAAAAACGACTGCTAGCCGCCTAACACAGATTGGAACTGCGTGGAGCCGGGTACCGTATCGTGTCGTGGGTCTGGTCAAGGACACACAGACAGACAGCCGCCTACTGTGACTGTGACCAGCCACTTCCGGTTCCGCCACCAGCCTCAGGTGGCTGCGATAACAGCCTCTTATCACACACAGATAGCCAACTACTATGATCAGCCACTTCCGGTTCCGCCAACGTACTCAGGTGGCTGCGATAACAGCCTCTTATCACACACAGATAGCCACCTACTATGATCAGCCACTTCCAGTTCCGCCACCGACATCAGGTAGCTGCGATAACAGCCTCTTATCACACACAGATAGCCACCTACTATGATCAGCCACTTCCAGTTCCGCCACCATATACTCAGGTGGCTGCGATAACAGCGTCTTATCACACAGAGTTAGCCACCTACTATGATCAGAAACTTCCAGTTCCGCCACCATATACTCAGGTGGCTGCGATAACAGCCTCTTATCACACACAGATAGCACCCTACTAAGATAAGCCACTTCCGGTTCCGCCACCGGCCTTAGGTAGCTGCGATAACAGCTTCTTATCACACACAGATAGCACCCTACTAAGATAAGCCACTTCCGGTTCCGCCACCGGCCTCAGGTAGCTGCGATAACAGCCTCTTATCACACACAGATAGCACCCTACTATGATCAGCCACTTCCGGTTCCGCCACCGGCCTCAGGTAGCTGCGATAACAGCCTCTTATCACACACAGATAGCACCCTACTATGATCAGCCACTTCCGGTTCCGCCACCGGCCTCAGGTAGCTGCGATAACAGCCTCTTATCACACACAGATAGCCACCGACTATGATCAGCCACTTCCGGTTCCGCCACCGTCCTCAGGTAGCTGCGACAACAGCCTATTATCACACACAGTTATCCGCCTACTTTGACTGTGACCGGCCACTTCCGGTTCCACCTCTCTATTCAGGTGGCTGCGATAACAGCCTCTTATCACACACAGATAGCACCCTACTATGATCAGCCATTTCCTGTTCCGTCACCGTCCTCAGGTGGCTGCGATAACAGCCTCTTATCACACACAGATAGCACCCTACTATGATCAGCCACTTCCGGTTCCGCCACCGGCCTCAGGTAGCTGCGATAACAGCCTCTTATCACACACAGATAGCACCCTACTATGATCAGCCACTTCCGGTTCCGCCACCGGCCTCAGGTGGCTGCGATAACAGCCTCTTATCACACACAGATAGCACCCTACTATGATCAGCCACTTCCGGTTCCGCCAATGTACTCAGGTAGCTGCGATAACAGCCTCTTATCACACACAGATAGCACCCTACTATGATCAGCCACTTCTGGTTCCGCCACCGGCCTCAGGTAGCTGCGATAACAGCCTCTTATCACACACAGATAGCACCCTACTATGATCAGCCACTTCCGGTTCCGCCACCGGCCTCAGGTAGCTGCGATAACAGCCTCTTATCACACACAGATAGCCACCGACTATGATCAGCCACTTCCGGTTCCGCCACCGTCCTCAGGTAGCTGCGATAACAGCCTATTATCACACACAGTTATCCGCCTACTGTGACTGTGACCGGCCACTTCCGGTTCTACCTCTCTCATCAGGTGGCTGCGATAACAGCCTCTTATCACACACAGATAGCCATCTACTATGATCAGCCATTTCCTGTTCCGTCACCGTCCTCAGGTGGCTGCGATAACAGCCTCTTATCACACACAGATAGCACCCTACTATGATCAGCCACTTCCGGTTCCGCCAATGTACTCAGGTAGCTGCGATAACAGCCTCTTATAACACAGATAGCACCCTACTATGATCAGCCACTTCTGGTTCCGCCACCGGCCTCAGGTAGCTGCGATAACAGCCTCTTATCACACACAGATAGCACCCTACTATGATCAGCCACTTCCGGTTCCGCCAACGTACTCAGGTAGCTGCGATAACAGCCTCTTCACACACAGATAGCACCCTACTATGATCAGCCACTTCCGGTTCCGCCAACGTACTCAGGTAGCTGCGATAACAGCCTCTTATCACACACAGATAGCACACTACTATGATCAGCCACTTCCGGTTCCGCCACCGGCCTCAGGTAGCTGCGATAACAGCCTCTTATCACACACAGATAGCACCCTACTATGATCAGCCACTTCCGGTTCCGCCACCGGCCTCAGGTGGCTGCGAAAACAGCCTCTTATCACACACAGATAGCCACCGACTATGATCAGCCACTTCCGGTTCCGCCACCGTCCTCAGGTAGCTGCGATAACAGCCTCTTATCACACACAGATAGCACCCTACTATGATCAGCCACTTCCGGTTCCGCCACCGGCCTCAGGTGGCTGCGATAACAGCCTCTTATCACACACAGATAGCCACCGACTATGATCAGCCACTTCCGGTTCCGCCACCGGCCTCAGGTAGCTGCGATAACAGCCTCTTATCACATACAGATAGCACCCTACTATGATCAGCCACTTCCGGTTCCGCCACCAGCCTCAGGTGGCTGCGATAACAGCCTCTTATCACACACAGATAGCCACCGACTATGATCAGCCACTTCCGGTTCCGCCACCGGCCTCAGGTGGCTGCGATAACAGCCTCTTATCACACACAGATAGCCACCGACTATGATCAGCCACTTCCGGTTCCGCCACCGTCCTCAGGTGGCTGCGATAACAGCCTCTTATCACACACAGATAGCACCCGACTATGATCAGCCACTTCCGGTTCCGCCACCGGCCTCAGGTAGCTGCGATAACAGCCTCTTATCACACACAGATAGCCACCGACTATGATCAGCCACTTCCGGTTCCGCCACCGTCCTCAGGTAACTGCGATAACAGCCTCTTATCACTCACTGTTATCCGCCTACTGTGACTGTGACCGGCCACTTCCGGTTCTACCTCTCTCCTCAGGTGGCTGCGATAACAGCCTCTTATCACACACTGCCGCTACTCCCATACGCTCAGTTGTTACCATGTGTTATGCAACGGAGAAGAACGCCGTTCGGAATATGTGTACCATCATCTCCTCATCTCATGATTATTACCACATGTATTGCAACTTCAACTTCCCTGACATATAAGTTTAGAAGCAAATATAAATACTGTGATTGAAGTCGATTTGAAAACTGTTTGCCATGTTGGATTAGTGCTTAATTTTGTTGATTCAATGAAAATTGCACCTCTTAATTGCCCTTAGCAAAAAGTACGTACAAACTGCGTTTCGACTCAGAAAACTAGTTTTGAGTATATAATAATATTTGCAATCAGATACTCCAAAAATCTGTTTTAATGTATTCTGTATTCTTATTTCTATTGATGACACAGCCTCCCATAACTCGTCCCACAGTTCTAGATGCGACAAACGAAAACCGGGAGGAGCAGGACAAATGCACATATGCGTAAATGATCTATGGTTTCTTTAAGCGTCCAAGTAGATCACAAACAAAAGAAGTCTCGAGGATAACAAAACTATAAATAACGCCAGTTATGGCGGCGCAGAGGACGCCCCCTCAACCTCGGCGGCGGTGTACGAAACAATGACTACCGTGGGCTCACGTTCACACAACACACAGCACACAACGCGGCTTGGGCGAGGAAACAATCCGGAGTAATCAGTTGTTTTGACGCTTTCAGTGCAAACAGTATAAAATCCCAGATTCACCGGATCTACATATTTAGGTCGGCAAGATTGACATTTATTTTTTATGTGATTTGACCGGATTTAACCCTACTACGAAATCTATTCACAATCTTTGAATAATTTCTTAAATATAGCATGAACTACAGTATTTGATTCAAATGTTTTAGGGAAATTTTTCAAATTATATAGCAATTACAAAAAAATAGTAGTAGTCAAACGTGATATCACTAAATCCAGTAAATGAGCCATTGAAAAAGTGTGAGTAAAGAAAAATTTAATATTTTTTATCCCTCGCAGTATGGCGAACAATTTTTATTCATTAGTAATGTCAATGATTTTAACAGTATCTTATAAAATAATCTACTGTAGTAGTTAATTTGTATACAAATGAGAATAGGAGCAAATACATCAAATTAATGAACCTAAGAAAAATACGAGGCAATGAGATTGAGGGTAAGAGATTTTATGGTGGTTTTAGCGATGTATCAAATCATCGGGTTATGGTGATCGCAAGTTAAAATTGGGAGCTATTATCGCTAAACACATCTAAAGGCCTGATAGTAAACTATTTCTGTGTACACAACCCGACCATACAGACGATGACACAACAATCTCATGATGTAATACTACCAACTACAGTATGTCTGTGTTTTAGATGCTCATATGAGACGTTATCGACAGATAAAAAGGAGAACTAGGCTATGATAAAATTTACTACCAAGTAGGCCTACGACATGTTTCCAGCGTAATTTCGTATTACAAACTTTCATTGTTATATTTTTGTCTCACCCGATGTTTTCCAATACGTTTTACTATTGTAAATGGGAAAAGTAACAATAATCTCAAATGGTTTTAAATTGTTTTGAACTAAAATTGAACCAACGTTTCAATTACTTTATAGTATACCGGGTTGACTCTTGGGTTGTAACTCACTTTTGCTATAGTAGTATCATGGTAATCACGCTATTTTACAACCAACTTTTCACAGTTAACAGTTTTCTATAAAAAAAAGAATGCTTAAAATTAGTGTTCTTCATTATTGTTTGCCTTGTGACAGCTGTAAAAAAATGTTTGGCTTTTTTATTCTTTGTTTACTTTATGTTGTTATTTTGTTGCATTAACAGCAGCTCTTAAGATAATGCCAATGTTAAAATTTACAATTTTGAAACTTAATTTTCGACAGAGGTTAGGGTGGTTTCTAAATTTATTCTTGGGTTAAAACACTCTAGGTGCAATATTTAAGCAAAATCTACCCGCTAAATTTCGAAATCATGGAAACTTTATCGCCACAGACACTCCTCGTATGCTATAGAATAGGATATAATCCATAGCATTTATCAAAGTGTTATTGGACTAAATAAATATTTTACCACGATAAAATAACTTATTTTTATTTGTCGGTTTAGACAATATATTTATAAAACCACGAGGATTGTTGTTGGGACTGCCGACTGACCTGGCCACACACTCCATAGCTGATGATCTTGAGCCTGACGGTCTTGTCGACCGTGACGGTGGTCACCACCTGGTGTCTGGCGCTGGCGTCGCTGAAGAAGGGTTTGCCCATGACTGCTGCTGAGGAACACCCGCGATATATGCTGATGGCCCGCGGGCGCAGCGTTAGCTCATGGCTGACTCACCGCGGCACTATCAGCACTATCAGGCTGGCCATCGCACTATCAGTGGTGCCAATCACACGCAGTTCTACCACTACTTCGCACCCGCCGCGCCGATCAGCTGATTCAGATATATTGGCTCTGATATGACGTCACATCAACAGGTGTTCTTCTTGGAATTGTTTTGCTGTTTGGAGTCGTGCGGATTTTTTTAGGGGTTGGACTCGAATTTCAGCTCTAAACCCACTTTATTAGGATTATATTTCATTGCAGTCGGTTATTATGAATCAATCTGTACTTCGGAGAGGCGGATTTTTTTAGGATTAGGACTCGAATTTCAGCTATAAACCCACTTTATTAGGATTAGATTTCATTGCAGTCGGTTATTATGAATCAATCTGTACTTCGGAGAGGCGGATTTTTTTAGGATTAGGACTCGAATTTCAGCTATAAACCCACTTTATTAGGATTAGATTTCATTGCAGTCGGTTATTATGAATCAATCTGTACTTCGGAGAGGCGGATTTTTTTAGGATTAGGACTCGAATTTCAGCTATAAACCCACTTTATTAGGATTAGATTTCATTGCAGTCGGTTATTATGAATCAATCTGTACTTCGGAGAGGCGGATTTTTTTAGGATTAGGACTCGAATTTCAGCTCTAAACCCACTTTATTAGGATTAGATTTCATTGCAGTCGGTTATTATGAATCAATCTGTACTTCGGAGAGGCGGATTTTTTTAGGATTAGGACTCGAATTTCAGCTCTAAACCCACTTTATTAGGATTAGATTTCATTGCAGTCGGTTATTATGAATCAATCTGTACTTCGGAGAGGCGGATTTTTTTAGGATTAGGACTCGAATTTCAGCTCTAAACCCACTTTATTAGGATTAGATTTCATTGCAGTCGGTTATTATGAATCAATCTGTACTTCGGAGAGGCGGATTTTTTTAGGATTAGGACTCGAATTTCAGCTCTAAACCCGCTTTATTAGGATTAGATTTCATTGCAGTCGGTTATTATGAATCAATCTGTACTTCGGAGAGGCGGATTTTTTTAGGATTAGGACTCGAATTTCAGCTCTAAACCCACTTTATTAGGATTAGATTTCATTGCAGTCGGTTATTATGAATCAATCTGTATTTTTGGAGAAAATCGCCAATAGCATTTTGATTCATTCTTTTTACGTAAATAGCTAGTAAGCACTAATACATTAATTATTACGTAATAAAACGTTGAATGTTGGAACTTGCTGGTTCTATGTTACGCGTCAGTTAACTAGAAATAAATTATGGGTTTTTATTAATGCCATAAAACAGAAAACGTTCAAATATTACAGACACTACATCTAACACACTAACAGTTTTTAGCTTCAATAACATTTTAATTGACCATAAACCCTGGCATTGATCGTAAAATGCAAATTGTAATTACAATATATTAATTATGTAGTAAAAATTGAACTTTATTATTTACATCACTCAAACATTATTGGTGAAGAAAATTATAGCTCTTAAAATGTATTTAATAGCCTATAGAAACACAGTACCTTGTCACTGAAGTGACCAGTACTGACCAGTGACCAGTGAATGGGGAAGTACCTATCATTTGGTTTTGTCAAAAATGTTGCAAACTAATTGAGCGGAGCGAGCGGAGCTCCTATACTACACTCCTGCTTTTTATTTACAAGTACTCCTCCTGAACGGCTGGAGTGATCCTCACGAAATTTTGCTCGGTCATAGTAACCATCTATGGGAAGGTATAAATCTGAAATGGTCCAAATCGGACATAAGGGTTCTGTCCTACGGCCCTTTAAAGTTACCATGTTATTTTAATAGGAGAAATATTTTATTTGGCTTGTTTACTGTGTGTTGATTATACAGCTGTTATAAGGATCAAATTTAACTGCAGACTGTTACTTTCAGCTGTTTGTGAATACAGTATTGTCCGGAGATGACTTGTTGGCCAGTGAGGGGGTTGCGGGGTGAGGGGGAAGCTGAAGCATGCCATTGGTCAAAACAATTTGATTTTTGTTTTTGATTTTTTTTATTCCACCATATGTTAAGCTATCAACAAAACCAAAAACATACGGCATCCCTACTGTTGGGAGATGACTTGTTGGCTAGTGAAGGGGAAGATACCCCCACCACTATCAGCTGTTAAATAGCATGGAAATCAAATTAGACATTAACAATTAACCAATAGGAGAGCTAGAAATCACTGAGGAGGGGGTAACCTCCCCTCAATCCCTTTTTCCCTAGCTGGCCAACAAGTCATCTCCCAACTATACGATGTTTTCTTTTATTTTGCAGTCAGCTGTCCTTCTCCACATTGAATTAGGCTAGCTGGTTTGTCAACTAAGATAACTGTTTACTTTTTTTAGCAAAATATTTTCTTGTAGAATAGTACAATCAAGTTTGTTTTTATTTCTTAGTTAACCAAATGACTTGTAGGTTTCGGATGTAAATTTCCCCTCGCCTCCCAACCCCCTCAGTGGCCAACAAGTCATCTCCCGACAATAGATTTATGTGAAATCGTTGTTTTATTTATTTTAGTTGTTTGTTTACCTTTGTACGTGAATGAAATGCCATGTTTACGGAGAGGAGGGGCAAATTTTGGACGACGCACCATTATAATCTAAAGCTTGGTGAAAATTTTAAAAATTACAACAACATTACAATCTAAACATTGTAAACAGTAAACATTTAAACATATAATACCCCGTTGCAGCAAACCTGCGTAATCAAAAATTATTAGAGTACCTATTGCAGACTTGTGGCGAGTAAGTGCTGCGAACAACCTAAATCTGGCGACGATTGTGTGCCGCGAATGAGCCGACTAAAAAGGTGAGTGAGCGCAGCGAACGAACTAAATTGACGGCGAGTGAGCGTAGCGAACAAGCTGACCCAAATGGCTAGTGAGCGCAGCGAATGAGGTAAACCCTGACGGCGAGTGAGCGTAGCGAACGAGCTCCCTTGAATTACGTATACAACATTTGCTATTATTGATTTAAAAAATAGTCGCTCCGCTCAATATTGCAAGCAGACAACTGGATTGTATACCTAGTTTACAATATTACCTATAATCAGAGTTCCCTACTTATTGTTCTTTAGGTTAAGAATCTTTAAATCCTTGAATTGATCAAAAGTTAATTTACTTCAAAACATGTAACAAAAAAAAAACTATTATCTTGATAAAATAATTTGTTTACTATCACGCATTATTATTTTAAACCAATAAACAGTTCGTCCCCGCGCTAGACATACATGCATTAAGTTGTATGCATTGTTGATGCCAGCCAAAACGTACTTAAACATATTGGACAGGACAATGAATGCAACCTTCGTGCAGAATAAAAACTATTCAACAGCAACGAACAATAAGTTATAACAAACGTGTTATTCAACTATAGACTCATAAATTAAATGATAAAAACTTCGAAAACGGTATCTAATTATGAAAAATTCAACAAGGGGTTATTAATCTAATAGCTTACTTATAATTATAAAAAACGCTAAAATGCGATGCTCCAGAACCCCAGTTACAACAAATAAATGCAGCCCAATTGTCAACAGTCTGAAGCAACCTCTTGGTAGTTTACTCACTTCTCATTTGTATTGAATTTTATTCACTATATGTATGGTCTTGTTAAGGCAATATAGCGTAAGATGCTTATAAATCTTTAAAACAGCAGGTGCTAGATAAAAGAAGTCAATAACCCTTTCGAAAATGAGTTATATGATTAATGGGTTATGAGCATTACTTGGGTTTAGTTAGTAGTTAAAGCATATTTATAAATAACAGATAATATGCAGGATAATAAATATTTCTCCTGACACGAGCGCCCAAACCGATGACCCGCTTTGGAGTCACGATTTCCAGCAACGTTTCCAGTTCATTGTAATGTTTTTACACAGATCTGTATAATACGATTGTATTAATTTATTTAAAACCTATCAAAATACTTCGTAAAAAAGCTAACAACGTAAAAAATTGTGTTACAACTTTAACTTTGAAAATATTGAAACATTTTACTTAGTGTTTATACCGGTTTTACCGCTTGATGTGTGAATCAATATTACCGTAAAATTGAGAAGACATCACAATGGCTATCCATTAATGAGGAGAAGAAAAATACATAACATTATTTATAGATTGGTGTCGTGTCAGTATAAATCAATACTTAGACATCGGGTAAAAACAAAATGTAAACCTCATTAGAAAAATTGTAATTTTCACTTTGCCATGTTTGTACTTCAATATTAGCTGATTTTGATCATAATTAAAACTGTTACGAGGTAATTTACCGTATACCGAATATTTTTCGAGATAATTTTCGGAAACTATAAACATACATTTGGAAGTGATACAAATGCTAGGCCTATAGCAATTTTGAGTAAATTTCTCTCTGCTTTAAATGAGCATTTTCAATTATAGACTTAAGTTATAGTAACATATGTTCATTTTTTCGTCACATCGGCAATTCTTTAAATTAAATTTTAACTCTTAAAATTCTTTAAACTATAACTAAAACAAACAAGTAAAATTTTGTCAGTTTCATTTGCGTTAGATTAAAAGAGTTGTTTCATAAATAGACTGACACTAACACTTAAACTAAGCAAATGTTTTGACTGATGTTGACTTTCAGTGCAATCAGCACTGCTCAGTGCTCATCACAGATTTAAAAAATTATCATATACGGACCAAACAAAACATGATTATAGTAGGTCTATTTATTTACTGAGACTTTCTCACTGTTTAAAACAGGTAGACATGCGACTGACCATTTTGAAAAACTCGGCCCTGTCCCTGGTCTTCTTCATCTTGAGAGCGGCGGAGTCGGCGGGCCGGGCGTGGAAGCTGGAGGACGAGGGGCGCATCATCGGCCTGCCTGGGGACCTCGGCACGGGCTAGGGCACGATACTCGCGATCAACCATCAACCGTCAACCAACCGCGTGGTTACTGTTGGCACCTCAGGCCTGGGTAACCACGTGGACACGTGGTGGCCAAACACATGGCTTAGCTAATATCCGGATTAGGGTTTTTATAGCTCAACCTGTATTACAGTATTTTATGTTTCCATTACTATTAAATTGACACGTGTCATTACTAACTCGCTCTCACTGTTTGTTTTTTTTTTATTACATATTGAAAACATGTTCTCTCAGTTAGTCAATAACTCAGTTAGTTAATAACTTAATGACTATGAATACACAAGTATAATTCACTCGTGTGTTCATAGCCAATGATGATATTTTATACATAACAGAAATACTCTATTTCAGTCTATAAATTTACAATTAATTAATTGGTTGCTTTATTAGAAGCGTTGATACTAAATGTCTTTATAGGAAATACATTAAGGCGTTTTAGAAACACTACATATTAACACCATATTTTCTAACCATATGTACATATTGGCAGATTTTATAATAGCGCGCTGAAGCAACACATAATCTTAACCTACATAGATCATCCATCCAAGCTATCCCAGACCTTGTTTTAGCCTCTAGATTAAAACCACTTCAGATCCAAAAATAGTTTGAAGATCTTTGAACTCAAAAACACAACTGCACCACCAAAACACAGCAAAACTGATACGATTATTCGCAATTGAGGGTCGCAACTGAACTGAAACTAATTAAAAACAAGCGAGATAACAACGGAGGAATAGAAGAAGGAGAAGATGGTGTGCGATAACAGTCGACCTTGACCTGGTGATAACAGATAAACTTGTCAGCTGTCAACCGCGAGTCAGTGGCGGCATATGATTAAAGGAAGTGGTTTGGTTTACCACCAAAAGTGGATTGTTTGTTGTTTAGTTATTTAAAGCTAATTACACAATTTATTACCATGCGGTGTAGGTTGATTCTGACAAAAACATTTGTTTTTAAGATGTTATAAGTTTGTTTTATAATTGTTTCTAACCCATGATGAAATGGGGGTAGGACGTGAAATCTTATCCGGTTAAGAAAAATATAAAGGTACTGAGATAATTTTTAAATAACAATAATTTTTCAGAAACGAACTGTATTTGGTTTTCAACTCAGGATGCAAAATGTGGCAACTCAACCAACCATACATTAACTTCACTTTATACTAGTTAACCTTGATAAAGACAGATATATTCTAGCAATTCTTGTAAATAATTTAACAGAGATAAATTCCATTCTACTAATTCTTTCTTAAGACGAGCAATTAACACAACTCCAGCGTAAACATACACTAAAGGAACTTAGTGATAAGGATAAAGGTAATAGGCACATAGTATACTCTGCGTGGTGATAAGATAGAGTAAAAACTTTCCATTTATGATAAATGTTTAAAATTATACAGTATTTGAACGTAACGCTGCTAGTTTTTCATTGATAATTACAGAGCATGTTTATGAGTATAACATATCCATATTGCAGGAAGTACATTTATTATTTGTAACTGCGCAACATTTGTATAAAAATACAGTAAGTACTATGTTCGCTTTTTGCATTGTTGAAAATGATCAGTACTAACCGGCAACGAAAAGTTAACATCCTTCAAATGCGTTGAATAACTCCAAACCAAAGTCTGCACTTCATAGAGAGTCCACATCACTCTTAACTTCAACCAGAACACAATAACTTGTGTATGAATTGCCAACGAGATAAAAACGCAACACAAACGGATAAAAGAACGGGTCATGAAAACAGCATCAACAGTTCCGTTCGAGACACTAGATAACAATATTTGTCAGCTGACACTGGGCGGCGAAGCACGTGTTTCCCGCGCGAAGGTGCTACTGATCGACAATCAGCTGATCGGTTCCGACCAGCTGTTGTTTACACGAACAGCTGATTTGCTGACACAACATGTCGCATCGTATTGTTGGCGTGACCTCATTACTTGAGCCACTTCTGCTGTGAGCTTAGTGTAGCTTTCGTCACCGAAATGCTTGCAGTGCAAACTCTTCTGTTTCAATGTTCCAATGTTTTTAAATAAAGTTACATAACGTGTTCATCGAACGGTGACTGACTTCCTTCCGCTTTTGTTTTTGAAATGAGTACTGTTTGGTTGTGAAAAGGCAGTAGAGTTTTGCATGTTTATCAAAATCGGTGTATCGTTGATAATAAAGTGATATTTGTGAATCATTTTTATTTTAAAAGTACTAGTCCATATAAGATAAGCATATACTAATCCTTCTGTATTTGGAATTCTTTAATTTGCATAAATTGTCATGAGCAATCTTGTGAAAATCTTGAACGTGAATGACACTATAATCATCTCAATTAAACAATATAATTATTTACTCATATTCGGAAAATCCTTTCACAAATGTGGTTTACATTGTACAGTTGGATCAACCAATCCATAGCTACTAATATTATAAATGCGAATGTCCGTTTGTTTGTTACGCTTTCACGCGAAAACTACTAAACCGATCACCATAAAACTTTGTACGCATGTTCTCGGAGGTATCAGAAGTAACAAAGAATACTTTTTATTAAAACAACATATTTTTTATGAAAGGTAAAAAAATTGTTTGCAAAAAAATTCAAAAACTATTTTATTAATTATCTATTTCTTGCTAATAACCAGATTCAAAATAAAAAATTAAAATTTGAGGTATTCCAGCGATTTGTTATGCATAGGATTAGTGTGACGGCGAGTTAGTGTAGCGAACGAGCTAAACCTGACGTCGAAGAACGCGAGCGGAGCCGCGCGGAAAAGCTAGTTGATACTATAAAAAAGTTACATGTGTGTTTCCGGATGTGTGTATTTGTGTATACCATGATATTGATAATGCAAAGAGCTTACAATTTTTGTAAATACAAATCAACCGGGTAATAAAATGGTAAGGGTAAGAACGAGAAAGTTTTTTTTTTCATAACGCTGTACCAATTAAATAAACAGGTTGACAAACTTAAACAGCTTCTAAACTCAAGAATTTTGACCAATCTAAATGCAGGCATAATTTTTATGTCCCCCAGCCAATCTTTCAACCTACAAACACCCGATTGTTGTATTCAGGCATCGATTCCTCGCTTATGCCGTGATACAATCGTAAACCCCCTATACAGCAGTGTGTGTCATATAAATCTGACAGGAAGACGTGCAAGGCGAGTGCAGGTTGCCCGGTATGGCCGCGACCTCACGGCCGAGACGCAAGGTTGGTCACTGTATATCAGCGCCTCCAGCGGCGATGCGGCCAACTAGATTGATTGTCATCATTTGAAGCAATTACCCACTTGATTTATCGACAATGTTAAGGATAACAGCCGACATCACTTGTTCTTGTTGGTAATGGTTTTACAACATTTTATTCCTTGTAAGTTGTTAATTATTCCCTTATGTGGTTAAACTATGGGGACAAGTTTTTATGAATGTATTCCTATTATTTTTTATCTGTTGAAATGTTTCAGGTCTATTCACTAATTAGACAACACAAAATTGTAGTTTTTGTAAAATATGCAACACCTGTAGTAGCTTAAATATTTTTTTTAAGAATGTAGGCCTATAGGAAATATTGCAAAAAATTTCAGCAGATGCAAAACTTGCAAATGCAATAAATACTCTGATTCTGATAGTTGTCATTCAAAAAGGATTTTAAAAATTTTACAACGTATGCAGAACAGTGGTGATAATACAAGAATAACAATTACATAACATTTTTTTATTACCTTAACCAAAGATCCAATTCATAATAATACAATTAACACTATAATCCCGAAAAAATAAATTTTATTTTGTTTACCAGATTTTTCAATTTCCATGCACTCATGCAACATTTTTTAAAGAATATTTTATTTTGAAGTCAAATGACATTTTTGAACAATATCTGTGTTTTATTTTTTATTTTCTAAAAGTTAAGCTGAAATTCATTAGTTATATGTACGATTTTTTCAATTTTCCATGTTTAGGTAAATTTAAATTGCACAAATTCATATAATAATTAGTACTGTACACATAAAAACCAAATATAACGAAAACCACCATTTCAACTGGCATACGAATACCGGCTAGTGGTGAATTGGTTTTAAATCGTGAAACAATAAAAGCGAGGCGGTAGCAACTGTTCGGCGTGGAACATACCAGAGAGTGTGACGTCAATGGGAGAACTGTTATCGTATTGAGGCGGTAGCTTGTGTAGCCTAACATGTAACTCGTACACAGACACACGTTCCTGTGCCGCAGACAAGCCGGCCTGCTACACCAACACCAACACCAACAAACCAAGCGCCCGCGTCACGGTTAAAAATACAAACTACAGTTTTCCAAACATACGCTAAAATAGGCTCAGCAAATCCTGTGGACAAGATACACTGATAACCTCTAAGGTTGACGATACACTATTTTTAAGGTTGAGTGGAATTTAACTTTAGTGAAGTAACTAGCACAATATTCTAAAAAATATGGTAAGGAATGCATTAATCATAAGGTTTAGGTTTAAGAATCATAATTAAATTAATAGATACTTATGCTAAATCCGCGAAGCTCTAACTTTCTGAATAATTTCATTATTTCTCCTCCTATGACAATACACTATACCTCCCATATATCCCAAAACTTATAGAAACCTATAGAAAGTGGGCCTTCATTATTTATATTTGACGAATACTCCTCCGATTGTGGTGATAAATATTACAGACACCATTGGAATATAAAGAGATTTCTAACAAAACTAATAAGAGACAAAGTAACTTATTGTTTGAAAAGTTCTTGCACAGACAATAATTTTAGTTAACAAAAGTGCGCTGTGGGCACTAACTTAGTGTGACTAATTAAGATTGCTCTTTTAAAAATATTACTAAAGTTGTAAAATCGGCTCAGTAATACGTTTTAAAGTAAAAATGACAATCGATCATGAAGGGCTGAATATTTTAGTACTTTACGACACCTCATATTTTACTTCATCATGTCTCGTAACAAAAATACTGTATTCAATCATTCATTAACAAATCAAAACATTTTTCTTTGAAAACATTAACATTAATGACCGTGTGAAACCGTATTTTTAATATATTTTGAATATTTACTAGAATCAACAATACAAGTGGTAACTCAAAAGTCCAAATCGTTAACATAATAAAATATAACAAACAAAACAGTGAGAGCGAGCTTGGGAATTCACACAGTGACAACAAACAATAATTAAACTCACAAAAACACATTCAACTCGACCGAACTGACTATAGAACAAACGCGCAAACCGCGGAAAGTAAACTGGGCGGAATTACTAGAACGAGAACAAAACCAGATCCAGATGCGCGCGGACGTAGTGCGCAGACTCGGTACAGTAGCCCCGCCGCCGCGCCGTCACTGCTGTCACTGTCACTACTGTCACTGTCAGATGTGCGCTAACAGGTGATTCAGGCGAATGAATGAAGCCTGCCCACATCCGCTGAATCATGCGCGGGAATGCCTGCCTAAATGGCAAAATTGGCAAGGTCGTCATCTCTTTACCGCGTTTGCAGAGAGATTTTAAATGAGACATTTTAGGAATTTTCGCGAGACGTGGACCGCGTTTTGATAAAACGGGAGGTCTTCTGACATTAGTAGTGGGGTTTGGTTACTTTCAAAACGGAAGTCGTGCCAATTGCCAGCCGCTGCCGGCCAGCTGCCATCGGCCAGCTGCCAAATCAGTCGCTGCCGCCATATGCCATGCCATATAGCTTCAGGTGGGGAGAGGCTAAATCAAATGAAAGGGTGGAGAAGGGGTGAGGAGATGGTGTTAATTTTTGAAGTAGGAGTTAGTGTATAAAGGAGAGGGGATAATTGCTTCAAGGTCATATGGAGGGGGTTTTAAAAAAGACTGAACTCTAAGAGTTCAGTTTATCGGTGATCATCATACAGGTCAGTCGAAACCGACAAGGGATTGAAGAATAGCTTCTACATCATTTATTGTTGTAGAAGATACATCTGGAACTTGTACAGGGATCTGAGGAGTTGTTGAAGTTGAATTTCTAGAAGGATTTTCCCTTGGATGAGTTGTTGATGATATTTCATGAACTTGAACATTTTCTTGGTTGGTTTCCATTATTATTGTAGTGTGAATTAGAGTGGAGATGTTGTTAGCTGAAGAGCATAGAAGATAATGAAGTAGGAATTATTGTCGGGGCCCTTATATAGGGAATGGTGGGGGTAAAATAAAAAAACTTGTTGAACACAGTCGATAGGTGTAACAAGTTCTAAGTTATTTAAATGTAACATAGAACGTAAAATGTCGTAAATAACACTATCATCAACATTAACCTGAGAAGTTGTTGAATAGTATAATGGGTTAAAACTGTACTTCTTCCTAACTCTATTTAAATTAGTTTTACACTTTGAAATTGAAGGTTTAGAAGTACTTCGTAATATGTGTTGTGTTCGCAAAAGCTTTAATTTTAAACATTGTGCAGTCATTATAATCGATGTGTTAAGTTCAGAAGTTAAAAGAAGACTGAGATATAAAATGAAGTGTAAAAGAAATTGAAACAGAAAGCCAGAGTAGTAATTTTATAGGTTAGAATTTACAAAGGCTATTTCATGGATAATTCTAACCTCAAACCTAGTAAGTGAAGTAGTCATAACATAAAACTAACGAGAGATGATGACCGAGCGGATGCGAGGCAATGAATGTTTGTAGCGAAATAAACTACCCACCTTTATAGAGGCAATAATTCCAGCCAGATGGCGGCAGATGGCAAGCAAATGACTGGTTGACCGACTTTCACTGACTTGAGTAGTAAGAGAAGTAGGGTTCTGTGTCTATCCCTACTCCTTGGGGTCAATGACCGACCGGAAAGGTCAATGACCCCCCCCCCCCCGAAAAAATGGAGCCCCCCCCCCCTCCCCCTACTATTTCCCCCACTCCTTCCCCCACTCTTCCAGGTCAATGGCCGGTCACCACCGGTTGTTGACTTTATGTGGTGAAACCAGACTAAATATGGCAGCTGCCATGGATAATTCTAACCTCAAACCTGCTGCGCATGCAACGAGTTCTCCGGATCGGAATAGTGACTATGCTATTGCGCATGCGCCTAGTCCTGTATTACTCACTTTAGCGCTACTGCACATGGATAATTCTAACCTCAAACCTTGGTTTTGCGTTGCTGTGCATATGCTGCTCCCCACTCCTTCGCCTTCCTTTTACACTGCTGCGAATTGGACTGGATTGAACACTGTACTGGAGTGAAACAACTTCCCCCACTCCTTGAAAACCCGAGGAGCGATAGGAGCTACATCTTTGCTTCAGTCGCCAACAAACTTTCATAGCGAAAGGTTGTTGGCAACTCAGCAAGAGGTTTCAAATATATAGTAGGCCTATATATATTTGAACTTCTTCTACTATGTTGCGTTTTTTAATGCAATGTGGTATGTGTGTGTGTGTGTGTGTTTAGTTTTAAGGTGTATTTAATTTAAGAAATAATTTGCGCATTGCGATGTTAGTTATAAGTTGGGTTTAGCATTAAGGTGTATTAATTTTTAAGAATAATGATGGTATTTAGCATTAAGGTGTATTAATTTTAAGAATAATGATGGTATTTGGTTGTGTTGAATTATTTGGTTTTTAATAATGATGTGTTGGTACTACTAATTTATGTTTGTTTTGTGCATTTGTTTTGCCTTACAGCTAGATGTTAGGGGGTAGATTAACTGTAAATTCAGAAGTTCAGTTGAACTTCATTTAAAATGGGTGGGACATCCGCAAGTCGGACTTTTTTTTGCATTTTGTTTAGGAATATGATGGGTGGGGTTAGTTTGGGTGGGGTTAGAGTTGCGTTTCTGCATTAGGTGTTCCAGTTTCCCTTGGAATTCATGGTTACGGTAGACCCGGACCGGACCGTTACGGTAGACCCGGACGGTCCAAACAAAATTGCGTCGATGTCCCTTGCAGAACGTAACTAGTGGGTTGGGAGTGGGAACCGTTAGGCAAACAGGGTGGTGGGAACAGTATTACTGTTCCCATCACCTTGGATCATTATAAATCTTGAATGACCTTGACCCACTTTTGGAAGGGTCAATGACCCCCCCCCCCCCCGAAAAAATGGAGCCCCCCCCCCCCGAAAAAATGGAACCCCCCCCCCCTTTCCCCCACCACTCCTTCCCCCACCAGTCCTTCCCCCACCTCCCGGGCCAATGACCGGTCATGGCCGGCTGCTAACCCCTCTCATTTGCATACCGTTATAAAAGACGCGTTGGCCGGGGCTAGTGTTTCATTCCGATTCCAGACGTTAGGCTGTGAACTTGGAGTTATAACGATGTCTTCTGTGCCTACTACTACTTCTACTACTTCTACCACTTCAACTTTTACTTCGACTTCGACTTCGACTTCGATTTCTACAGCTGTTACTGCATCAAACAAAACTCTTCGCTTGAAAAACTGTCCGGATTGGTATAAGAAGAAGCTTTCATCTGAACCTTCAACTTCTGGAGCTATTCTTCTGCCAACCAACTCTTCTAGACTTCGCAGTATTTTTTCACCACCTTCACCTTCGCCTTCAAACGACTCCGCACCACCATCAACTATGATGCCGCCACCGCAGAAGCCAGTTCCCCGTCTTAATACTCCTTCCATTGAAACTATTGTTCATCACCTTAGTACACCCATTATCCCACTATCACCATTGCCTCCTACCCCACCACTTGCTACAGTTGAAGACCATACCTATCACAAAACTAATTCCTCTAAACCAGTTCCTAAACTTGCCCCTAAACCTGCCCCTAAACCTGCTCCTAAACCTGCTCCTTCAGAGCAATTTCGATCATTACAAGAAGAGCGTCGTAGGGCATTTAGCCGTCCCACTACTTGCCCTGAAATGCTTATTAAGGGAATTAAGAAAGGATCAGCTTGTGGGAGGAAATGTGTTAAAAATGAAAGTTTTTGCCGTGTACATATCGTGAAACATATTTCTGAACCACAACTGACAGAAACCCCCACCGTTGAAGACAATCCTAAAATAATATCCGTCAGAGGAGAGAGGCTTAAGAAAGGTTTGAAATATTTTTTTCTAAGTGTTGTTGACCACCAACACATTTTGGCAAAATGTAACGGCTTAAAATATAAAATTAGAGTTTGTGAGAATTTGTGTAAAGAGAAGAGATTTAATACTTTAGATTCTCAAGACTTTCTCCTCAGGGATAAAAAGGATTGTATTACAAGGTGGGGGCGTAAACAGTAAATTCACTTAGTTTTTTCCAAATTGTTGCTAAAAAAATAATGGGGGAGAAACACAACGCGTTATAGCGTTGTGTTTCTCCCCCATTATTTTTTAACACTCTAAGTCTCGTGACCTACTTTCATGTGAGTAGTGAGTAAAGGATGGTTCTGTGTTTGTCTGCATTCCTTCGGGTCAATGACCGGACCTGAAAGGTCAATGACCCCCCCCCCCGAAAAAATGGAGCCCCCCCCCCGAAAAAATGGAGCCCCCCCCCCCCCCCGAAAAAATGGAGCCCCCCCCCCTTTCCCCCACCACTCCTTCCCCCACCATTCTTTCCCCTACCACTCCTCTGGGTGAATGGCCGGTCATGACCGGTTGTCTACCTACATCTAACCGTTATACTAGCTACTCCAGAGTCTTCATTCCAATCCGTGAGACCACTGCTGCAACATGCCTACTCTATTAGAATTATGTTTGCAACAGATAGTTTCAAATATAGTGTTGGCGGAACTTGCATTTGAAGATGGAAACCTTCCACTAACACTACGTCAAGAAGTGTATTCTTTTTATAGGGAAAATTTTGGACTTTTTCATTATCTTCAGTATAAATTTATGGATGGAACAAATATGTGTCCAGAATGTGGTTCGGCTGCAATAGGAAATGGATTATTGGATTTTACAATAGATGGTGGAATTTATGAATACAAATGTTACTTGTCATACAAGTTTATCATCCCAGAAGAAGAAAAATGTGATATTTGTGCAATTAATTTGTACAAGTTTACACAAGCCAATCCTGCTGAAATCCATTTGGAAAACAACATTGAAGTCCCTTATTTTTTTATGCCTTAAGCTCCATAGCAGTCCACCAAACCCAGCCAAACGGCCCTTTTCAGGGCCACCTAAGACTTAAATTTAGGGATGTAAGCTATTTAGCTTACATGCGACTTAGCAGAAATAAGTTCTGGTACATGGCTAGTTTGATCCGTGTAGTAGTAAGCAAAGGAGGGTTCTGTGTCCATCCCCACTCCTTAGGGTCAATGACCGGACCTGAAAGGTCAATGACCCCCCCCCCCCCGAAAAAATGGAGCCCCCCCCCCCCTCTCCCCCACTCCTTCCCCCACTCCTTCCCCCACCTCCCGGGCCAATGACCGGTCATGGCCGGCTGCTAACCCCTCTCATTTGCATACCGTTATAAAAGACGCGCCGGCTATGGCTAGTGTTTCATTCTGGTTTCTTCCACCACTCTCGTTGCTTCGCCGCTCTTGTTGCTTTGTTCCTGCCAGTTTTAATATCTTTATTTTTAAAATGCTTCCTTACTTTAATGAAAATTTTAATCCTTCAGAAAATGCAGATGTTTTTCAACCACCTGAAGATGGTTTCCAACATCATGAAGAAAATGCTTTCCAAGAACATGAAGAAGATGTGATAGAAGACATGGATAATAGCAGTGAAGATGAAAGTGAAGATGACAGTGAAGATGAAATTGAAATTAATGAACAATTCAAAGTATATTTTATAGAAACACAATTCCCTTTTGATGTAGTTGAAAGATTTATTTTTGAAGCACATAGATGGCTAAATTTAGGATTCAACATTATAATTGGTTCACCTATTGTCTACAATAACAGTAACTTCTTCCTTGTAACTCCAAATGATCGAGAACAAATTCTTACTTGGCAGGATGATGTGATGAGATCATACGAACTGAACATTGGTGTTGGGTACTTTGTTGCAAGAGTGGCTTAATAACCACATTACCCTTCCCCCACCTCCACCCTATCCCTTCCCAATCCTTATTCCTTCCCCCTCCCCATATTTAAAATTTATAAAAGTGGGGCTATGAACCTTCAGGTTTCTAGTCTGTACTCGCACTTTGTGCCGTGAAGTACATCTCTTGTATTTTTTTCTCCACCTTTTAAAATATTATTTATTTGAAAAAATGCCTCCTAATGTGAATTACCATTTTAATTCTTCCGAAATTTCCGATGTTTTTGTACAACCTGAAGACATTTTAAATAATGATAGTGAGAGTGAGAGTGAAGAAGATGATGATTATAGTGTTGAACTTAGTGAAGAACGTAAAGTTATAGCAATTGATCCACAATTTCCATTTGATACAATAGAAAACTTTTTGGTTGAAGCTAATAAATGGTTAAATTTAGGATGTTATATACGAATTGACTCTTTTATATTGTATGGTGATAGTCATTCTTTCCTTGTCACACCAAATGACAGAGACCGCATGTTGCAGTGGGCACAATCTATGATGGAGTGCTATGAACAAGGTGTGGACACTGGTGGCTATTTTCTTGCACAAGTAGTGTAATAACAAAATTACTTTTCCCCCCACCCTATACCCTATCCCTTCCCAATCCTTATTTCTTCCCCCTCCCCATTTTTAAAATTGATGAAAAGGCAGGCTATGAACGTCCAAGTTTCTAGTCTGTACCCACACCTTGTAGCATCAAGATGCTTACCAGACTTGATGGTTTTATAGCCAATGATATTAATATATGGAGTTTAATAACAAACTTACGGATAAAAATTGAAGAAAAAATTATGGGAAACAATGAGCTAGGAGTTATTGTTTTTGTTTCATTAGTAGAACATTTTGAAATTTTGTATAGTATAAAAGTAACAATTAACAATATTAATGAACTATTTCCTTGGACAATATTTATTCGCAATAAAATTGAAGAGCAGAAAATTATAGTAGATGTGACAGCAATGAAATATAACCTAGATAGAGAAGAATAGATACTAACCCCCTTCCTATTCCTTTGTTTTGCAAAAATAGTGGGGGTAGGAGTATATATAAGACTAAGTAAGCGATACATAGTTTGTTATTTGAAGTAAAAGAAGTAGTAAAGAAACATGTTGTCTAGAGATACTCCATTTATTAATTATTCTCAAGTTAAAGATGTTTTTGAAAGCACAAATGAAATACAGGAAGAAAACATAGAGGAAACTTATGACGAAACTGATAATGATTCTATGATGGAAGAGGAAGAAATGGTACAGATTGAACAAGAACTATTTGAAGAAATGATAAATGATAGTGATGAAGATATAATTAAGGAAGCTATTGAAATATTTATATTGGATTCATCATTGGAATCACCCATATCACCTTTACTGTCTTCTGAATCTGAATCTGAATTGGACTAAGGTACCCCCACTATTTTGAAGAAGTAGTGGAGGGAAAATATCCCCACCACAAGTTAAAAGTTGGTGGGGGAATGTTTATAAATGTGTTAAATATTTGTGCAGGAGATCAGTCTTAAAGAGACTAGTGACCGAAGATGTTTCGTAAAATACCTTTTGATCCTTCATACTACAATCTGTTTGATATACATCGTTTTCCAGACATTGAGGAGAAATTGTACAAGAAATTTTGTTCTCTACTGGATAAACCACAAAAACTACCACCTAATACTTTTACCTACAAGCTACCTATCATGGACAAGGACGATGTAAGCAAAATACCATTGGTTCAAGTCAAATTTTTGGAAGAAAAAATTCTTGTTTGTGTCAGGGAAGTATTTCACAATGATTATTAAAAAAAATTGGCTTTCAACTTTATTCAAGAACATGCGGGATCTGAAAGAGAACAGTATCCCGAACCATATTACAAATATCTTTTCGAGAATGGAGCGAGTGTAACTGTAGAAATAACCATTACATTAGTATAACTCTCCCCACCACTGACGTCTCCCCACCATTGGCATCTCCCCACTACTGACTTAAATTTGGTGGGGGAATGTGGATAAATGTGTTGACTATCTGTGTAGAAGCTTACTCTTCGAGAAATTGTTGATCAAAATGTTTCATCATGTACCTTGTGATCCGACTTCTTCCTTCAGGGAAAAACAAAGATTAAAACGACTAGAAAAAGAAAGACAAGACCGAGAAGATATGAAGATGGAATTTAATAGACTACAATTTCAAATACCAGGAATTGAACTTGGAGCACCAAGATTGAAAACTCTCCACTGGGCTGGAAGTTATATCAAATTTTTGAAAGTACAAGTTGAAGCAAGAGATCTAAAATTGAAAACATTAGAAATGGAAAATCGAGAATTGAAGAAATTAATATCACACATGTCTGGTAATACAACTGTTCAAGAAGGTGAAGAAGAAGGAAAAGAAATTTTAGGAATCTAAATTATCAGCACCCCTTTTAGAGAATAGGGAATAGATCACTTTGTGGTAATGTAATAACATGCCGCTTAGTGATCTATTCCCAGTTCTCGCTTAATATCCGATGACCTTGACCTACATAAAAGTGGTGGGGGTAAGAGCATATAAAGAGATAGTTATGGATATAACTTTCAGTACAAGTCTAACACTATGGACAGCTTGTTAGTTTTGTGTTTACAACAAATTATCAATAATGGGTTTCTTTACCGTTATATAATAACATCAAATAAATGTGAAATACCTCAACCAATTCGTGAAATGGTCATGAAATTTAAGAAGGACAATAGTGGATTTGGTATTTATCTTGCTTTTATTTTTGAAGATGGAACAAAAATGTGTCATGATTGTGGAAAAGCATCTGTTTTAGACTTTGAACAATTTGAAGATGATGGAGGTAAATTAGTTCACCTTGTAAAAGGCCAAGTGATGAAATTTGAAACAGTCAAGAAAAAATGTAACATTTGTGCACAAAACTTGTTTGAATTTATTAAGTATAGTGCATTAAAATCATGATATCCCTTCTACATATGAAGAAGGTGGGGAAGAAAAAGAGTGGGGATTATAAAGTGGTGGGAGAACTTGTATAAATGTAGGCTGTTTGAAGAGACTTTTAATATTGTTGCAGCATTTGTTGAAACAACATGCAGTTCGAAATTTGCCATTTTAAAATTAAATATGAAGATTGGAGCTCTGTTGCAGGATTTGTCAAGTCTAAAGAAGAAAATCAAAAGTTGCTAAATGTACATTGCTATATTCACAATGAAGAAAGTCATGACAAAATAATGGCATATTTAAACACACCTAATGTAACATCAGAAAGCTCTGCATTTATAAAATATTTAAAAGAAGAAGATTTGGATGTGACCCTAGAAGTTTGGTATCTAATTTAAATTATTGTGGTGGGGGGAAATGTAGAAGTTATTGGTGGGGGAAATGAGATAAAACCAGCAAAATTGTAGAACAGAATTCACTCTATACAACGATGGAGCATCCTTCCACAACACCTGTATTGGCATCTGTGGATTGGCATCAAAATTATCAACTAAATACTTCAAGTTCAAATTGTTATGAAAATCATCAGCCTAGCACTTCAAATTCAAATTGGTATGAAAATCAGCTGCCTAGTACTTCAAGTTCAATTTGGTATGAAAATCAGCAACCGGCCACTTCAAGTATAAATTGTTATGGAAATCAGCAAACTATTACTTCAACACAAAATTTCTATGAAAATCAACAGCCGACAACATCAACTAATTTTTGTACATCAGTATTTAAAGTATCAAAACCCCATTTGGAGTGTAATAAGTTAATATCAGCTCAATCAGGAAGAATCAGGAAAAACACATACATGAGAGAAAGGTGCAAGAGAGAAAGGATAGAATTTACAAAATTACAGTTAACAGTTCCCTCTATTAAAGTGGGATGTACTAGAATACAAACTTTGCAAGCAACCAATGCATATTTGTTGGAATTGTTAGAAAAAATTGAAAAGTTGGAGAAGAAGAATGAACATTGTAAGAAGTAAACACTCATTCCCCCCAAGAAAAACAAAAAAAAATAATAAAATAGTAAAATGAAAAAAAAAGTAGATGTAGAATAGAGAGCGAGGAATAGATCACTTTGTGGTAATGGACTAACATGCCACTTAGTGCTCTATTCCTCGTTCTCGCGTTATATTGGATGACCTTGACCTACATTAGTAGGGTGGGGGAAATTGAAAATGGTGGGGGAAAGTGTATAAAGGAGAAGCCTACTGTAGAGGAATCACTCTGAAAGTAAACTTGTCAGAAGTATGGACTTGACCACAAGCAAAGGAGAAGATAGAAAACAAAGATTTCGAGAAATGGCTAAAGTAAGAGAGTCAAGAATAAGGTTGAGATTTTACAAACTACAGAGATTGATTCCTGGTGTTAAGTTAGGAGAAATAAGATCAAGAACGGTAGACATGGCGGCTGATTACATCAGTTACTTACAATCGGAATTAATGATAAAGGAAGCAAGAATAGAAGAGCTGGAGCACAAGATAAAACAACATATTGAAACATCGTACAATGAACCTATAAATTGTGTAATAAAAGAAGAAGATGTAAAAGACTTAAATTAAACAAAAAAATGAATTTGGACTTTGGTTATTGATTGGACACTTCTTAGAGAATGGGGAATAGATCACTTTGTAGTAATGAATCATCATGCTGCTTAGTGATCTATTCCCAGTTCTCGCTTAATCAAAAATGACCTTGACATACTTAGCAAAATATCATATAAGCCGGATCAAAAACAGTTATTCCTCATTTACTGGAAATGGCTCCTGTAGACAACACCGATTATCCAAGGAAATCTATGATTGAAATATTGTATAAAATTCAATTAGAGGATTTAAATATGGAAGAAGATGAAAATAATAGCGAAACTTCAAAAGTAGAAACTATAAATGATATGGATGTGGATGTAACAACATCAGAAGAAGAAAATGCCAATGATGTGGAGAATGAAAATTTGGATATGGATGTAGTAATATCAGAGTCTTCGTCATCATTTGAATATGAAGAAATACATATTGAAACTCCAATTCATATAGAGAATATTAATGAAGAATCTGTTAGTAGAAGATTAATATTTTGTCCAAGACGTTTGTTTTCTTCTGAAAGTGAAGAAGAAGAAGATGAAATAGTAGTGGGGGAACTATTATAAAAGAAGGAAAGGGAGAGCTCATTTCATTTATTGGCGAAATTTTGAAGAGTGAACACCACCAAACATGTATCATTGCGATAAATGTTTGGAATCGTTTAATGATGATATTCTGTTAGAAATACATAAGGAACTAATTCACAACAACATAGAAGAACAAGAAGAACAAGAAGAACAAAATGAAATAACAGCAAGACCTACAACAACTTTACCAAATTTACAAGTATCAGCTTTACCCGGAAAGGTAGTAATGCATCATAAGATTCAAAATGAAGATTTAAACTTAGAAGAATTTATTAGAGAAGCAAAACCAATCATCAGTAGAACTTTAAAAGAAGAATTAAAAAGATTGAATTTTCTCAAATTTGGATTACTACTAGAAGCTATGTTTATAAATGTACAAGAAGAATTATCACCAAGAGGATTTATAACTAAAAATCAAACTATCATAGGAAGTTCAGACATTGATTCAATAGTTGAAAAATGTATAGAAGAAATATTAACTAAAATTCAGGAACATGAAGGACGAGGATCAGGGTGGAGTCTTATAAGTATTGAAGGATTAAATATAAGAGTTCATAAACATGGATATGGACTAATGGGATCTAGTTATATTCGTTTACCAAAAATAATTGAAGATACAAGATCATGTGTTAATGTGAAAAATCAAGATAACGAATGTTTTAGATATGCGATGACATGTAAATTTGTACCAAATCATTGTAATGAACCAAACCAGCACTATGAAAATCAAAGATATAGATATAACTTTCAAGGAATTAGTTATCCTGTATCACTAAAAGATATATCAAAATTTGAGAAGAAAAATCCCGGCACATCTATTAATGTTTTTGGATTAGATAGTTCAAATAAAGTTTATCCTTTACGTATTGCTAAAGAAGAACTAGCAGATCATACAGATTTACTACTACTAACACAAGGAGATGTATCTCATTATGTGTATATAAAGAAATTTGACTCTCTTGTTAATAAACAACTTTCAAAAAATCGAAACAAAAAGCTGATCTGCAAAAGATGTTTTAATTTCCAACGAGAAGGAAGACAAGGAATGGAATGGTTACAAGAGCACAAAAGATTATGTAACAATAATTATGAAGCAAAAATTATTTTACCTTCAGAAAGCAGAGCATTTATTACATTTCAAAAAGTTCATCATCAATATCGTATCCCTATAGTTGTATATGCTGATTTTGAATCAACACTAATTCCTATAGAAGATGAAAATTGTGAAGCTAGAAAAAGTGTCAAATATCAAATGCATAAACCAAATAGTTTTTGTTTAATGGTTAAATCAACATTATCAGAAGAACATTTAAACCAATATGGATTAACTTCAGAACCTCTAGTATATCGTGGTGAAAATGTGGAAACAATATTTCTTGACCATTTATATTTAATAGCTGAAAATGTACAAAGATTATATACAAATATTATACCAATGAAACCGATGGAGGAAGAAGAGGAAATTCAACATGAAAATGCAACTCATTGTTTCTTATGTAAAAATGAATTTACCATTGACAATTATAAAGTTAAAGATCATGACCACCTTACAGGTTATTACAGGGGTGCTGCTTGTAATAAATGTAATTTGAGCTATCGTTTACCACTATTTATTCCTGTGGTTCTCCATAACCTCAGTGGGTATGATGCTCATTTTATAATACCTGAATTAGGAAGAGACGATGGTTCGATATATGTATTGGCTGAAACTTCAGAAAAATTTATAAGTTTTTCTAAAACAGTTGGAAATGTCAAATTAAGATTTTTAGACTCCTACCGATTTATGCCGTCGAGTTTGTCTAAACTTTCTGAAAATTTAAGGAAACAAGATTTTATTGAAACAAAAAAGATTGTAAGTAACGACAAACTGGATCTCGTACTTCGGAAAGGTGTTTTCCCATATGATTATATAGACAGTTTAGAAAAGTTTAATGAAACATCACTTCCGCCAAAAGAAGAATTTAAAAGTAAACTATACGACATGGACATATCTCAAGAGGATTATGATCATGCATGTAAAGTATGGAATGAATTAGGATTTACAACATTGGGAGAATATTCAGATTTTTATGTTAAATTAGATGTAACTTTATTATGTGATATAATGGAAGAATTTAGAAATACATGTTTTGCAGCATATGGATTGGACCCTCTTCATTCATACACTTCACCTGGACTAGCATGGCAAGCCATGTTGAAAGAAACAAATTGTAAATTACAACTTCTTACTGATATAGATATGGTTTTAATGTTAGAATCAGGAGTTCGAGGGGGATTGACACAAAGTGTAACCAGACATGTTAAGGCTAATAATAAGTATCTGCCCGATTATGATGCATCAAAACCAACAACATTTCTAGGTTATTTCGATGCAAATAACTTATACGGATGGGCAATGTCAAATCCCCTTCCATATGATAATTTTAAATGGATAGATCCAGAATCAATTGGAAACATAATGGATATACCAAAGCATGGTGAAACTGGTTACATTTTTGACGTCGATTTTGAATATCCTGAACATCTTCATGATCATCATTACGATTTACCACTTCTTCCAAAGACTGAAATTTCCCCTACTGGAAGATGGCCAAAATTATTAATGACTTTAAACAATAAGTCTAGGTATGTTGGACATTATTGGATGATACAACAGGCTTTAGACTTGGGATTAAAAATTACAAAAATTAATCGAATACTACAATTCTCTCAATCTTGTTGGCTGAAACCGTACATCGACAACAACACAAGAAGAAGAGCTGCTGCTACATCAAGTTTTCAAAAAGATTTTTTCAAACTGATGAACAATGCAATATTTGGCAAAACTTTAGAAAACAAAAGGAAACATAAGAATATCAAATTAGTAACTGATCCAGTAAAATTACAGAAACTAGTGCAACAACCAAACTTTGGTTCATCGGTAATTATAAATGAAAATCTTGTCGTCATTTCTATGAACAAAAAATCAGTTGTATTGGATCGTCCTTTATATCTTGGAATGTCAATATTGGATATTTCTAAAACACACATGTACGAGTTTCATTATAAGAAGATGGTTAATTATTATGGAAGAGATAACATTGGTATTGTATATATGGATACGGATGCACTTATTTACTGGATTAAAACAAATGACATGTATGAGGATTTACGGACCTTTGTATATAAAGATGATTTTGATTTTTCCGATTATCCTAAGGACCATCCAAATTACGACTATGACAAAAACAAAAAAGTATTGGGAAAATTTAAAGATGAAACAAATGGTGTGCCGATGATGGAAATTGTAGCATTAATGTCTAAACTCTATTCATTTCAACTGTACATAAATGAAAGGAATGAATATCAAGTCACAAAAAAAGCTAAAGGAATAAAGACATCTTTCCTAAAGAAGAACGTACAGTTTCAACATTATAAAAGATGTTTGTTTGAAAATGTTGAAACAACTGCAACATTTAACACTATTAGAAGTTATAACCACCAACTTTTTAGTGTCAAACAAACAAAGTGGGCATTAAGCTACAAAGATGACAAGCGACATATTTTAGAAGATAAAATTAATACTCTACCATTTGGCCACTATTCCTTAAACCCTATCGACCAGTAAACCTATTCTTCGTCCTTTACCTTCTTCCTTTTTCCTTTCCGTAAAAAAGAGGGGACATGGCAAGCTCAATGCCATGTTCCCTCTTTTTTACACTAATATTAAATGACCTTGACCTATATTTCAACTATATATAAGAGAATAAACCATTGTATGGATCAGTATTTCTACAAACAGTGTGCAAGCAACACTTTAAGATGGAAAGTGTAAAGGATAAGATTGTAAATGAACTACATAAACCAGCAAGAAGAAGATTTCCAAGAAGAAGTACAATCATTAAAGGAATGAATGATCTTTACCAAGCTGATCTTATTGAAATGATACCACACAGTAAATTAAACAAAGGATTTAAATATATTTTAACAATTATAGACTGTTTTACTAAAATAGCTGATGCTTTACCCTTGAAGGACAAGACTGGTAAAAGTGTTACCAAAGCTATGGAGACAACAATACAAAGAAATAAATTTAAAATTAAACATTTACAAACGGATGATGGAAAAGAATATTTTAATAAAGATTTTGGAGCTTTGATGAAAAAATATAAAATAAATCATTATTCTACAAATTCTGAAGTTAAAGCTTCAATAATTGAAAGATTTAATAGAACATTAAAAGGAGCTATGTATAAAAAATTTTCAAAACGAGGATCATATGTGTGGTATGACATATTACCACAACTTATAAAAGAGTATAACAACAAATATCATCGCACCATTGGAATGAAACCTATCCAAGTAAACAGTGCTAATGCTAAAATTGTATTACAACGCATCAAAAATAATACAACACCAAAAATAGAAAAGTTACAACCAAAAAAGTTTAAGGTTAATGATAAAGTTCGTATAAGTAAATACAAAGGTGTATTTAGTAAAAGATATCTGCCAAATTGGACTAATGAAGTATTTACAATTTATAAAGTGCAACCAACTATACCTGAAACTTACATTTTAAAGGATAATAAGGGTGAATTACTTCAAGGTGGATTCTATGGACATGAGTTGTTAAAATCAACAGTTGGTGATGTATATCTTGTTGAAAAGGTTTTACAAAGGAAAAAGGATATGGTTAAAGTTAGGTGGTTAGGATTTGATAAAAGTGAAGACTCTTGGATTCCTTCAAAAGACTTGGTATAGTTATTAAATAGCTCATTATGTGTTTAACCTTTAAACAAGATGGAGATTGTACAACAAAAAGATCGATTTAATATTAATAATATTGATGAATTGACAGTTGACAATAATAAGTTAAATCATGGTAAACATGGTGAATTACTACCAAATACTATAAGATGTTTAATAACTGGTCCTTCAAATTGTGGAAAAACTAATGTTGTCTTTAACCTTATAACTAATCCTAAAGGTTTACGCTTTAACAATATATATATTTTTTCAAAATCATTGCAACAACCAAAATATCAATTATTAGATAAAATACTTGCAAGTGTACCTGAAGTGAATTTCTACAAGTTTAATGCTAGTGAAACAATAATGCAACCAGGTGAAGCAAAACCATTTTCCATTTTTATATTTGACGATGTTTCTTGTGAAAATCATGATACTATAAGAAATTATTTTGCAATGGGAAGACATAATAATATTGATAGCATTTATATTGGTCAAACATACAGTAAAATTCCAAAACAACTTATAAGAGACAATGCAAATATGTTGATCATCTTTAAGCAAGATGAGACAAATTTAAAGCATATATATAATGATCATGTTAATGCGGATATGCCATTTGATAAATTTAAAGAAATGTGTGGTAAAGCATGGAATGAAAAATATGGATTTCTCGTTATTATGAAAGAAGAAGATATTAAAAATGGTAGATATCGTATAGGATTGGATAAATTTGTATTAATACGTTGAACTACCGATGCTACATCTAGTAACACTTTGAACTTCACAGTGTAAACATGGTGAATCAAGAAAAACTATTAAAAGAAATAAAATCACTCAGTGATTCTATTAGGATAAAGAATCGTGCATTAAGGATGGGTTTAAGTGAAAGAGAAGAATTTTTAGAGAATACATTTAAACCTATCACAGAACCTTTAAAACAGATATCAGAAACTATTGGTAAACCTCGTTATGAAGGAGATGTTTTACTACCAGTTTCTAAACAAGAAGTACAAGCATTAAAAAAAGAAGATGATGATGATGATTCATATACAAGTGCTAGTGAACAAGAAGAAACAAAAAATGAAGAAGAATCAATTGTTGAAAAGGAAGACCAGCCAATACCTGAAGCAGAACAATCTATTCCAAATTTAACTCAATTGAGTAGTGATATATTACAACATGGACCTCTTGGACGAAAATATATAATGAAAATGCTACATGACATGAAATCAAATCCAAATTTAAGTAAATCACATGTATATGGAGCAAGAATTGATGGAAATGAATTGAAAATTGGTAACTCTAAGCTTGAAGTAACTCAAGACGATTATATCATTATTGGTGACCATAGATATAAAGGAACAAAAGGATTATATGAATTAATTTTTAAAAATATACCAATAAAATATTCAGCAAAAGATTTAAATACTTTTAAAGAAATTTTACAAAATACTAACGCTCATAAAAGAAACTACTCAAAGGATGGAATGATTAATCGTTCACGTGCAACAAAATATAGTATTGTTATAAAAAAATTGTTTCCTCCACGAAAATTACCAACATTACGTACCACACCAGCTGTGAGACAACCTTTAAAAAGAAAATCTTTATCACTTATGGATTTATCACTTCTTGAACAACATGGTAAAAAGAGTAAAGGAGATACTTCAACATCTGGTAAAGGATTAATGAAAAATCTATACAATACAAATGTTATCTATTACAACGACATCAATAAATTAGTTGACAGAATGAGACTATTGCATGAAGCTATGGAAGCCGGTCATACTGGTTTAAATAATGAATGGGTGGCTCTAGTTGATGAACTTAAAAATCGTGGTATAATTGTATAATTGTCCGCAAATATAAAGAAGTTACAAGTATAAGATGTATCAGTTCTAACATGAGCGTCGACAAGTTCGGACGCTACTCCGCATTAGGAGTGCAAGTTGGAGAAGACAGAAAAAGAAGCGGATTACCGCAAACACCTGAAGGTGACTATAACATAAGTAATAAACGTTTAAAATTAGTTAAAGATCCAGAAGAAGATACTGATGGAGCAAATTTAAAGACAGTAAAAGAAGCTACTTCAACATCATTGAAATTACATAAGAATACTTATGATGTTGAATCACATAGATTAATTAATGTTGGTAAACCAACTGAAGGTTCTGATGCAATTACTAAAGAGTACTTATCATCTGAACTTTCAAATACTTTAAAATTGCAATGGGGTAACAACTTAAAAGATGGACAAACATATGATGCTGGAAATTATAGAATAACCAACGTGGGAAATCCCAAAAATGATAAAGATTCAGTTAATAAAGAATATTTACATTCTATAATACCGGAAAAAACTGAACATGGATATTCTTTTTATAAATTTATTATAAATGACATTGGATACCCAAAGGAAGACGGTGATGCTGTAAACCTAAAATACATCAAGGACAACTGTATTTTACAAGATGTTAATGAAATCGATTGTCATGGTAAAACATTGACAAATGTAAAGTTTGGTTCTCAACCAAAAGATGCTGTTACTATAGAACAATTATCTAAAGAATTAAAAAAGGAAACATCCAATTTTGTAAAACATGAAGATGCCGTATTAAAGCGGGGAGATAAATTTATACATGGAAATGAAAAGTTTGATTTAATGCAAGGAAATAATGATGAATGGAATGCAGGACGTAAAACAATAACAAATGGAAGATTTGGTATAAAAGATACAGATGTACCTCTAATGGTGCAAACATTAATTGCTACTGGTGGTACATTAGGTACATACAATGGTCGTAATAGAAGAATAAAAGATATTTATCCTGGTTACGAAGCAAATGATTGTGTTACAATGAAACAAACAATAACTTGGGATAAACACTTTGGGACCAAATATGATGCAAAGATGAAGAAAATAATTAATATTTTACCAGGCGAAGATTCAAATGATGCTGCTACTATTGGACAAGTCATAAAAACATCAAAAAGTGATTCAACAGCTTACACATGTAATGATAAACGTATTATGCAATTACATGATCCTCAACATCCAAAAGATGCTGTAAATTTAGATTGTTTAATAAGAATAGTGGGCAATTTACTTATTGATACCCATAATCATATAGCTAGTACAACGAGTCATGTGATAATTCAACCCGATGAACGGGAAGCTTGGATTAAAAATAGAATTATAAATCAATATATAATTAATTTGAATAACTAAGTGTTTAAATATAAAAAATTATACATAACTTATTCATTTATGTAATGTATCTTGTGGAGTAAACACACCAGTTTATATAAGACTACATAATGAAGGCCGTATCACTCAGTCATCATCAAGACAGCAACAAGAGAGGACGTGGTATAACTTCAACTGCGTTATCCCTGCTTAGACGGATACCTATTGGTGCTGTTGTAAATCGAGCAATAGACGCTTTACCATACGAATTACATATTCCTGGAGGTTATCAATATTGTGGACCTGGAACTAAGTTGGCAAAACGTTTAGCAAGAGGAGATCCTGGAATTAATAAATTAGATCAAGCTTGCAAACAACACGATATAGCATATTCAAAGTTTAAAGATTCAACAAATAGATCAATAGCAGATAAAATTCTAGCAGAAAAAGCTTGGCAAAGAGTAAAATCAAGTGACGCAAGTATTGCAGAAGAAGCAGCGGCTTGGGCAGTAACAACAGCCATGAAGACAAAAGCTAAGTTTGGTGGTGGAAGACGACGTCGCAGAGGAAGACCTGCAAAAAGAAGAACTCCCAAAAAAGGTGGAAATATTAGAAAGAGACGTCGTAGAACTCGTAAAGCAAAAGTAAAAAAGGCTTCTGTTTGGTCAATGGTAAAAAACGGAGCAGGTTTATACCTAAGACCGTACCGTGTGTACTAAATAAAAAAAATCAATTGATAATTCCAAATAAAGCCTTAACTAATCATCAGTTAAATGATTATGTAAAATGTTTGAAAATACCATTCTTTCGAGGAGTTTTTATGAAAGATGCATTACCAACTAAAATATGGAAAAATGAAACTGGAATAGTAAATTTGGATTCCACCTATGGTCCAGGCACTCATTGGGTATGCTATAAAAAGCTCGGACAAACCGTTTACTACTTTGACAGTTTTGGCAATCTACCACCACCTAAAGAACTTCAACATTATTTTCAAAACTCCAAAAACATTTTTTACAATTACAAAAGAGAACAACCTAACAATACTGAAATATGTGGACATTTATGTTTGGAGTTTCTAGCGAAAAGTGTCAGTCACCTTTAAGATGTCATCGTATACAGTGTCACTGAGTGGAAATTCATCCACATTAAAAAGTACTCTATTCCCAGCATTGCGTTTATCCAAAGAAAGATTATGGGAAGCTGCATTACTTGATTTGACTACCTACAATTCAATTCCTAATGTTACAGAAGGAAAAAACAATTTACTACATTATTATGAAACTAAGGATGCTGCAGGAAAATACTCAGAATTGAAAATAATTACATTTCCTACTGGAGCTTATGAAATTGATGATATAAACCAATTACTACAGAAAAAACTCGGAGAAGAAAATATCACCGTTAAAGGAAACAATAATACTTTAAAAGCAGAAATAACTTCAAAATATTATATCGATGTCGGAATGAAAAACTCTATTGGCAGTTTACTTGGATTTACAGATACAAAAAAGAAAATCTTAACTCCTGAAACTACTCATTCAGGTAATACAACTGTTACAATATTAAAAGTAAATAGTATTGATGTAACATGTAATATTATACATGGATCATATAGAGAAGGAGTAAATCAGCATATTTTACATACATTTTATCCAACAGTTGCTCCAGGTTTTAAAATTGTTGAGAAGCCACAAAACTTGATATACCTACCGTTAAACACCAGTTTCATTTCAGACATCGTGCTGAACATATTGGATCAAGACGGTCATAGTGTTGACTTTAGAGGAGAAACAATTACTATACGAATACACATCAGAGCGGCGACATAAAAATCAACATGGGATTATCATTTAAACCACAACGGAAGAGTCGGGAGCTCAGTAGCTCCTCGACATTGGAAGAGTTAACATCAGACAACATTCGTTTTCTACAAAAGATTGGATTGAAACTTAACAACGATGGATATCCTGGATATATCTCAAGGACCGACATTCGACGAAACACTATGGGAGAAGGAATATCACACACACAACCCTTACACTTCATCAAAATTAAACAATAATGATGAAATAAGAATTCCCATTCAACAACAAGATATTTACACATTACCATGTGAAAGTTATTTGTACATCGAAGGAAGGGTATTAAAATTGGATGGAAAAACTGCTTCAACAGTTCCTTTTATAAATAACCCAATGGCATATCTTTTTGATGAAATAAGATATGAGATATCAGGGGTGACAGTTGATTCAACAAAAAAGGTTGGTATAACAACTACATTAAAAGGATTAACATCATTAACACCACATGAGAAGAATTCAATAGTCACTGCCGGATGGGTTGCTCCTGATAAAGACACTATAACACCTGCTTCCAACGGTCATTTTGATTTTCATGTACCTTTACGATTGCTTTTAGGATTTGCTGAAGATTACAAAAGGGTTATAATAAATGTTAAACAAGAATTAGTATTACTCAGATCTTCAACTAATAAGGACTTAATACTTGCAGACCCTGCAACTACGGAAGATAAACTGGAATGGCAACTACAATTGGATAAAGTTGTTTGGAGAGTACCTCATGTAAGATTGGCTGATGAACATAGAATCGTATTGTTAAGAAAGTTAAAATCTGACCGTGACATTGTAATGCCATTCCGAAGTTGGGAATTTCATGAATACCCTACATTACCCCAAACAGAACGACAAACATGGACCGTCAAAACATCAACTTACTTGGAACGTGCAAGGTACATAATACTCGGTTTTCAAACTAAGCGAAAAGATGTTATTACTGCAAATGCTGGTCAATTTGATCACTGTAAAATAAAGAATTGTAAAGTTTTCTTAAACTCTCAATTCTTTCCATATGACAATTTAAATGTCATGTTTAGCAAAAAACGTTTTTCCATTTTATATGATATGTATGCAAGATTTCAATCATCATATTATGGAAAGACTAATACACCACTATTATCACCTGATCAGTATTATTCCAAAGCTCCAATAATTGTAATCGATTGTTCAAAACAAAATGAATCAGTAAAATCATCAAGTGTGGATATAAAAATTGAAATGGAATTTGAAGAACCAGTAGCGGATGGAACTTCGGCATACTGTCTAATTCTACATGATAAAATAGTTACTTACACACCACTGACCGGAATAGTGAAGAATGTACTTTAAGAATAATTAGTACAACTACTGCAAAATATTGAGGTTAGAATTATCTTCCTCAATTTTTAAGGTTAGAATTTTGTTTATAAAACACAAGTTGAAAATAAACAATTATGTAATTGTATAAATTTCAAAAATTTTACAAAAAATATAAAAGCAGGAAATTACCTAGTAGAAACTTCATTCTATCTTCAACCGTCGTTTGGGAAACATCGTTCGCAAGATGAATTCTACTAACGGAGAAGAAAATACACCTCTAATGGATGAAAATAGTTCTGATATAGAAAAGCAAGTTGAACAAGAAATGGATGAATTCCTGAAGTTTAACAAACATAAGAAGAAAGAAGAAGAAGGAGAAGATGAAAAAGAAGTAAAAAGAAAAAAGGTTGAAGTTAACATTACAACAAATATTTTAACAGAAGTATTTCTTCGAATTTTCTACCCTATTTCTTCATGCATGACAAAAAGTATATCTGTTGGAATTGTAAAATCATTGGATTATTCACCAATTGTTATGTTAAATCAAGGAAGTAAAATGGTTATCTTTACTGAAACTTCTTGGGATTCTCTAATGAAACATTTACATCTTTTGGAATGTTATTTAACTAACAACACATTTGGAAAAAGAACAAGATTAAGTTTATTAGAATCAAATATTGAAGTTGATATAATCAAACATCGTGGGGGACAAGTTGTTCGCTTCAAAGATTTAACTAGACATGATGTAAAATTACATTTCACTAAAGAAGAATTTTACACTTTAAGTTGTACTACCGGTCCTGTCACTAGATACTTAAAACAACTAGTATTTTCAAGTACAATAATTAAAGATTATCTAATCGATACATTGGACAGACAACCATTCATTCCAATTTTATATGGTCCTGTGGATACTTCAATTTTTAATCGAATACCTCAAGAAGTGGATATGTGGAGACAATTAAACAACTATCACACCAATTTTAATATAAACGAAGAAGCGCAAGAAATAAAAGAAGAACAATCGTGTTTGTAATAACAGTCAGTTGTGGATGAGACTTCATCATGAACAAACGGGTTTCGTTTTCTACTGCATCACAGTTAATGGAAGTTAAAAGAGGTATAATTGAATTTCAAGCTTTTCGAGGGAATGATGGAAATTTCATTATTAAAGAATTAGTAATTTTGGATATGAACACATCTGTAATTTATCATTACTTGTTCAAACCTCCATTTCCATTCAATAAACTAACAACTAAAGCGAAAGTTACAAACAAATGGTTAAACAAACATTTTCATAACTTAAAATGGGATGAAGGTTTTATTCATTATAACATGATGCCGCATATTATGAATCATTATTGTAAAGAGTTTAAAACTATCTACACAAGAGGATTGGAAAAAGCAAATTGGATACAATCATTTACAAGCAATGAAGTGATAAATGCAATAATAGATAGAGATTTCCAATGCTACTTTAATGAACTTTGTATTTCATCAAAAAGTTTTAAACATCGAAGGTCACAGTGTGCTTTGAAGAATGCCTACCGCTTGAATAATTTCCTTCAACAAAGTGGTGGGGGTAGCATCAGTGGTGGGGGTAGTGTCAGTGGTGGGGGTATTCTCGATAATAAAAGTGAGAGCGCTACCATGACACAGCATGAGTATTACTCGAACCTCCGAAGAGACAACATCTCCAACGGATATTCTTATTAACAAGAAGATTAGCATCAGCAAAAACATTAAGATGGCATCAAACAACTTACTTCAAAATTTAGTTGAACAATTCAACGCTCATTCAAAATCAACAATCCTACCTACAAAAAAATGTTCCGAGCTGAAAGAAGAAAAACACTACATCATTCATACAATAAAGAAGATGGAAACTTCAGTAGGTGATGCTATAAATTGCACATTAAGCGAGGCACCTTATACAATTGGTGATGAAGCAAAATTTCAAATCTTCCTACCAAAGCGCTTCGTACAACTACTACAAAATGAAGATCTTCGTATAATTCAACCCGGCGCACTCTATTTGGTATCACATGGACCAAGTGGAAACAATTCTACTGAACTTACAATTCATGTAACACCTACTACTGATTAGTTTGTACATAAGATTGTAAATATTTCTTTGTATTTGTTTCTCAATAAATATGATATAAACCTAAAAAAAAAAAAAAATAAAAAAAGCAACATATTGTAATGTGTTTGTACATTACAATATGTTGCTTTTTTTAAAAATTCCATGGGATGACCTTGACCCAATTTTGTGTGATAATAAAAGTGAAAATCAACTTGTTAAATTCATCAGTCTACGACTACCTTTCGTACCGTACACATCTCACTCTCTATCACTAAATACAAAACTTCAACATGTCCCTAAAGGTTAAGTGTGCATCTTATGATACCAACACCATAACTACTTTTGAACAACTTGAAGATTTAACTAACGAAATGCGAGTTTTACTTACCGGTGGTTATCACTTAACTGTTGATGTTAGTGCTACTAATACAAGGATGTTCACTAAAACAAAATATTGCGATGATGAAATATTTTTTTCTACACAACCTACAACTTCTTCATCGCCAGCTGGTCAACATAACGTCAAGTTCCAGAAGTATTACCAATGATGAATAACTTTTAATAAATAAAATTACAACTAAGGAATCACGTGATCAATATCAAGTTCATAAAAAGGATGTAACAGTTTGATAAATAATCATTCGCTTCTCAGCTCTCGCCACAACAAGATCTATTCTACAAAATGTTATACAGAATGATGATTGAACTTGATGGGAAAATCTATGGAAAGGATTATAACACTGTTGAACAAATGACTCAAGATTTAGATGTATTAACTAAAGAAGGATATCAAGCTAAATTAATTTTAAAATTTCCTGAAGTACATCCACTATCAACAGAAGAACTTATTGCTATGGCTAAGGCAGAGAGAGAAAAAAAGTCTGAAGAAAACAAACAGAAACAAACTTCCTAAATTTCAATAATCCTTACACTTGTAAGGTATAATTTTTTAAAACTCCATTTGGATGACCTTGAAATTACCCCTACCACTTTTCATAGTACATAAAACTCGCTATTCATCACTATACAATCTTATTCTTTCACTAGACTCCGCAGCGTCAACATGGAAGAGCAAAAATACAAGTACAAACCTCGTTACTGTTGTGAACAACAGTGTACAGATTTAGGACCAATGATGGTGGATGGGTTAGCTTGTACTAAATGTGAATTCTTCGGATCTTGTTATTGCAAATGTAAAACAAAACAACTACCGCCACCGGAATTGCGAACTTTCAAATTTTACAAATCAAGATATTTTCATACATGTTGTCCTCAAAGATGTTTCAAATTTCACCCTCTAGATCTTGCTCATTGTCAACGCACCAAGTCTCATCAAGATGATTTTTGTACACATATGATAAAAAGATGTAAATACAGATCAGATTGGTATTCCGATCCTGTAGAACCATCAAATGTATAATTTCAGTTTTACACTCTTTTTTAAAACTTCAATTGGATGACCTTGAGATTTCCCCCACCATTAGTTCTAATTTTTATATAATATTAAATCATTCCACTTCCAACACTCTAACTAACAACATGGAAGGAAAATTTATCAAATTTGAACATATAATAACTGACAGGGAGGAGATGGAAGAATTGTTTCAAAACTTACTTTCTGTCATTGACGAATATCCTATAAGATGGTTCAGAATTGTAGTTCAATATTTAAATCCTGGTGAATTGTTTTCTTCATCGAGTGAAGAGGATGAAACAACTACTTCGGTTCAAATAATTGAATTAAAAGACGAAGAAGAAGAAGAACTAAACGTTTTATTCAATCATAAGCTCAAGGTCCCCAATATAGAAGCCCCCTCCCTAAAAAGCCCCCCTCCCTAAACACCTGCTCAAGGTCGCCATTATATAAGCCCCCTTCCCTAGGCGCTAATCCTCATTCGATTGCCAACTCTCTAACGATGAACACTTCTCAATTGGCACGAATGAATGCTAGTTTTGAAATAAACTCAAAAGATGATTTACAAGAAATATTTAATGCTTTAAATGAAATTATAGATAAATTTAACGCTATTACAATGAATTTGGAAATAACTTACGCTTGTCCTATTTGTAATAAGGTTGAAAATTCTGATGAAGACAGTTTACTAAATACTACTCCTCTTACCCCTCTACAGTCGGACACAACTTCTGAGGCAAATGATGAGCAGCATCTTTCCCCCACCACTTCTATGTAACAACGCTCTTTCCCCCCACCACTTCTTTATTTAACCGACATTTCCCTCTTTTAACTCTCATTCCATCCTCGCCTCTTCAACTATCAACATCGCTTCTTTCAAAATTTCAAAAAAACACAAACATGATGGATATGATGGATGAAGTTCCATTTGTAACAAGGATGGAAGAGGATAAATTGAAATTGGAAATCAAACGTTTGGAAATGGAACGGGAAAACCAACTCGAGATGTTACGTTTGTTCAAACTTTTTAAATACATCATCTGGGGACTCTGCGTTTACCTTCTCATCGTCGTCGGTGTTTGTGTTTACAACTCTGTAGTTCATAACAAAACTTCAACTTGTTTAAACACTGCTGTCACACATTGATTGTATGTTTTTCACAAATAAAATTCACAAACCTAATTCTATACCTATCCCGCTATCACCGGAGTTGGTTCCACTCTCCGAACTATTACTCCGGTGGTAGCGGGATAGGGTTTTTTAAAACTTACTCTGGATGACCTTGACATACTTTCCATAACCCAATTGTCAAGTTGAATTTCAAATTTCAAATAACATCTCCTCCCCCACCGGAAGCTATATGGCATGGCATATGGCGGCAGCGACTGATTTGGCAGCTGGCCGATGGCAGCTGGCCGGCAGCGGCTGGCAATTGGCACGACTTCCGTTTTGAAAGTAACCAAACCCCACTACTGACATTAAGGGGTTTTCACTGGTAGTAATAAGGCAAGAAACGTTGGGTTGTGTTATGTAGGTAATAACCCCCGTTTTATAAAATTTACCTGCCAAACAATTTTAGAAATCCGCCACACACACTGATAAAAATGCTGCTGTTGAATCAAAGAAATGTTAATGTAAAGCTGTTTCATTGGTAGTTTGTGTATCTTTAAATTTAGCTAATGTAGTATCTAATAAATTAGGAAATTTACTAATGTTGGGATAACAAAAAAATAGTGTTAATTTCTTAAAGTTAAAAACACTCTGATTTAGTGTTGTCGTTACTTTATTGGAATGGATGGACTCTGGTTTAACTTAGACTCAACAGTAAGTAATGTACCAGTCACTGGTACATTACTTACTGTTGAATCTACGTTAGTTCTTGTAGGCTGAACATTACCTAATGTTAAAAAGTAAACCATATTAGTCACGTGACTTCTATCTATTATATTCTTCTTCCTCCAAGACGAGTAGAGACTAGTCAGTAAGACTCGCGATCGCTGTGCCCACGCTCCGGAGTTGATAGTTAGGTTATTTTAATGCAGTTTTACTTTGAAACTTTAAATGGACGGAGCCACGGAATCCCTAGTGAGAACCTGGGGACTCACATTGATGTGTGTTTAAAGGTAAGTCAATCTTTTATCCTTTATATTTCCTAATACTGTAGGAAGGCCTAACTGTTCTGTCACTAATAGTAGTCTATCATGCAGAGATGACTCGGTAGCCTGCCCTAATAATTAATTGTTTATTCATTTCTTACAATATATTCATTGCTCAAAACTATATGTCAAAAGAAAGCAAAGCACATTTTAATCGAACTTCATTTAGGATAGGCCTTTAATTTTAAGGTTATATATAAGCCGGTCTCAATGTTTAGTGTTAAAAACCAACAAATACTTTAGGCTTAACCCTAATAATATAGTTGTATAGTTTTAGTGGGATAAAATTAAGGTTTATTAATAAACTTTCATTCTTTTTCAGCTATCCGCTCTTTGAACTCAATCCGCTGGTATTGTTCCTGAGGCCAAATGAAGTGTACCTTACTGTCAATTCTACTGTAAGGAAGATGCTAACTTGACATAAGCTTGTGTTGTTTCAAAGTTGACTTGTGTTCAAAACACAGTAACTAAAGTTATTTCAATGAAAGGGTATATGGACTAATGTAGAATCAAATAAATTAACAGTAAAAATAACAATACCTTACTGTTGTTTCAAACTTAACCAACACCTCATGAACATTAGATAAAGTACCATCAACAGTAACCAGCTGCTTACTGTTGGCAATACATTAGAAACTAAAGTATTTACTACTATATTAAAAGTAAAATCAACCTTAACAATTCAACAGTATCTTACTGTTAGGACAAAGATACTTAACTATGGTTGTATAGTAACAAAACTTTTTTGTTGGGCCAACATTAATAATGTATTTTCAACACAAGAGTTTTTTGGGTGCAGGTAAAATTACTGAAAAGTTTATGCTTATAAGAAGTGGGAGTCGTTTGATTGGATTGGCGGTTAAGATCTAAAAAAAATCATCGGACACAATACTTGTTTTTTCGTGAGGTTGAAAAGCAAGGTTTACGCGTTTTAGGAATAAGTGGTTAAAAAGTAAGGCAAAAGTTAGGATTACTCGCGAGATCAACGACCCTTGGATGACCTCGAGCTTCATTCTTACATTCTCCACACACTTCCTGTATCTACAGTCCTGGAATCTTCTACAGTACCCGAAGATCTCAGCACAACTGAGATCCTGACTGCAGCTAATGATCGAAAGTTTAAATGAACCTCTGAACTATGGGCCAATAAAACCACTGGTGGGTCTTTAAAAAAACATCCAAGAGTACATATAACAAATAGGCCTATTAACATAAAACAGTGGGAAGGGAATCGGTATCATATAAAATGCAAATAGATAGACTCAAGACACTGGACATTAAAAATAACTTCAAAAATGCCCGCATAGTTTTCATAATCAACAAGGCACAGCCAAGTAGAAAATACGCAAATAAACGACACATATGTGGACCACCGAGGAACTTGACAGTTGGAAATGTCGCTACACTTAACTTGTAAACGTTTCTATGGAATGCAACGTGTGTCGGTTCTCGTTTCCGGCGCCGTTTCACAAACTCATCTGGTCGCGATGAAACAACAAGTAATGAATCTAGGTAAAAACGCATCTGACTTCACAAAACCCACACGTTCCGGCGCGACGTCCTACACCCCATGTTGTGTTCATTTGTAACTCAAACCGATAATTATTCATAAGATGTCACTACTTCGGTTTCGCAACTTAAAATGATACATTCTGGAAATTTCCACGCAGTCACTGTTATTTATTTGTTATTCAGGGCGTTTTTCATAGTTATGAGTCTGATTTCAAGTGGGTGCTGCTGCATTTGCATAATTCTTCTGCGTTTGAGAAGTGCATCACATTACTGCATATCATGTGATTTTTTAATAAGATCTTTAAAATTCAACACGAAATCATCGGTATGGAAAAATCAAACTAGTAGACGAAATCCTTTTTGAATTTCTATTTTAACTTTGTTTCACTTCCGGGGTGCCAGATTTTTTAATTTGTAAACATAACCGAACAGTTTTCATAACGAACACTACGTATCTGTATCTTGGCAACGCCACTAAAGGTAAGTATAGAGTTTACTGATAAAATTTACATTTGCATAAAAGAAAATGATTAAACCTTTTATCTTTGCCATTGATAAACTTATAACTCATTGTTAAAATTCCTATTTGTTGCCATGGGGAATTCGGAAAACTTACGTGTAATAAAGAAATTACTATTAATACTCACATATTGTCAAGTTTAAAATATTTTTATTCATAATATCAATTACAATGATTAGATAGCTTTTTAATCATTATAAACTGTGGGTATTGCCTTGTGAAAGCCACATACGGATTTGTATTGCTATAACGTTAAACCATGAGCAAATTATTACGTACAATTTAAAACACAAGATAGGCTACATAACTCATGATCCATCGAAATAATTAGGCCCTACCCAACTTATATCTATTGCATATGGTATCTATTGTATCTATGGTATCTACTGTAAATGGTCATATCGAGTCTCATACATTTTATGATGATATTACTGTATGTAACATTTATAATTAAATAATTACCTTGTCCAACCGGTTTCGAAGTGACTTAACCAATAAACGACACGGCTCTCTTTTGAAGAGTCACCACATTAACTCAGAACCATTAATAATGTTTGAGTATAATTTTATTGCATATTATGTTAGTGTAAAAAAACTTTAGAATAATCATTTAACTTAACTAAACCAATTTATTGTCGCAATTTAAAGTAAACAATGCAATAATAACAATTTAAATAGTCAAAAGAACACATAATCCGCCTTGTGATGCTACTAAGAAACATTTAATGGCCTACATCCCCAACACTAAATCACTTGTGATGCGCCGGAGGTGATAAGGGGTTATCACCCACTTGACTCACCGTTATCACCTTATCGCTGTCAGTCAAACATGTGACAGGACGAGCACTGACATTAGGTGATTATTAATTATAGGGAAGTACAAAGGATGTAACAAATAAATATTGAGGGAAATTGCAACAATTCCGTTTCGTGTATTATAGAGGCTGCTGTTTGTTTTTGTGCGATGTAAAATCTACTAATTTGTTAGTCATTATTCGAATCAAAGAAATAAAAGCATTTATTGCTTGAAACGGTTTTCTAGGTAGTCAACGGAGTTGCATTTTACAAAATACTTAGATAATTACCGTACGTTATGAATTTTACCTAATTTTTATTTGATGGTACAGCACGTACCTTATGTATTTTGGTCACCGAGTTGAACAGTATTTTAGGTAATTATATTTCCATATTTTTTTCAAACAAAAACGTAGAGAACTGTAGTACAAAACAATGTTCGTTATGAATTCCTTGTTCTACATTTATGCTTTTCTATGCTGCTATTAAATTACTTTTAATAACAACAGTCCAATCAAAATTTAGGATATTGATACGCCTAAAGCACACTAATATTTATTGATTGAGCATAGCTGTGAAGAATTCTCCTTTCAAAGAAGGACCAACATAGCAAACAATCGTCAAATAGTTTATAATAATAATAATAATAATATTTTATTGCATTGGTATAAAATATATACATAGCAATAGTTTACATAGTCAACAAAAATTTTAAATATTACTCTAAGAAATCCAAAAGTTCTTTGATAAGCATTCTTCAATTTTATATGGTGATTTCTTAATTAATTGTTCAGTCAATTTTTTCTTTAAGGATTTTTCTGTTATTTCCAACCAAGTAGTGGGCAATGTATTAAATAATTTAATTTCCATATATTCAATATTTCTTTGAGATTTATTATATTTGCAGTGATATGTCTTCAATTTAAAATTGTTTCTTGTTTCATGTGAATGTGTACTAAAATTTTGAGGCAGATTTTTCATTTTTTGTTTGACATTTAAAATAATTTGTAAAATGTAAATAGATGGTAACGTTAAAATTTTTAGTTTTTGAAAAAGTGGCTTGCAGTGTGTTCTTTTTTTAGCTCCACAAATAATTCTTATTGCCTGTTTTTGCTTTTTAAAAACCTTATCTGCTAAGGGAGCATTACCCCAGGCTGTAATTCCATACATGATATGGCATTGGAAGCAGCCATAAAATGCAGTAATTAGTACTTCTTCAGTAACATTTCCTCTGAGTCTTCTTATGATGTACAATCCTTTTGAAATTTTGCTTAAAACTTTATAAATTTGATATTGCCAATTAAGTTGAGAATCAATCAGTACTCCCAAAAATTTTAATGAAGCCGTATTTTTATAGAGGAAAAATTTTTTGGAAAAACTTATACGTTAATACATCGATTATTAATAAACCACGTTGTTCTATTTTTATTTTCTCCGTGTCTCCGTGCTAAATTCTAATCGTCGAACCTCAAACACTCGAATTCCATTCCTTATTTAGTGCTCACTTTGCGATAATTACTCATACCCAAGGAACCTCTTAATATTCGCATTCCAGCACGCTTCTCCGACATGGCTGCGATTAGCGGCATCAAAAATGCGGACACCGACCACCGAATGGGAGAAATTAACAGCTGAGTGAGTCACGGACGTTTGATCGGCGCTGCGGTTATCACAGGTTGTGGCGGGAGATGCGTCATGAGCGGCGGTTCGGAGAACTCTGTGTGAGTCAGCTGATTGAAGAACACTGAGACAGCCCGCCTGTTGGACCCGCTATCAGCTGTTACGTCCTTCCCTTATCAGGGAGAAAGTTGGCGAACGGTTGTAAATAGTTAATGACGTGCAAATATCAACATCCATGTGGAAGTGTACCCCGGTGATGTGTTTGTGTGAACTGCTGTTCAAATATTGGGAGTGAAAAGTTTATTGGGGGCGAAGCCCTAGACTTTTCAACCAACCAAACCGACCAAAATTAATGAGGAATTATTATCCTGTGAATTACAATATGCTCTCAAATTTAGAGTTTTAAATGGCCCAACATCAAATTTAGACGTTAGGGCAGGATGAATTTAACTTTTAACCCAAAAGTGATCAGGAAGGGAAATATAATTTAAACCAATTAACCGAGCTGTCATTTTCACCTATTTTCCTTCTATTCTATAGCATGATACCTTTAAAAAGAAAACAAATCACACTTAGCCTAAAACAGCATTTATTGGATGAATGAAACATGTTTATGCTAACAAATGCTTCCATTCATTAAACCCCAGTAGATTCTAAATTATTTTGACTGCAAAACATTTCCAATTGTGATATTTCATTAGGAAAATTGTGTGCGTTTCACAAATCGTAGAATGATAGGAGTGGTCTCAAATTAAATGTCTTCGTGGACTCGGAAAAACAGGTGTGTCCAAAAAGGTACAGGGATTTTAGAAATGCTGTGAAACACCCTCCTTAAGAGCATGGGTATTCGGATATATAGGCTAAGTCTGCTTGGTTTTCATTAGAACGTCGGATCGATATGTTCTAGATTCTGTGATCCATATTACGCAAATGAGAAAATACACGATTAATGATACCCTTACGTTTAGCTATGTGAAAATTTGGTGACCCTTTTCATAAAAAAAACCTTCAAGGGGCGCCACAGTTTGTTCAACTTATTATTGATTCAATACATAAAAGCTAATTGTTGAAAATTCAATAGACAACAGTTGACAATTCAACGAGAATTAGTTTGTTAGTATGCGTGGATGAAAATTTTAATCAGAACCCAACTAAATTGCAAACTAAATTGCTTGATTTCGATTAACCGGTAAACTAGTTAATAAATACTGTATATGACGATGTAATATTTTTAGAACAAAGGAATAGTGACGTACTTTAATTTGCATTCAAGCCTAAAAATTGAGTTATCTTTAACAAACCCCCTCATTATTTATCGCACACATCCTCCACAAGTACCAAACAGCTCCGTGAGTTCCGGGTCGGTGGCGCCACGGTCGGTTATCAATTATGTGACTATACAGCACGATGCTTGAGTCACCCGCGCAAAACAGTGGTTAGCCCGTCAACGCATCACAGCACTGAGCACGTGGAGAGGAGGATCCTGGACTAGCCGCATACCTGATGATTCACCCGCACGCCGCACTGGCCAATGCATGATTGGTTGGGTTACGAGTCCTCCGTAGATATTCTGTCCTTTAAGTCATCACCATAGGGAATGTTTAAATTGTTTCGATTGGATTATATCAATAAAACTAATGGTGGTTGCGGAATTTATCTATCCTAGGAGGTAAAAGATCCGTGTTCACACTTGTACTTTGAACAAATATATCTAACTTGATAAATGTTGAAAGGATTATCTGCTGGCTAAATAGTTGCCATCGAGGCTATCGTACAACCAACTAAAATTGCTAAAGAATTCTACATGACCTAGTCAATTTGCAAGCAATGAACATCTTAAGTTGAATGCATTTTACAGTATGTTCATCAGTAGAAAACACTTAGACTCTGATAATATCATGAAAAGTCTTCTATTGGTAGCCTATCTATTGATTCTATTTTTCTCTACTGACACTCATAGACTTGTAATGATATCGCTGAAAGTTTTATGTATTGATGTCTAGTGATTGTATTGATCTTTATTCATACTTGTTTATTGACACCACCAAATGTTTTAGTGATCATTGTGATTTATGTGAATCTATTGGTTGTATTGACTTCTAGTGACATCGTTGTACCTCTATTGATATCTTTTCAAGATATGTAGTGATATCAATACAATTTTGTATTGATCCTCATTGACCATTCACTCATTCTTATTATCTGAAGTCGCGCGAAATCTTAAATTTCACTCCCAGAAGTTGTGTTATTTGTTTTACAAGTTTTACACCTTTTAAACCAACTTTTAAATTTGTTCCATATAGCAGACAATCGGTAGATTGCATTCATAGAGCTTTCAAACAATTTATTTAAATTCCTTTCAGTCCTCCTTGTCTCAGTTAATGCCGCAAGAGTTGTGTTCAGATTCCCATTATGATAGCATACATACCTGTAACTGCGCTACCTACAGCCTACAGAACACCGTAACATATTGAAAGTGACACAATCTTATTTGAGAGATCACGATGACGTCATGATACGCTCGTCGTGACACCATAAACAGAGCATAATACAGAGTAGGAATTGTTCACGCTTCGACAGCGCATACATCAACACAAGACTGCGGTTTTCAATTTACATGCACTGACAAAGTACAAGGGAAAACCAGTTAGTCTTTGAACTTTATGCAAAGTATATGATACAATAAAATATAGGCCAACATTTACTCGGAGAGCGCTATATAATAGATAATACTGTAGACCCCTACCGGACAGGTAGGTGTAACAGTACAATAGTAGCATATAGTTTTTGAGTTTTAATAGTAAAATATATACACTATATCAAAATCTATATTAAATATAACAAAAAGGCTCTGCGATTTTTAAATAAATAAATGGAATAGATGTCAAACGTATATGACACATATCAAATAATAAAATTAAAATATACCTTGTAATGTATTAAGTCCACTTTGTCAGAGATGATGGCAGGCATTAAATGCATGGCATATAAAAGTTAATTTGCAAAATTATGAGGCACTGAGTATTTTGTAGGTATTTTTAATTATTGCAGTACGCAATTAATTATTACGATCGATTACTAACATTTTAATATCCCGTTTATTGTTATAAAATTATCAGGCCCTAGACCTATTTGTAAAACTATGGCAGTATTTAGTTAATTAAGGTTTCGATTTTCATATTATATATTCAGGATGATTTGATACTTCAAAATTAATTGTCAATTAGTTTAGTGTAAATTTATTTTTACTGTACTTGCAAAATGTAAATTATCACAGAGACAAGAAAAGTGAAACGAACCAACTCATTCACGCTCGCAAATTCAGAGATCGCAAAATTAATTTCTTTGTATCCTATATATATTTTACAATCGTTGTCATAATTAATTACATTATTGCATTGAGATGTGGGTTAAAACAAGTCAGTTATCCTACAAGCTTCGATAAAATCTACTCGGTTTCCTTCAATGAATAAAAAAAGTGAAGTGAGCTTCACTTTTTATTAATGTACAACAACTTTCATTTCAGTCGAATGGAGTGCGTGGGTCACTGTGCTAAAAACGATAATGACGTTTAACAATGTTGACGTTGATGAATTGCCATTCCTGTGGAGAGCTGGGAAGTCGGAGTCGATAGTGTTGATCCATCACTCGATTGTTATTTATGACAATTTGTTCATCTGGTTAATTTTCTACTAACAAATCCTTTTGCAATTTCTTAGAATAGTTATTGACTTCTTAGCTGTTGCTAACCAAGAAATTAACATAACTTTCCATATCTACGTATATAGGCTATTTCTCAAATCTGAAATTTTCTTTAGGTCCAGATTAATTGAATTTGCCCAGCACCCACACACTAACGGAAACGGCAAAACAAAAAACAAACATATGAAATAATGCTTCCTCCAAGTAGAGGTTTACAGGGCTAATTAGAGGGCTTGTAAATTGAATGTAAATTCGCACAAATAAATCTCCATTAGGTTCGTGGGTGTAGGAGAGGAGGGGGCGCTGAGGCCTTGAGAGGGCCCGGCATTTACATGGAATTCCGGTGATAAAATCTCGCACACCCAGGGCAAACAATTACTTGGTAATTTACCCATTGTAACCTTCTGATAAACTGTAGTGAAGTAGCGGATTAGTTGGAAAGTCAAATTACACGTGATTAAATGCAGGTGTGTTAAGCGATTATAATAGTCTCTAGAGATTTAAGCCTTTATTCGGTTACGTTAAACTTTATATAGGAGCTAAATGTTGTCTAAAATAGATGAAGTTGCATTAATCCTCCTTAAAAATACGTTTCGTTTGTGCGCTTTACAGAATTTTATGCCCCTATGAGCCACTAGTTTTCACTAATGCTACTAGGCCCTATATCACTATAGCAGTATCATTTACACTACTATCACTATATCAATAAATGAGGCTAGGCGGTAAAAATACAAACTTTTTAACGGCTGTAGGCTAGTTTGGGTATTAATACAATCAAAAATGTGACGTAAAATGTGTTTTCTGTCTGTCGGTCTGTATGCATTTTATTTTATACAAATTTCAGTGTCTCAAAAATGATGGTACATAAATAATACAATTTTGATAGGTACCAATAACATTTCTATTCATGTTTCCCCCTGTTTTAATGATGACAATAAATAATACTAGGTTACAATACCGGGTGTCCCAGACCACCCGTACACCCCTCTTAAAATCTACAAAATTAATTATTCACAAAAACAAATTATGCCATTATAGGTAAACCGGTTGTGCTCTATTCATTAATAATAATTTCAATGTACAGGGTGTACCAGAAGTAACCTACCCAGACCGTAAGTCATTAATGTTAAATACGACCCCCACTTTTTATGGTATTTTTGGATTTTAGACATAATTTTAAGATTACTTTGCAATTTAATGTGTATCCCTAATCCTAACGGTTTGGGAGATAATGGAGGTCGAAGTTTGATTTTTTCCCATAAGAATAACATGGGGCTAAATTTCACATCCATTATCTCTGTAAATTTCCCGTTAAACTAAAAAGGCCTGGCATAAAAATGCCTTAACTTCTTCTTTTAAATACTTTAGCATCATAAATTATTAGTTTAGTCATAAATTATTAGATTTTTCCATGAATTTGTCAATATGGTGGAAATTATTTAAAATGCGTAGAAAACAAAATTTATGATGTGAAAATCGGTATTTTTTATTCACGTATTATCTAAAATGAGGTTTTAAGATATTTTTATGCTTGGACAGTTATGTTAAAGGTAAAAGTTTCAGTGTTAGTGGATATGACGATTTGCTCCATGTTATTCTTATGGGAAAAAATAAAACTTCTACCTCCATTATCTCCCAAACCGTTAGGATTAGGCATAGGCGTCATTTCAGCATTCTGATTGGGGGGGCAAGATTTTCATAAGGTCATACCCCCTCCCCCCCTTCCCACAAATACACCAAACATCTTAAATTTCGCTAAAAACTGTCAATAAAAGCTAATTAAGTTTACATTGTGACACTAAGCTGTCCATAAAATGTGAACTTATAATATAATCACACAAACCCATAAAAAAACAATACCCTAATGCATGTAAAATTTGATTATATAACATGTTTCTATTTGTAGAAAGTCATTATTCTTCTGGAACTGCCAGTGGTTACTGTGATGTAAAACACCTTATGAAATTTAATGGATTTAATTGGTTAATGGATACTAAATCGTTAAAATAAAAAACATCATTTTATAACTATTTAGTTATTTTTATTGTCTATTATTTACAACTCTAAAGTTTTACAGTCGGATACATAGACAAAAACTCCATAGGTTTGTATGGTAAAACACATTGTTTTATCTTTATCAAAAATTAGTTTTTGACAAAGCACCTTTGCAGTCTGCCGTATAAGGGACAAAAAATCATTTAACATTTAACTACTGTTGGTTAGGATCAGTACAGCTACGGTATATATTGCCCATTACATTACCTAAAAAAATTAAATTGTTATTGAGGACAAGAGAGTAAAAAATTAAAATGTGAATTAAAAGAATTAGTAAAAAATTACTAAGTGATTAAAAAAAGATAAATAACTTAATTATTTACAAAATCATCTATACATATTTAATACGTGATACGGGGTTTTGAACAAGAAACTCCTCCCACAATTTGCAATATATTTTAATGATTTTAGTGCCATTGGATAGAGCTCGGCGTGAAGTTGTTTCTAAAATGAATTTGTAAATTGTCCATTAAAAAGAGGGGATCTACAAGTCCTTAAAGTTTGTAATTTTCCCATTTGATTACCCATCAGTAAGGAAATTGATTGATTTTCAAGTAAACAACAGTGTAAACATCGGACATCAGCGAAGGTACTATATCTACCTGTTCACACGAAAGAGGTTATGTTTAACCAAGGCAAGGCTCCGGTCTACCTGAGCCCGAACGACGTTACCGAATGCCGCCTCGCGGCCGTAACGCTAGGCGAGTTTGATGGCTGCAGACAGTGCAGAGGTTTACGGGAATCGTGTTTTAAAGTTAACTAATTAATATAGAGATTGACTCTTAACTTTTTCTAAAAGTAGAGAGACGGATCTCGTCTTCTCTGGTTTTAGAATTTTCAAATACAATTTCTAGTTTCAGTTATAACTGTCTAAAATCATCGGTTTTTAGTGGCAAAAAGTTTTATAGATGCAGAGGTTTACGGGGATCGTGTTTTAAAACTAACCAATTAAGATAGAGATTGGATCTTAACTTTTCTAAAATTAAAGAGACAGGTCTCTTCGGCTCTGTTTTTAGAATTTTTAAATAAAATTTTTAATTTCAGCTATAGGCCTAACTGTCTAAAATCATCTGTTTTTCTCGATGCAAATGCAAGGGTTTTTAGAACCCTGTTATATTTTGCTAAATGCAGCCTAGAGCTACAACTATGGAACTATGTGTCATATTAAATAAAAATAACGGTGTTAAGTTTCCTTTCTTACACTTTGGTAATCTCACTTTGGTAGTGTTATCAAAACTAATGGAAAACTTAAGTAAAAAATAGAGAAAAACAGATGATTTTAGACATATAGCTAAAATTAGAAATTAGATTTAAAAATTCTAAAAACAGAGCCGACGAGATCCGTCTTTTTACTTTTAGGAAAAGTTAAGAGCCAATCTCTATCTTAATTGGTTAGTTTTAAAACACGATCCCCGTAAACCTCTGCATATTTAAAACTTGCCCATAGAAAAAACAGACGATTTTAGACAGTTATAACTGAAATTAAAAATTTTATAAAAAAATTCTAAAATTAGAGAAGACGAGAACCGTCTTTCTACTTTTACAAAAAGTTAAGAGTCAATCTCTATCATAACTTGTTAATTTTAAAACACGATTCCCGTAAACCTCTGCAGCCATCAAACTCGCGGAACTCGCCTAGCGCTACGGCCGAGAGGCGGCATTCGGTAACGTCGTTCGTGCAGGTAGACCGGAGCCTTAACAACTCAACAGACGTGAGATGGGACTTCCTGCTACAGATGACGATTGCAGAATGAGTCTATTTAAGAGTTTTGTGTAAATAATACAAAATAGACATTTTGTTAAAGTCTGATTCAGAAGTTTATAATTGTTATAACCGGTATACAAATATTTCACCATATTACATAACCTAACATTTTAATTTCCAATTAAAAAAAATCACCGAAATTATTGGGGGGGCAACTGCCCCCCCTTGCCCCCCCCAAATGACGCCTATGGGATTAGGGATACACATTAAAGTGTAAAGTAGTCTTAAAATTATGTCTAGAATCCAAAAATCACATAAAAGGCAGGGGTTCGTATTTAAAATTAATGACTTCCGGTCTGGGTAGGTTATTTCTGGTACACCCTGTACATTGAAATTATCATCAATGGATAGAGCGCAATCGGTTTACCTATAATGGCACAATTTGTTTTTGTGAATAATCAATTTTGTAGATTATAAAAGGGGTGTACGGGTGGTCTGGGACACCCTGTATACCTTTATGTCTTCAATCCAAATTATTATCTGAAGACAAATTTTTTGGATTGAAGACGTAAAGGTATTGTAACGTAATATTATTTATAAACATTGTGTTTAAATTTCATTTTTGTATAATTTTCAGTTTTGAAATGGTGGCACTTTAAACAATTTTCAATGTTAAATTTTTAAAAGCCTATAAAATATTTTTTTTATTTACAAAAAAAAAACAATATTTACACAATTATTGGGTGTATTTTTTGTGTGGTGACTTTTTTCTTAATTTACCTATTTTTAACGGTCATTCACTGGTATATTCATTCTAAAAAGTCGGTATTTTGATACCAATGAATGACCGGTCATTCACTGGGGAAACACTGGTCATTCACTGGTGCAATGGTTTATGTATTATAAATTGTATTTTTCAATACTCTGTTTAACATAATATATTAAGTTTTACTATTAGGAAGTACAGGAGAATACGGGCAAGACGTTTAAACTATTACATTTTAGCGTAAATGACTGTTTTACTATATAAGATTCAAGTGGAAACTCAACCTTAAACGGTCATTCACTGGTGCACTCACCCTATAGCACCTGAAAAAAAACGGACAAATTTAACGTGATGTTAATAATTTTAGCGTTCCCCCTTTAAGTAATTTATAAACACAAAACACACGGGGACAAAAGTTATGAGGAGAAACCATTTTGTGATCGACGAGAATAACTACGCCTTTCTACGTGATATAGTGAGAAAGCTTGCCTTCTGGTTGAGCTTTTACAGTAAAATATCGTACGTTTAGTAATTGTTTGGTCGTGTAAATCATAACATAACAAGGAAAAAATATTTTAAGCTCAATGACATGAGATAATAGGCTCATATTCTTATTGCACTATAAACAATATTCGTTATCTCTTGTTAACACATGGTTTATTGCAGGATTAGAAGATTATAGGCTCTTCTGTATTTTACAATGGTTTTTCAGAACATAACGTATAGAGGTAACCACGAACTCTTGAGCGATAAGCAAAATGTTGATTCAATAAAGTAGCCAATTAGACGGCGATGTATATAAATTTTAACGTAGTGTTATGGGAAAGAATTATAACAATATTAATGTGTCTGTCTGTACGTTGAATAAAGAAATAAAACTAATTAAATAAAAATACTTTTAATGACATATTTTTATGTGGCATTTTCACTGTACTATTACCATTTTCAATGATTTTCCACATTCAATAGCTAAACAATAGATAAATATGCAGTATGCACTCAAAATCTATCTTGCCTCTCTGTGTTTTGGAACATGGAATAATAAATATATTTTTATTAATCCCTATGATAAACCATGCAATATTTTTAAAAAGTAGAGCGACCAACTAAAACAATACGAGTAAGTTATAGATACCACTTTATTATGAGGTGGGTTGTATGTGAGTCAAATCTTAGCGGATTGTGTCTGAAATTTTGAACAGCTTTACCATACCAAGCTTTAATTTTAAATTTGCCTACTTTAAATTATTCTTTTCTTCGTTTCATTACGACTACACATGGGTCTTGCAATTTTTCTCCCTTAAAAAAAAACATTAAAATTGAAATATTAAAAAAAACCAGTAACATTATATGGGTGATTAGAATTTATTATTCTTTCTTTACTCATGCCCAAACGCTAAGCCTCTCTTCACATCGCGTAGCGCTGAACCAATCCGACAGTCAACAATGGACACATTGGCGGTTCCGGTAGCAGTGTTACCACACGCCCGCGGCAATCACCTATGCGGCTTGCCGCCCGCGCACTTCCGGCGGAGACGGACGCGGCCACGGCCTCCTACAGCCGCAATCAGCTGATCCGGACATTATCTCGTTAGCCGCCGCCGCGGGCTGACCGTGCGTCTAGCACCTGACTGCCCGACGACGACGTGCGTAGGCCTAGTTAAGGCGGAGGATTCTTGGCGGAGGCGAAAATATTGACGAGTAGGTCTTTCGTAAACATGATAGGATATAAACTGATACGTTTTTAAAGGGGAACTTAAGAAAGTTGAGCTCATTCGTGACGAAAAGAAATTGTATCAAAGAAAAACAGTTTTATTGAATTTTATGATAATTACCCTTCATAAAAGACAATATTTTTTATGCTACAATTACATTTTAGTTTTTTCCCAATCAGGAACAATTCATATTTCCTATGGCATTCATTTTCCTAGTCAATGGTTTATCCTAGACATGTCTTCTGTGGAGTTATTAGTAGTTGATTTCACTTATCATCCATATATCAATAGACAAGTATTTTTTTCCTTCTTTTACTCAGCATGTGCATAGGAGAAATCCGCGCATAGGCTACCGTTAGAACGTGTTCAGAAGATGAACAGCATATCCTATTGTAATTTACATTGGCCAACAGAGCTACGCCGTACAGGCTTTCAAAATCTCAACGTTAATCTAATAGAAGAAGGGCGATTGATTGCGAATTATTATACAGCTTGTACTAACAAATGCTAGCAAATCAGGACCAATATATAGAGTCGTTTCACTAATAAAATATTTTCTAACCAATTGGGTCCAGATCAACAGATATTTGACCAGTGGGCGGTCTATAGTTTATATTATTGTATATAATTTTGTATAACTTTATATTTAACAGGAATCATGATCCTACATTCTATCTCAATTTTCTACGGATTACATTTAAGTCGCTTACTTTGAAATGATAAGATAACATGTACTTGACAACGGTTCTTATAAACCTCAAACGGTGCATTATTTAGAATTTCACAATTTACCATATAGATCACTTTGACCTTGCCCTGACTGGAAACTGCTTGCTGAAAAGTAAACATTATTCGTGTGCTGTTTAGTACTCAATTGTGCTGTACGTGTAGAAAAGTAGAACGTAATTTGATTCTTCTAATCTATTTTTTATGTATGTCCAACATTTTCAAATAGTTAGGCCCATTAACATTATGCCCACTCCCTAGTTTCTCGCCTATTTCTGGACAATACCATATGAGTCAGCACCGCGCCTTGGTTGAACTTTGTCAGACACGTTAAATGCCCTTATTAGCCACTAATCACTCTCGAGGGCGATCAGGGCAGACGGGGGCTGCATTCTGATCGGCCAATTAGTTTTGACATTTCCACGCCTATTATGGCCCCCTCACTGTTTGTAAAATCGGGAGTCTTTTATAATTCCAGGATTTACGCAATACGATATGCTAAAATAACTTCAACAAATTATTTTAACTGGTGCTAAGAAGTTGTTGATCGTGAATTTCTTTTTAAATCGACATTGTTAAACGAGTACTGTCTACGTTTCTCAAATAGGCATGAAAAAATTAAGATTCGTCATACTGTAATATCTTAATTTTAAACCTAGGTACGGAAAATTTCCATACATTTGGTTTTTAAACTCTATGTATGCGTCTGTATGATGAACAAAAAAAATAATAATGACAGTGGTGATCGCTACCATAGAATTGAAATAAAAAAAAACTGTTGAAAACATTATTGTCTATAACTGATTCAAGCAGTAAACGACTTAGACCAGTCATGTTTTAGTGATGACGAGCAGAATTTTTGCTCCAACACTAAAACTATACCAACAATAAATTAGTTGTCCATTTTGTCTAGTACCTTCTTTAAGGGTATCGTGTAGGCCTAATTCTGCTTGCGCCATCATCTGAACAGTATCAGATTTTGGTCAGACGGGTCCAGTGCCAAAATTCGACTCATGCTTGACACATTCTATTGTCTCTTGTATAGCATAGTGTTGTTGGCATGATCCTTTTATGAATTTACACAAAATACTTCCATACCATATTATGACTATGACTGCTTAAAACTAAAACGGGCCTTTTGTGTTTTCAAAGTTTTTTACTTCCATCACAGGGTATATAGTTTTAATTGATACTGCATTACTATGTACTTAAATTTACGGAGAATATGTTAATTTTAGATTAGAAAATCCATCAAAGTAAGTACTGAACTACATTAACATGCTCATGTTACCTAAAACAGATTTTGACTACTTGATCTAAAGATATTAAGGCTGCAAAAATGACGGACAGACCGACCTAATTAAATTCAAATCCAGAGTTGTAATTATAAATTCATCAAAGAGCAATTTTTCGTGTTTTATTAATTAATAGTTTGCGGATCTTTACGAGTTTAATAGTTGGTGGATCTATTAAAAGTCTAACCAAAAGCCTAAAATTAAAATCAGTTTTAATAAATGAATACTATACCCATAGTTCTATACAAAATGACAATTTGATAAACTTTGTATTCTATAATTGAACAAGAATATCCGGTTGATTGAGATTCCAGGTAAGTATCTCTAGTTAGATCGGTGGGATGGAGACATCAGTGCGATACGATCTCCCGTGGCCCGGTACATTTACATAACTGCACAGATAACGACTCGTTACATTTGTATGTGACAACAACCTGACCGCTCCGGGCGGGGTCTCCAGGCACTGTTGAAACAAAACAAATCTTTTCTATTATTAAAATAAGTGGCGAACTTTACATTTTAAATGAAGCCTTAGCTATATACCTGTTAGTGAAACAGTATAATTTCTTCAAAAATTGTAATTGTTATGTACAAACACAAAATCGACCCACAAACCATAAAACAATCACATTTTACAAACATATCAGATTGTTTCATGAGTAAGAAGAGATCACTAAGTTGTTATTTGATCAATTAAATTACAAATGTTGTATCACGGGCGAACAATCTAAATACAAATAGGGCGTGGTTCATATTACAAGTTTATTACAAAAGTTTTCCCTCGTGCAATGGTAAGTTATACAACTTACCATTGTTTGACAAGACGTTGTTTGAAACATACTAAACATATTAGTTCAATATTTAATGATTCCGATGTTTCAGCATCACCATACGTTCGTGATTCCAAATCAAAAACCTTAAAATCAATTAAAATATCTCTGGTAAATTAATTTAGTGTGCCTCTTTATTACTAGAAAATGTTGCTATTTATTTCCCGTAGTATACTTGGACACACAACATTACTGCCTTTTATTACCTCGGAGACAAAGACAAAATAAAAGATCATACCCCCAATAAAACTTAGACGGAGCCATTCATATAAATCCGTTGTAAAATATATGGGAGTAATAGGACGTACTTAATAAACTCATGAATTTTAATGAAGCCGTTTACTGTGGCGACCTCGGTGAAAACGCAACATCAGCGACATCCCGCGGAGCGCAATGGAACCTCTCCCGGCGAGACGAGGGTAGCGAACGAGCGAATACAGTACACAACGGGGACTCCGTACCCGTCGGTCGTTAAACGACGATTATACGGGTTATAAATGAAAGCAGCCGGAGCGATTCATTTTAAACTCGTTAAATAAGCTGGGAATAAATTTACACGTAGATCAAATCCACATATAGTAATTAATGTTTTATCCCGACCGATTTCATTTTAATGTAGCATACAGCTAACACTGTATTACAAATTTAAAAACAACGTGTAAACTCATCAACTAGAAGTTGGGGCGAAATTGGTAGTCACTAAGAATCATGTTGATTGGTTTTTAGTAAATAGGTTTAAAATTCGTGATCAAATACGTATCTCCATTTGTTTTTCTTCACACGAGGCATGACGTTAATTTTTTATTTTAATTAGTCTAATATTTCTAATTGAGTAGCTAGAGATATTTTACTCTTTAAAACGAATCATAGCCGACGACTTTAAAAATCCTATTGTTATTATGCGTGACAGCGGTTTTCGAATTATTTTCCATGGCTTTTCACGGAAACATCCTGATCATAATATAACAGAAAATTGTTGTTACTATGAGGAAACTCCTCCTTGATTATAATTGAGTAGCATGAAAATATAATATAAAAATTGCAAAGTTAAAACACATTAGTGATTATGTGTACGGTGAGTGAAACCTTCGGTGGTCATTCAAGTCGAATCGGACACGCTGATGCCATCTACCGACCGTTCGCGGAGTTATCTCCAGCTTGTCGCGGGCCGTTGCGGGGGGAGGTAACTCTTCCAGAGATAACCGATTGTCGGAGTTATCTCTGTGGAGATCTCGGCTCACTTTCTTGTTCGGATTTTATACGCGTTCGTGCGAGGTCAAGCGTTAAGTTAGGCCGGGGACACACTATCCGGCGAAACGCACGGACGCCGGACTCCGTGTTTTCTGCCGGAACCGGACGAGGTAGAAATACATTGTAGTGCTTAGGCCGGGGACACACTATCCGGCGAAACGCACGGACGCCGGACTCCGTGTTTTCTGCCGGAACCGGACGAGGTAGAAATACATTGTAGTGCATGGGAAATACAGGGGTGAGGACACATTATCCGGTTCCGGCGTCCGGCGTCCGGCAAAACGCACGGACGTATTCTCTACTTTGCCGGACGACGTCTTCCGTGTTTTCTGCCGGAAAGCAGGTAGCGGGGCATTGTACAAATGGATGAGGACACACTATCCGGCGAAACGTACGGAAGACAGCATCGGAGACATAAATTTTTAGTTTATTTCTACTCTTAAATATTTTAGGTTTACGGTTTAAAAGTTTGAGATAAAGAAATATTTCATCAACGAAACTGAAAATTTACATGAGTTCCACCTCGTATATCTTATAAAGAAAAAATCTGATTTCGTACAAACATCTGGTTGTTGATAATTTAATTAAGATGTGGTCGGTCAAGTAAAAAGAGAGTTATGAGTGTTGCATTTGGAAAATAAAGGGTTTTTGAAGAGTCCGTCGCAAAAATGAAATCCTAATTTGTGTACTAAATATCTATTGCTTGGGTGGCACTCATAATGGTTCAGTCTCACTAGATCCGAGTCCCACTGGATCCGAGTCCCGGTAGATCCGAATTCCAAAGTAACCCTAATTAGTCCGGTCGCTACCTCGGGGGAGAGTCCCGGTAGATCCGCGCTCTCCGTGAGGGAGATTAGACCCCTCCCGCCTTCTCGGAAAACCGCTCAGCAGCAGAGTAGTTGTGTAAAATAAAACTTTCCTTTTTCACTGGTAGGCATAAACCTTAAAATAAAATGCACTTCGTAACTTCTATCTCAGCAATGTCAGGGACGCACTGATGTTCCTCTTGCCTAACAATTGCACTCTCCTTCAATATCACCTTCCCCTTGCATCCCTTATACTTCACGCACCACCACACAACTTCACCGGACCTATTTTCTCTTTTCATGAAATACCTGTAACCGTTAAGCACTAAGGAGGATTTGCCATGCCGCGTATCTACAAACTCCATGGTTCTTCCTCGACAGCACAGAAACGAATGAAACATTCTCCTCCCTCCCCCAAAAAAGTAACATCCCTTGAACTACCTGTCCCCGTAAAAGAGGAGAACCTGGACATACCAACCCGGAACATTTTTCGCGAAGGGCATGGAAAACATTCCGAGCGCAGAGCCGCAATTCCAGAGGTCACTACCCCCTGGAGTAGCGGCACCTTGCAGATCCTTGGTGAAGTTCCATTGTGCTATTTACAATTTATATATTTATTTATAACTTTTAATCCATAATATAAAGAAAAGTTTCATGAAATATCTTTCCTTTGTAGCTAATAAATTTAAAAATGTTTAATGACATTTAAATCAATTTATTTATTTTCAGGATGTCTAACTTGTAAAATAATGCCAACAACAAAATTATACTGGATTATCGGGAAAAAACTACAGAATTAAGTTACTATGGCATTGTTGTACCCTAAGAAATGTATTCACATAGGGAAAATGTGTTTTGTTTGCGTCAATAATTAAATATCAACCGATTTACATCAAACTTGGTATCAAAATAAATGAAATTTTATGGACAAATTAGTTATGTTAACGTAATTTATTCATATTGAGTCCCTTATTGTTGTATTGAAAATGATACAACAACACTGGGTTTCTAGCGCTTGTTGCTACCGAGTGCAGTCAAGCAATAGTAATAGGCCTAAGAAGGGTTGCCCTCGCCGCCGCGCGGATCCAGTGGGAATCTGTAATCCCCTCATTAGGACCACATATTTGTCTCGGATCTAGCGGGACAGTTTGCTGTCAATTTCATGTCCGGATCTAGTGGGACTCGGATCTAGTGGGAAGACACGCTCATAATTACAAAGGGGCTTGTTGCTTGTTAAAACATAATCTCAGAAGTCAATGATTTTTTTATATTATAATGTATTTTCATCGTTTTTATTGAAATATTCATCAAACACATATTCAAATACTAAACCTAAACCTTGGTAAAAAATGCCTATGTGTTTGTTTAAAACCCCGTATTCATAATGTTACGATTGTGTTTACAGTTCAGAAGCAGAAACGTATATATTTCCACAATTATGTTTCCAAACAATGTTTATTTTAGATATACGAGGTGGCCCGTGCGCAAATTGCGCATTTTATGATTCTGTATGAGTGAAACTCACCTACAGTACGTGAATGTTGATTATGAAGTGACAGATATCTATTTTTGTTTACTATCTGGCTTTTAAAATTCGTCTGAAGGTAATCAGCTGTTAAATTACAATTCACAGAACGCGCAATAAAAGTTGGTGAACATTTTAAAGCGCCCTCTAGAAATAAATGAAAGGCGAGGGGGGCGAAGGCCGAAACAGTATGACCTTTTTAATTACGATTCGTCACTGCGGTATATCCTAAGCTTTAAAATGACACCTCAATCTCAAATATTGTTCCAGTAGGTCGAGAGGAAAAGGGACGTAACAGACGAAACCCTTATAGAAATAAGAAGATAGATTTATTAACAAATCCTGATTTATCATAAACATAATTGTGTCGTGTTTGGTATCATTTTTTTATTTTTTTGTGAACTTTTCAAATATATTAAAATAAATATGATTTTCCAGCACACGTAAAAATATTAAAGAGAGCAACAGTGATGCCAGTAGGTGACTCATCACTGAAACAGCTGCTCGAGGACCATAATATAATACAATTCAGGAGGGGTGAAATACAATTCCTGAAATTTGTGTCTTCTTTCTGGAGGATGTCCTTTATTTGTGATAGAATGAAATCAAATGTCGAGGTGGACATGCGAAAGTAATTAAAAAACTTTGAATCGTTTTCTCTTGGTTTCAAAAACAATTAATAAAAGACGCCATGCAGTCTCCTCTGCTCCACAATCGGATGAATCCATACAGTTCTTTCGCGTTTCCTTTTTCTTCTGTGCCTTAATAGACAAAGCACAGCTATCTTCCGTCTAGACACCATGGTTGCTGCGACTCAACTAGATGGTTCCAGACGGCCTCGTCAGAGTGCAACTGCGCAGTTTCCGTCGTCCGGCGTTTTGCCGGATAGTATGTTCTGCTCTTCAAAATCTCGAACGTTCCGGCAGAAAACACGGAGTCCGGCGTCCGTGCGTTTCGCCGGATAGTGTGTCCCCGGCCTTAGCCAACAAGTCGTGTCCGAAATAAAATATACGAAGCAATAAAATCCATTCTGTAGCAATTGTTGGTACAAAGTAATACCCTGATTACGAAACTTTTGGTATGTAAGGGCATGACTAAAATTTTGCATAACATTTTTTTCCCCGTATACGGTATTGAAAAATGGGATAGTTCATGACAAAAAATTTCTAATTATACCGCAAAAAAATAGAATAATACGTCTTTTAACACAGTGGCGTCATTTTGGTATTCTTAAAATTATTGAGTAGTAAATTAGATTGCATTTTGTCTAGGTCGCAAAGAAAAGAATACTCATGACGTTTATCGTTCCGTCGAAAGAGAACATGTGATGACGAGAGACCCTCAATTGTAATTAAAGCAGCTTAAACCGTTAGGCCCACACCTCGGAATTATTGGTTCTGACTTTCTGAGGCTAACCAAGCCACGCTCATGAAAGACAAAGACAGTTTGCAATCGGAGTAAAGATAAAACAGCAAGTGTGCACGTGCACGAGCACGAGCAGAAAGTTCGTGATCAGCAACATGACCTACAAACACCGCGACAAACTACTCGGTGAAGTTGAGCAAACAACAAAACATCCCAACATCACTAGCCTACAGTGGCTGTTATGAAGACTGCAGGTGTATGCTACCTTACACGAGAGGTGTTGTTGTTCTATCTAGCCTTGTTTATTATACATTTCTAGCAAATTTTAATTACCAGCGTCAGTTTGTAGCGCCAATTAAGGCGAAGTATTGATGATGTACCAAAGCTTCTCGCTCGTGATGGCAGAGCATTTCAGGGCATCGTAAGGCATGGAAGGCAGTGCAGGGCATGACATGACATGGCATGGATGACAGAACATGACAGAGCACGTCAGGATCGTCAATACACCCCGCCCATAAGAGCATGTCCCGCACTTCGCAGCACCGTCCAAGCTGGGCCACTTCGCGGCACGTGCATGCACCAGCCGTGTGTTTGCAGAAATGGTGCAGCCCACACAACACGTGTTTTGCGACAAGCAGCGGACGCGGCGAAGGGTCAGTTTTCGACACTGGCGTCACTGCTTTGCCACAGCTGTCCGAGTTGTATTTCAACCGAACGTGTGGCATTTTTGTGCCACTGAAGGTTCATTCTAACCCAAATGTGAAACGAACAGCGCCGCGTTAACAATAGGTACTGTCAATGTCAATGATAACGTGCGACTCATTGGAATGCATACAAACCTCCCGAACCGCCTGGGTTTGACGGCAATCGAATTCGCTATCTTTTAAGGTTCGGTTGAAAGATCACCTCATCGTTGTTACCACCAGTCGTTCTTCCCTGTTGTTTTTTTTTTTTTTTTTTTTTTTTTTTTTAAGTTAACAATAGATAGTTGAATAACATCTCTATTGTATAGTATAAATTGTATAGAAAAAGGTAAGGTGAAACTTCATTGTTTAAAACATCATTGAAGGTCTGATGAAAAACTACTTTTTCATTTTTATGAATTCATTGAATTTAATGTATCAATGAAGACGTTTTTAAAATATGTTTTACAGGTGGTTATTAATTGGGCCTCCTTGCCTTGCCGTAACAGGTTTTTACTAACCACTTTAGTTAAAGCAAAACTGGTCGTGTGGTCGTATCCTAAGGGTATAGAAGCAAAACCCGCCTTCTCAATTTTCTTTTTTTTAACCTAATAACTTAGTTTGCTCAGTATATAATTAATACATACTACATGTAATGTTTTTCTCCTATTTTTAGTTTTGGTTTCATGGAAAAATCTACCGGCGTTCATTTACAATTCGTTTTTTGAGTTTCCTAAAAAAATTTTGCAACTTTGGAGAAGGCGAGTTTTCCTACGGAACGCCTCAGTTTTCCGTAAATTGCTTATTTCATGATTTAACACCCCTTTTAGAAAATGTAAAAATTGTTTTTGCTTTGTTTTTTAATTATCTTGTTTGGTGATGTATGTGGAAATAAGTTCATGATTCATTATTTGAAACTTTTATAGTTATTTTAAATAGCTTATGTTGAAATTGTTTTGCTAAGTCGTAGCACGAATTTAAAATGATTTATTTATTTTTCTAAATGAAATGTTTTACTTTCAATTTAAATAAGTTTTATTCTTGTATTTGTAAAATATCTTGTAAAATTCAAGGATTGAAAACTTCCGGTTTTCTTCATTCTCAGCCAAAATTAAAATCTAAAAAAAAACTATAAAAAACACGTATCAAATAACATAGAAGAACAATTTAAGTTCTTGTCATGATTAGGTCTACTCCCGTAATGCTTAATACTAGCATACAGGAAAAAATCCTTAAAATCGTAACACAGAATTTGTAAATAGGGGACCGCGCCAAGGTCTGACGGCGACAAAACCTACCACTTTTTTCGTCAGGTTTTGACGGGTACGTCAGGCGTCAAGCCTCGACGGTTTTTAAAAACGTCAGGGCTTGTCGCCTTACGCACCCGTCAAAACCTGACGGATTTAAAAACGTCCTATTTTGACGCCTGACGTACCCGCCAAAACCTGACGGATTTAAAACGTCCTACTTTGACGCCTGACGTACCCGTCAAAACCTAACGATTCTCTCTCACCCCTCTTTATGCACCTGACTGTACAGTTTAACTTGTCTGTCCTCTTAGGCCACGCCCCTACTAAGCCAAACCTCCATTATTATTTACGACAACTCACACACCCGTCGAATAAGGAATCATTCCTCTCACCTCCCGTTTACTCCCAAATTTTTAAATTGCTGTCTTCCTAGGCCACTATTCCCACACCTAATTTGTTACCCTATTTGTTTATGCCACAATATTAATAAATGTGTATAATTATATACATTTAAATATGTTAAGCAATCGTGTTCCGCGGAGCAGTTCTTCAGTATGATGAAGTTAGTTGTTCTATCGTACGGTGTGTTTAATCAGACCAAGTGAATTTTAATCTCTTAAGTCAGCTTGAATGCATGTTAATAATCTCTTGAAAAAGGGGACTTGGTAATTCTCAAATATGTTACAGCCAAATGTAGGGGTGGTTGCCTGACAGCGTCCATATTCTGTTGCACAAAACCCCTCTCCTAACCATACCGGGAAACAGGTCTAACATTCCTTACGTAGTAGTCCCCGTCCCTAGTTCTTAAAAACCTATTAAAGACAAGTCAAGAAGTGAAGGGTGGGAAGTGCAAAGTCCAGATATTTGGCCTGTACTGTACTGCACTGTACAGACGTCATTATACTAGGAAGGTTTCGACAGAAAAAATTGTAAGAGAACAACAACGCGCCCGCCTGACGCTGTTGTAAATTCTTCCAAAGCAAGTTCATAGACTGATTGGCAGTTTCTTTACTCATACTTTAAGCCCGAATGAAATTATTTAACGAATATAAATTTTTATCTCTCGCTTATTTACTAACATTTTTAAATAACATTTTTGGTATATAACTTTATTAGGCTAAGAGTAACTAATATTTGTTCAAAACCCCAGATGGTAGCAAAGCTGTATAATAAATCCCATGTCATTTTAATGTAAAATAACTGAATAATTGAAGAAGGAATAGATTGAGGTATCTGATCATCATCAGCTGATTAGCTTACTTTCTGCATTTGTCATATTAATGTTTATATTAAAGAAATTTAAATACTTGGGAGGAAAATAGACTTATTTAATTATTATTTTTTTTAATCCATTAGGGCTCTGACCCAAAGGCCATGTTAGTTGTATTATTATTATTATGGAAAAAAATGTTTTGATAAACCATATGATTACACTACAATATTAAAACATGTATACAATCACATGTTAAAACATGTAGACCTACCATGTAATAACTGGAACCATTTTGTTGAAAAAGTTTTCTTTTATTAGCTATGTATACTTTTACATTGCTTTCGTTTATCTCAACATTCATAATTATCAGTATAAAGTACGATTTAAAAATTTAAAGCATTTATAGTTATGTATTTAAGCGAATTTCTTTAATATGAATTAGGTGTGTTATTTTAAGACCTATATAGTTTCTCAATTTGCATTTACTTAAAGGAATTTCGGTAAATATACTACAATAATTTAACCAACGCCAGCAAATTGTATGGATAAACCAAAATGCCATATTTTCAACATGTTGTTCAACAAATTTATACCATAGAGCAGCACGTAGGGCCTACTTTCATGGCGAGTGAGCGGCGTGAACGAGGTATTAACAGCTATAATAGCTATAAAATAAATATAGCTGCTCATTTTGTCATGCTTTTAGAAGATTTCCAGTATTTTTTACTCTATGCTTTATTCATTTGAAACCCAATCATGTAATCCGATTAGCCTTGTTTTCGAACTTAACCTGAAGAACGCTAACCAACACGCGTTGGTATTTTGGTGCGCTAAAATGACAAGTGCAAAAAAAATTTTTTATTCGTTTGCCTCGCCCACTCGCCTTTCAGACTGTTTCAATGTAGGAATATGGGTGCTGCACTCTGAAGTATATTTGTTAAACCACATGTTGAATCCTTAACACGTGAATTCTAATTATTTGGTTATTATAGGTGATTTCATAATTTTTACTAGTCTTTTGTTTTTCAGTTCAATTATTGCAAAGCTACAAATTGGTTAGTTGTTTAATAATTTTACCAATGAATACAAAAATATAAATAAAGTCAGATCCCATGAGTTAATTTGAGATTAAACAGAATAAGATTAGAATAACAGAAGATATTGAGGGAATTTTCATTGTGACGGGAAATAAAATTCTGTCTTTCGACCGAACATTTATTTTGAACGGTGTACAGGTGATTACAGTGTAAATAACCCAAAAATTACATATTCACCATGTGATTCAACAAATGTTACCAGAGTGCAGCACCTACTTGCCCGGCGAGTGAGCGAACGAGGACTGTCTTGAAAAATAACAATAAATGCATGACTTTTTAACTCGGTATCTCACCCGGATGTCACTGCAGAGAAATTATAGGGCGATGTTTTGTAAAAATAATACAGTATTATACTATTTTTACTACTCAACTTTAACTTTATTAAATAAATTTCTAAAACCCAAGACCTCATCGCATAACTAAAAATTGGAGCCATTACTTTGAAACATAAAATGTTGAAATTAGTTAAGTATTGATAGAGCTGTGTTCACAAAAAACTGCTCCACGTAAATAAGGACTTGCTTAATGAATTAATAGTATTTTAAATTGGCTATACTGTACAACACAGTTTTAGTAACACCGTTGACATATGGTCTTTCAACCATATGGTAAATTATTATATTTTTGTTTTTTAGCGAATTTCCCTATAGGGAATACGCTATTACGGTAGTAGTCACGGTAAGACCTAAGCCCGGGACCATGATACTTTTTCGTTTTGAGGTCCCTAGAAGCCAAAAACACCGTTCGTTCAAATTGATATATATGTATATATATATATATATATATATATATATATATATATATATATATATATATATATATATATATATATATATGTATGTGTCCGTGAACACGATAACTTTTGAACGGAACCTCCGATTTTGATGAAATTTGGTACAGGGGTGTAAGCCAGCATCTACTAGATTGAGTTCGCGAACCAGAATGATCGGACCATGGGAACGGGGTTTTATTGGGTTTCAAAAGGGTAAAAAATGGGTTTTTGGCTTTTTTTACTTTTATTTATGATATTCAACAATTTTAACTTAAACCATTTAAAAGAGCTTAAAAAAACAAACAATCTAGTATTTTGAATTTTTTACCTAGCTTAAATGGTTATGGAGAAAATCCAAAAACTATGTTTTCCATGTTATTCTTATGGGAAATCAAGAAAACCTTCTATCTTGTTTATTTATTGACATATCTTGATAAAATTTGGTAAGTACATTCATTCGGAAGCGTTTAACTTATATTTGCTTAAAAAACCCATATGGCGGCAAACCTACATACTCACTCCTATGGGGTTTATGGGGAAAATAAAAAGAACACCATAACCTGTAAAATTTTGTATGTACATTCACTAGGTAGGGTTTAACTTATATTTACCAACAAAACCCATATGGCGGCAAACCTACATACTCTCATCCCTATGGATTTTATGGGGAAATAAAAAATATACCAAAATTCCATTGGAAATTCGCTGAGTACGCAGGTCTGCTGCGACGGGGGTATTGAATGTTTACTTACTCTGTTTTGGTTATGTATTTTTGTGCTCATTTATAATAATAAATTATTCACTTTTTAAGTGTATTTCCTTTTGTTCACGCCATATCAGTGGCGACGAGAAATTTTATGAACCAACGAAATGCCTAAGAGACACCAGCACGGTCCGGACGAAGGGCGGGAGCAGCAGCCTGCACTCCCGAGGTTCAATTGTGAACAGTTCGACCCGGAGAAAATGGATATTGAGGTTTGGCACATCAAACTCGTGACTAGTCTTACTCTAACTCAGATTAAAGATGATGTTACAAAAAGGTTGCTTTTTATCAGTTGTCTAAGTCCAAAAGTTTTAGAGACCCTCATAAACTTATGTAAACCAAACTGTATTAATGACTTTTCTTTTGAGACATTATACGAGAAATTGTCCTCCAACTATAAAGTAAAAACAATTGCTGTCGCTGAGAGAGTAAAATTTGTTTCTCTTAAGCAGAATTCTGAATCATTAACAGAGTTTGCTAACGATCTCAGACGAATGATCAACAAATGTAATTTCCCAAACGAATTTTATCAACAGGCATTAATAACATCTTTTGTTATGGGAATAACTAATCCAAGTATTAAAGAAAATCTTCTTAAAAGAGATTATGATTCATTTACTGAGGTATTAGAGTTAGCAAAAACCCTCTCCTGCGTTCAGGCTGCTTCAACAAGTAACTTCACTGTAAATAAAACAACAGAGGAGTGTAATGCAATTTCCGCAGGCCCTTGTTTCATCTGTGTAGGAAAGCATCTGAAAAGTAACTGTAGAATAAAAAATCCCGTTTGCTACAAGTGTGGAAGTAAAACACACATCACAAGGGTTTGTAAAAGTAAGAAGTCTGTTAAATCCGTAAACCACAATGATTCCGAATCGGATCAGAATTTACCTGTTGACACATTTAACTCAGTAGGCGGTGTTCTTGATGTCATGTCGGTCAATAACTCCTCTAAGAATTTTCAAAGCTTATTCCTTAAACTAATGATCAATGAGCGCCCGGTATCAATGCAATTCGATACTGGCAGTTGTGTGACTATAGTCTCTGAAGAAACCTGGGTATGTATAGGTAAACCCACCCTTCATACAAGCTCAAAATGTTTTACATCATTTACAGGACAGACAGTAAAGTTATTAGGCAAAGTAAGTGTACAAGTAACACTTGGGGGAATCAGGCGTATACTTAATCTCTATGTTGCATCTGGAGTTCGGCACAACATATTAGGAATGGACTGGATATTTCAACTTAACTTACAAAACCAGTCACTTGTAAGTTTGCATGATTTGTCCTCAAATCAAACTCAGTCTGCTTTACTGGTTCAAAGCCCTGAAAAAGAATTGATTGAGATATGTAATGAGTACTCAGATGTTTTCACACCGGGGGACGATAAGTGTTCAAAACTACCCGCTCAGCTCTACTTAAAGAAGGATGCCGTCCCAGTTTTTAAGAAGGCTAGACCTATTCCGTTAGCTCTTAGAGATAAGGTTAGGGAAGAACTAGACCGTCTGATTAACAATGGTGTGCTCGAAGAAATCGATCATTCTGAATGGGCCGCTCCGTGTGTTTTAGTTAGAAAACCTAATGGAAAAATAAGAATTTGCGCAGATTTTTCTACAGGTTTAAACCAATCATTGGAGATACAAACTTTTCCTTTACCCACTCATGACGAGCTATTCACAAAAATAGGAGGTGGTGACAAATTCACTACCCTAGATCTTACTGATGCCTACTTGACTATTCCCATGGAAGAGGAATCAAAGAAACTTCTAGTAATCAACACTCCGTTCGGGCTGATGCGGTACAACCGACTTCCTTTTGGTATTGCTCCAGCGACTGCTATTTTTCAAAGGAGAATGCATGCCATGTTGGAAGGTCTGCAAGGTGTCGCTTTTCTACTAGATGATGTAATTGTGACTGGAAAGAATAATGAAGAACATCTCAAGACCTTGAGAGAGGTATTAAAACGAATCAAGGCTAATGGATTTTGTTTGAATCGATCTAAGTGTAAGTTCATGCAAGATAAAGTGAACTATTTGGGCCTGAGTGTATCCAAAGAAGGCATATCAACTAATGTTGATAAAATTCAATCTGTCCTCAATATGCCGGAACCCAAGGATGTCAAACAATTGGAAACCTTCATTGGCATGGCAAATTTTTATTCAAGGTTTATTTGCGGGTTTTCTGACATCTGTGCTCCCCTTAATGCTCTGCGCAAGAAAGACGTTGCATGGAATTGGACAGATAAGTGCTCTGAAGCTGTGACCAAAATCAAACAAGCTTTAGTATCTGCCCCAGTATTAGTACCTTTTGACAGCACTCTGCCTATCGTAGTAGCAGCAGATGCGTCATCTGTAGGCATCGGCGGAGCAATCTTTCACCGATATCCTGATGGTAAGGACAAGCCAAATGCTTATTGTTCCAAGACCTTGACATCCACAGAAAGAAATTATTCCCAAATAGAAAGAGAAGCATTGGCTATAATCTACGCTTTGAAAAAGTTTCGAATCTATTTGTGGGGAACTGAATTCCTTCTCCAAACTGATCATCGTCCTCTCCTATCTATTTTTGGCTCGTCGAAAGGAATTCCTTCTGTTACCTCATGCAGGCTGCAAAGGTGGGCCCTATATCTCACACAATTCACATTCAAAATAGAATATGTGTCCACTACGAAGTTCTCCAAAGTAGACTGTTTAAGTCGCATTCCACTCGGAGAAGATCAAACTTTCGATCAAGCTGGTGAAAGCTATGATACTGTGGTAAACATCATATTTTCAGGGAGCATGTCTTCCCTCCCAATAACATGTGAGGAAGTGAGTAAAGAAACTGATAATGATATTGTTCTAAAGGAGGTTAAGAATTACATTGTAAATGGATGGCCGAACAACACTGATCCTAAGTTGAAAGCATATAAAGCAAAGAAGCACGAATTGACACTTCACAACGGCTCTATAATGTGGGGTATACGAGTCGTCATACCAACCATATTAAGAAGTAAGGTCTTGGAGAATCTACACGACACTCACATGGGAATGATGAAAATGAAATCCTTAGCTCGTGAGTACATGTGGTGGCCAGATATCGACAAATCTATTGAACTTATTTCACAATCTTGCTCTCTATGCAACACGTTTGCACCTAAACAACCGCAAAAGAAGTTTCTCGTCTCTTGGCCACACTGTAAAACACCTTGGGACCGCATACATGTTGATTTTGCTGGCCCATTTCTTGACAAAACATTTCTGTTGGTGGTGGACGCTTTCTCGGGCTGGGCAGAAATAATAGTTATGAACTCCATGACCTCTGCAGCAACCATCAAACAGCTTAAGCTATTGATTTGCCGTTATGGAATACCAACTACAATTGTGTCCGACAATGGAACATGTTTTACCTCTTCAGACTTTTCCGATTTCTGTAAGCAGTTCGATATAAAACACTTGACTACACCAGTGAATCACCCATCATCAAACGGACAAGTTGAGAAGTATGTTGGAACTATGAAAAATGCTCTTAAAAAGCTGCATCATGAAGTTTCACCGAAGGGTTTGGAGGCCGATTTGAATAACTTTTTGTTCAAATACAGGTTGACGCCTCATGCAACAACTGGGGTATCTCCCGCAGAACTTTTTTTGGGCAGGAAATTAAGGTGTCAATTTGATTCAATGCGGCCGAAACAGCAAGAAACGGAATGTTCAAGAAACCACGCCAAAAAATCTGAAACAGGAAGACCCACTCACGTTAAAGATTTTATTGTGGGGCAACTTATTTATTGGTCTGAAGTGAGGAACGGCAAGGTTCGCTGGAACGCTGGCAAAGTCGTTAAAAGACTAGGAACGAACATTTAGCAAATTGAAGCCGGGGGGCAAGTGTTTAAAAAACACGCTGACCAGCTCCGAAAGAGAACTTAAAGTTTTTTTGGTTGTAACCAATCTCAGCGGGGAGATGACATATGGTCTTTCAACCATATGGTAAATTATTATATTTTTGTTTTTTGAATGTTTACTTACTCTGTTTTGGTTATGTATTTTTGTGCTCATTTATAATAATAAATTATTCACTTTTTAAGTGTATTTCCTTTTGTTCACGCCATATCAACCGTAATATAAGCCTGACAAAGCAGCTCGGACTGGTTGAGCGGTTCTTACAACAATGGCTACCTTCTATTGTACATAATCCACAAACTCCAAAAGGCCCACCATTGGACAGACGGCAGGCCAATAGGCCACGTGAAGTCCGTAATTTATGAGAGGCAGTACAGTCTTTTTAAAAATTAAAAACGTCGCGAGTTGTCGCCTCACGCACCCGTCAAAACAGGACGAATTCAAATCGTCAGAGTTTGACGCCTAACGCACCCGTCAAAACCTGACGAATTAAAAAACGTCCTGATTTGACGCCTGACGCACCCGTCAAAACCTGACGAATTTAAATCGTCCTGTTTTGTCGCCCCCGACTTTTTATTCGTCAGACTTTGACGTCCCGTGACTTTTAAAAGTGTCAGGGTTCGTCGCCGTCAGACCTTGACGGCGTCCCGTAAATAGATTTGAGAGAAACAAACAACCACTATGGCAATGGGGTATTTTCTGTATATTAAAACTTTTGAAAACAAATACTGTACTGTAATGATTTATAACAATTATACCATTTCATCTCTAATTTGAAGTAAACAATAGTTTAAAGAAACAGTGGTTTCTATGGAGATTTTACTACATCTAATCAGTAATTTAAGAAATATAAACGAAATTCCATGTCAAAATTTGGACCTCCACTAAATTAATACATAATAATAAACACCAACATTGTACAAGGGCCCCTTCCAGAGTCTACACTAGATGGATCGAACACCGCCACTGTAACGTACATGGGCCCCTCCCGGAGTCTACACTAGATGGATTGAACACCGCCACTGTAACGTACAGGGGCCCCTCCCGGAGTCTACACTAGATGGATCGAACACCACCACTGTAACGTACATGGGCCCCTCCCGGAGTCTACACTAGATGGATTGAACACCGCCACTGTAACGTACAGGGGCCCCTCCCGGAGTCTACACTAGATGGATCGAACACCGCCACTGTAACGTACAGGGGCCCTCCCGGAGTCTACACTAGATGGATCGAACACCGCCACTGTAACGTACAGGGGCCCCTCCCAGAGTCTACACTAGATGGAACGAACACCGCCACTGTAACGTACATGGGCCCCTCCCGGAGTCTACACTAGATGGATTGAACACCGCCACTGTAACGTACAGGGGCCCCTCCCAGAGTCTACACTAGATGGATCGAACACCGCCACTGTAACGTACAGGGGCCCCTCCCAGAGTCTACACTAGATGGATCGAACACCGCCACTGTAACGTACAGGGGCCCCTCCCAGAGTCTACACTAGATGGATCGAACACCGCCACTGTAACGTACAGGGGCCCCTCCCAGAGTCTACACTAGATGGATCGAACACCGCCACTGTAACATACAGGGGCCCCTCCCAGAGTCTACACTAGATGGACCGAACACCGGAACACCGCCACTGTAACGTACAGGGGCCCCTCCCAGAGTCTACACTAGATGGATCGAACACCGCCACTGTAACGTACAGGGGCCCCTCCCAGAGTCTACACTAGATGGACCGAACACCGGAACACCGCCACTGTAACGTACAGGGGCCCCTCCCAGAGTCTACACTAGATGGACCGAACACCGGAACACCGCCACTGTAACGTACAGGGGCCCCTCCCAGAGTCTACACTAGATGGACCGAACACCGGAACACCGCCACTGTAACGTACAGGGGCCCCTCCCAGAGTCTACACTAGATGGATCGAACACCGCCACTGTAACGTACAGGGGCCCCTCCCAGAGTCTACACTAGATGGATCGAACACCGCCACTGTAACGTACGGGGGCCCCTCCCAGAGTCTACACTAGATGGATCGAACACCGCCACTGTAACGTACGGGGGCCCCTCCCAGAGTCTACACTAGATGGATCGAACACCGCCACTGTAACGTACGGGGGCCCCTCCCAGAGTCTACACTAGATGGATCGAACACCGCCACTGTAATGTTCAGGGGTCCCTCCCACAGTCCACACTAGATGGATCGAACACCGCCACTGTAACGTACAGGGGCCCCTCCCAGAGTCTACACTAGATGGATCGAACACCGCCACTGTAACGTACAGGGGCCCCTCCCAGAGTCTACACTAGATGGACCGAACACCGGAACACCGCCACTGTAACGTACAGGGGCCCCTCCCAGAGTCTACACTAGATGGATCGAACACCGCCACTGTAACGTACAGGGGCCCCTCCCAGAGTCTACACTAGATGGATCAAACACCGCCACTGTAACGTACAGGGGCCCCTCCCAGAGTCTACACTAGATGGACCGAACACCGGAACACCGCCACTGTAACGTACAGGGGCCCCTCCCAGAGTCTACACTAGATGGATCGAACACCGCCACTGTAACGTACAGGGGCCCCTCCCAGAGTCTACACTAGATGGACCGAACACCGGAACACCGCCACTGTAACGTACAGGGGCCCCTCCCAGAGTCTACACTAGATGGATCGAACACCGCCACTGTAACGTACAGGGGCCCCTCCCAGAGTCTACACTAGATGGATCGAACACCGCCACTGTAACGTACAGAGGCCCCTTCCAGAGAGTAGACACTTCCACTGGATTGCATCCCTCCTCTCCAACAACCAATTGGAATTTGATCAACAATAAAATTGGCTACTTTAAATTTACAATAAACAGTGATGTTTGTACAAAAATTGGTTTTCATTGCTACTATTTCACTAAACCATCGTCGTATTTAAAAATTAATTTTCCGAAACTTGAGTATAGAAAAAACTACATAAGACGTCTATATTGTTCAAGTGAATACATATTTGTGAGTTTTAATTTACATTGGAAGCAAGTTCACCACTTTGCAAAAACCCAAATCATTCATAATCAATTCAAAACAAAATTTGTCATTAAAAAATAGGTAATAGGGTAATAGGTAATAGGTAATAGGTGTTATGGGTTAAAAACAGAATTAAGGCCATATATCCTATGCTCTATGGCCTATGCAATTCCTCCACGGACCATAAACTAGACCTCAGTTGCATGATTAATACCGAGTGTCCCAGACCACCGGTACACCTCTTTTAAAATTTACATAGGCCTATAATATACAGTCCTCTTCTTCGTTGTCCCACGGTCGAATCGGACACTGAAGGCATCAGGTGGCCTTTGATGAGGTCCACGATAATTAATTGGTGATTGATTTCCACAAGCCATTTCCATGGTTTCTTCCGCTTCCCCCGTTGGGAAGGGCCCCGTCTGGAGGCCACAAAAATTTTTTGGTGCATTTTCGGTAAATTCAGTCTGCCAAAAGATCTTGGAAGATGAGGGCTTCTGGGATTGTTTGTCACAGTGCGTCCGGGGCATCCTCCTTAGAAAAAAACCTGATCTTGACCGCAATGTAGCTCAGAACCCCTGACCGTGCGGCTGGTCAAGGAATGAGCCCAAAGGGCTTAGGCTAATTTAGGCCAGCCTGATGTAATGTGACAAACAATTTCAGGCTAGATTCCTAAAAAGTAGAAGGGTTTTTTTTAGTGGGTATACCAGTTTTTAGGGGAGTCCCACGCTACAGGCTGGCCCCCTGTGTGCGTAATGCAATTTCCCTACCTCTCGGACTCTCGATCCCTAAAAAAAGAAGCCATTTCTAGGTTTAGGCTTTTCCAGAAATTCGTCTGAAGCCTACAGTGTAACACCATTTTTCTTTTAACTTATCTAATGTATTTAGTTGTGTTTTGTTTTTGTTTTGTTTTGTTTTTTTTTTTTTTTTTTTCAAAGAGAGCCTGAAATGAAAGACGTTCTTCCGGAAACGAGCCATTCATCACAAAAAGGGCAATTAGTACCGTAAATTAATCTCATATAAATACAATGTTGAGTGCCTACTCTAATAATAATTTAACACACCTTCAGCTTTTGTTAATTTATTTTCTAATTTAAAAGTACTGAAGTCGTGGAATCGTGCGTGCATCGTCATTGTCAGTTTTCTGTTCTACACGCTAGACCGAGACTTTTTTAGAGAGAGGAGAAACAAACGCTAAACCATAGACCGAGACTAACCCCATTACCAGTCGAGATGATTCAGGACTTCCCAGTATCAACTGTGTTATGTTAATGGAGCCATTAGTCAACTAGTAACGGTACTCCATTCTTCTGGTCCGCTACCCGCTTCAGCATTTTATGTATCTTTGTCTTTCAGACGACTCACATATCTAGAGAGAGTGCTAGTTCGGTAGATTAGTGTAAATATAATGTAGATTCAAACTGCCTTCTGTAATTACGGCTTTAGCAAATTTGACTTTTTAGCATTTTTAGTTATGTAGAGTGAAATCAGTTAGCCTTTCACTAAGACCAAGGTCAAGGTACCATCAAAGCCCGAAACTCGATACTTTTTGTTTTGGTGGTCCTCCAAGATGGAGACAATACAATGTCCGATAAACACGGTAACAATTAAAAATGAAAATAAAATATTTTCATCAAGTTTGTGTATGTTTGTTATGGTAGCCTAATAGCCTTAAAAAGTTCACCAACATAGGCACTGACTCACTGACTAGCAAAGGCAAGCCGTGACAATTTCAAGTAGGAAGTCAAACAAGTGTAAAGTTAACTGTTTCTTAAATCGGGTAGTTCTAATTTTTTGCTGTTATTCAGTGACCCAAATATCAAAACTAACCGATTTTACGTCTGATTTACTCTTTTTTATGACAAGGTTTGTCTCAAATACACCTTTGTTCTTATGGGTGTTAAAAATATCAAACGAAACACAAACTGTTAGCCTATGTACAATCTTTGTAGGCTTCAAAATGTCCCCGGTTCTTCATCCCTGTTTGTCCCCACCGCCGCCACATCCATGACTAGTCTGCCCGCTCTGAGAGGACGACAGGCGACACGGTCGGCCCGATTGTTGCGGATGAGTGGACCCGACGGCGCGGCGGCTGCGATTCTACACCTTGACCTTGACCCAACCTTGACCTTGGCCACGCCGCCGCCGCTGATTGGTGCAGGAAGCTACTGTCGCCGCCACCGCCTCTGCACCGTAGTACAGCTCGAGCGGTATATGGAGCTACCGGGTGTTACCTTCCTATACTCCAGTAAATCCTAATTTATTTTCAGCGTTCTGTTGATAATTTCACAATAAACACGCTCATTTTCTTACTCCTAGATTCCTATATTCCTTGATGCAGACTTCACTGGAGACATTGTGTCGTTTGTTTACGTAAATGGTAGAAATACAATATAAATTACTCAAAGGCAATAATGCTCTACATGTAGACCTATATTTTTATAAGATTTATAAATCGGGTTGAAAGGTTTTACCTCTCTTGGAAAAATCCATGGGTTGTTGTTGGCAGTGGTTGAGCCCAGTCCTCCAGGTCCTCCTACCTGCAACAAAAAACATTCTAATTACCTCTGACTGGATGAGAGGAACAGCTCATTTATCTAAACTGAAATGCAACACCTTAATCTGGCAAGGAGTTTATTCTTCTATTGTCTGGCTGCAATAATTTTAATCACATAATTTTAAGTCCACAACTTTTCAACACTCAAACTTTGCGTCCGTATAGGTGTAAGTAAATCCTAACTTATTCACTTACCCCATGTATATGCCATACATTATCTAGAGCGTGAAGATTAAAGAACATTTCAGTATGGATGAAGGCTCGTAGTGTCGTGATCGTGATGTTCCTGCCAATGTCATTCCAGCTTTCGATGCGTTCCGGTATGAGGAGATCGGGTGCATGGCTTATTGTGGTTATAGATTGCACGAGCAGCACGAGTTAGTTATAACGTGGTGTGAAGCGCGTTCAGGGTTCAAACAATTCAACTGAATGAGTGCCCATATGTAGGCTATGCGTGTTAACTATAGGCTAACTATTGGAGCTCTAAGACGCGTCGCGGCCTACTTCATCAAGAGCGTTTCAAAGAGTTCTTAAAGAGATTTTAAAGAATTCTTGTGCAGTCCACACTGTTCGCACCACAACCAGTTGCTTCTGTGCCCACTTAGAGATAAATTCTTGAACTACGAGTAGCAATCAAATACTCTGATTCATATTCTTCGCCTGAGCGTCAAAGTGGCTTCTAAGCCTTTAAGGCATGTCAGCTATACGGATAAGACGGAATTGAGTCACATATTATTGAATTTCCAATCACTGATTTATCATGTCAATTTGCCTTATTCCTTTCCTAGACCGAAAGTTTATTTTTAATCCCTCATTTTCACCAGAAAACACACAGCTCCTGGAACTGGATTCAAGAATGTTCCAGCGACTGGTGCGACGGCGAGTGCGAGATGCCGAGGTGCGAACCCGGAGGACGTGGGTGCGGCGGCGGGGTGAACGACCGAGGCTTCTGCCTGCACCAGCGACGCGGACCCGGAGATACATGCATATGGGATCGGGGAAACCCTGGATCATAACCGCCGGGGACCTGAGTCACGGGAAGGGCCTGTCATGGCAATGCTAGTTGGAGCTGGTGGAGAGTGATATGTGTGTGATTTACAATAAAATGGCACCAGAATCCTCAAGCAAATCACATTCCAAATTGAGACTATCGAGGGCATGTCGAGTGCTCTGACAGGGTCTCCGAAACGTTATAACTATTAAAACACATTTTGATAAATTGTACTTTACAGAGTCCATAGTATCCTTTTACAAAAATTAAAAAAACACTGTATTTTTTACAAGTTGTATTGGACGAAACTTCATATATTTTGAAACAGTTGTCAGGTAAAAGTTGAAGATGTCATAAAAACTGAAAATTGGTCAATTTTTATGTTTATGTGATAAGACAAAGTATTTAAATGTTCTGTATTAATATGGTAGTTGTATTTAAGTATAGGACTACTACTAAATGTTAAACGGTCAAGGAGGTCTGAAGATATTTTTCAAAAGCGCGGCCCCCTCATTGATCTTAACTCTGGAGATATTCGTGTTGGCTACCCTCATTTCAAAAGACATAGGCCTACTCATTTTAATTTGTTCCTACCTTAAAAATATTTAGATAACCGTAAGTCGATGTTCGTGTTTTAAAAATACCCCCGTCGCAGCAGACCTGCGTACTCAGCGAATTTCCAATGGAATTTCAGATTATTTACTTTCTCCATAAAAACACCATAGGATCGAGTACCGTATGTAGGTTTTCTGCCATTGGGTGTTGTTAGAAAATCTAAGTTAATTAATAATCGGTGAATGTAAACACAAAATTGTATCAAACTCTGGCAATTTTTTATTTTTCCCATAAACCCCATGGGGGTGAGTATGTAGGTTTGCCGCCATATGGGTTTTGTAAGCAAGTATAAGTTAAACCTTATATAGATAATGTACATACCAAATTTGATTAAGTTATGTCAATAAATAAGCAAGATATAGGGTTTTCTTGATTTTCCATAAGAATAACATAGAAAACACATTTTTGGATTTGCCCCGTAACCAGTTATGCTACGATAAAAATTCAAAATACCAAATTGTTTGTTTTTTAAGCTCTTTTAAATGGTTTCAGTTAAAATTGACGAATTTTAAAAATTGAGGTCCAAAAATGCCAAAGACCCATTTTGACCCATTTGAAACCCCATAAAACCCCGTTCCCATAACCCGACCATGCTGGTTCGCGAACTCATGAAAATAGACCTGGTCTTACACCTCCATACCAAATTTCATCAAAATCGAAGGTCCCCTTCAAAAGTTATCAGTACCACGGACACATAGATAGATAGATAGATAGATAGATAGATAGATAGATAGATAGATAGATAGATAGATATATACATATATATGAAAATGAACGAATGGTGTTTTTGGCTTCTGGGGACCTCAAAATGAAAAAGTAAAGTGGTCCCGGGCTTAGGTCTTACCATGGCTACTACCGTAATAGCGTATTCCCTATAGGGAAATTCGCTAAAATGCTGACTATACACACTAACACTTAGATTTTGTGAATCTGGTCTAAACATTGTACTCCTAATCGATTAATATAAGAAAAACTCAACACATATTGTTGCAAAAGCAGAGTTTCAACAGAAATTGCTACTTCCTCCCCCACCTAGATGCACTAATCTTCAAAAGCTAGAAAACATGCGTTTGTGGGTGATAAACCCGTAAATACACCTCCACGTTGCTGGTTACGTCTGGAGAATGACCATGGACCATTTGTGTCCTAGTTACAATGATTTAGTTCTTTCTTTTAAGTAGGAATACAACTTTTTGACACAAACAACTTAAAAATTGTAATCGTCTAGTTACGAGTCCATCCATTGAAATCGATGGACAATCTCAATCTGTTTTACATCACATCCCTGTAAATTTTACCACTTTTTCGTGACTTTATTCGACTCAAGTGTCCTCCTTCTACTGGCTATACCAAGTATTACCACACAGGTACTTCCCGTTAAACGGCAGTTTCTTTAACGTCTGCGTTTGTTATGTTCGACCGTCACATGTACCTGTCCCCTCCCCACCCCGTCTGCTGTCACTGCGACCCGACTCCCTTGCCAACTCTATTTCGGACCAGAAGTCAGGTTGGCAGGGTTGGCAATCGTTTCTGGCTCTCTGTTTCTGGGAAATTCCGTGACACACGGGGTTTTTTCTCGAATGGGAGTAATGGGTCGAGAAAGCTGAGTTAGGGCGCAAACAGTTAGAGTTTGAGAATGTTTTGAATCAACAAGTTTTAAAATTATGAGGTTGTTGAATATCGCATCTAAGGTAGCATTGACGGTTCCAGGGCATATTTTCGGGGGGTGAGGGGTCCAAACCACCGGTGGGTATGGGAATTTCTCCCCCGGGAAAATTTTGAAATTTTGTAGCAATTTGGTGGGTTTTTAGGCTTTTGGAGTACCTAAAAAATATTTTTAGAGTTAAGTTTATCCGACATTTATTACGTTTGTTCTGGCTCACTTCAAGTGCAGTGTAGGCTACTTGTACTTGGTACTCTAACACTAAATACTAGGCCTAACAAAAAGTCTGTAATTTTATGGTTTAGCACATACTGTAGGTATTTGCAAGTCCTAGTAAAAAGTAAGATAAGCAAACACCAATGATAAATTCTTAGTTTACGATAGCAGCATCGAAGTGATCTTGTTACAGTAACTGTTCGCAGTCCTATAGTCCTACCATAGACCACGCTCTACAGAAATGTTTTGCTGCTTTTTTATGAAATTATTTCGTTACGGTAGGTGCTAATAATGTAGTAAAGCTTCCAGTTTTCCATAGTGGAAGCTGCATCAGATCTGACAGAATCAGAATTCACAAATTAACAAATAGGGGCCCATTATCTTTTCGTACCTAAACAGTTCACAATTCGCATGCATCGTTGCATACTGCTCGATGCATCAATGCTCGCATGTAGCTCTGAACGGAACACCTTAAGGTGAAGGCACACCTTGACTGGCAGAGGCAGGTCACGTGACCCGTATCTCAAGGTCATTCACTGATAACGCTCCTCTACTCTCTTGCGCAACCGACACCCGCTCTCGCGGAAGCCATCGTAAACACTTGCGCTTTGTCGACTCCTAATCGCGGGACTTTCCGCAGGCTCGGCCGACACACAAAAGGCTACAATTTGAGATAAAGCTATCTCCAATTATCTGCAAACTCGCTTTAAGTCACGTGTGTGAACGCTCAAAGGCTCACGTTTCACGTTTCTCGGATTCGCGCACAACTGTACTGGTTTTTTTTTAATAGATTTAACACCTGCAGGAAAGGCGCGTTGACAACAGCCTATGGGCGTTCTTGCACTTCTATACAGTCAACTTTCTATGGAAATGGAAATCTATGGTTTTATACATAGCTATGTCATTTCAGTGTTTTGATCGGATGTAGAGGGAGGGAGGAAAATTTTCTTGTCCTTATGAAGACTAATGTACGGAAATATCCCTGCTCCTTATGCAAGCCAAAAATAGATGATCAATTCTTGTCCTAACTACCATTTCTTTCATATTTCAAAATATGTTTTTCCTTTGTAATTGGGGACCCCCATTGCCACCCCCCCCCCCCCAAACGCCAATTGAGTAAACCCTGCTCGATTTTTCTTACTTTTCAAATCATTTGGCACGTCCTGGCATTTTTTATTACATTGTGTACCAGCCCTCAAATTTGTATGACCTCCGGCCACTGTATATTACAGCACAGCCAGGGTTTGAACTTTTTATAGGTAGGCTGATCCAGTAGTAGCTTACAGCATAGCCTACTCTGGTAGCATTAGGTTTGTTTATATGTCACTATAGTGACAATAACAGTGGAGAGCTTGTATACCAAATATCAATTTAGGAAACAGACATCTAAAGATGAAATACTAGGCTATTATTGTATCCTTCTTTAATACTCACAAAAATAAATATTTAAGTAGTACCTATTAATTTAATAATATTGTACCCTAAAATATTTAAGAAAGGAGGTAGGTCTATCTTCATGTAGACCTAAATCGCCTACCGTACTTTGTTCTGTCCCATTTGATTTAAAGACAAAATTTTATTACAAACAGACCCTAAAATTAGGCGCCTACCAACTAGCAGTCCGCACCCGATTTTTTAATTTCAAACTTTGTGGTAACCTTAGAGAGAACAATAAAAAATTATAAAGTTATAAAAAAAAACTAGGCCTATTTAAATCAGCTAAAGCTTTCTTCCAGTAATTATTAACTTCTTCATGTAATTCTGGCATCAACAACATTCTCTGTGTTAATTGCTCGAGTTACGCAATTGAATTGTTATCTCTCATCAGCCACAATGTTACCTCACGTGAGAGAATGCACGACATAATTACCAACGCCAGCCTGTGACATCTGATATACTGTAGAAGCATCTCTGGGACAAAATATCGCTCCCCAAGTAAAAAATTATAACCGGTTTAATAATTAATTGTGTTACATAAACTTGCGAAATATTGTGAAAATTTTAAACAAATGTAACCGGCAATAATGGTGTGCACAAATTAATGTCCACAAAAAATAATAATTTTGTGTATTTAGAATAGAAATTAATGATAATTTCAAAATACCTAGTGTGATTCAAGACTCATTATAGACAGCTATGAAGCGGTGAGTTTACAAATTATTTTATGGACATAAAATAATATCTTTTTTAGTTTAGACAGGAAATTTTGTTGTAAACAATATTCATAAGATTTGTACTGTATGTTATCATAACCTAAAAATCCAAGTCTGACCTTTTTTCTCGGGAATATCCCTCGCGGCATTTTCTCCCGCTGGGCCGCCTGTGGTATTTCCCTCATTTGGTAGACTGGAAAATCACAAACGAGCTCAAAACAAACCGCAGGAGAGGAGACCACCGAACCGAACCGCCGAACACCAAACGTAAACACATAGACTGATTACAAAACAGGCGAACGTCTGGTTATATTCTGGACGGGGCACTGCGCTGCGATTGGCTGAGACGGGCCAATCACGAGCGAGGATGCCGGCGCGACGCCGCAATGATTCAACCGGCCGCCGCTAGAGCGCGCGCGGGTTTATAAATAACGCCGCGCACATGTGTTCCGAGTGTTTGTTGGCGCCTGTTAATTGTTTGAAAAACTTGTAATGTCCCATTCCTCGGAAATTCTCCATTCTGAGATCGCGGGCTGAGAAGCGGTTCAAAGAACTCCCGAGGGTGTATTCAATGAACATTTTCATTTTCACGCCAAAACAAACCGTTTTAATTGTTTATAAGTTCCTCTGAACTGAGTAAAGACTTGGGTAGATAATGGCAGTTCTCAAATTTTGATTACGAGGAAATGGGTCTAGAAAATCAGTGGGGACTCCGGGGACTCTACTGGAAGAACAACAACATTCTTTCTGGTTATTTCTGTTTCGAGTTCAAATGACTTCTCAATGGTAATTGTGGTTTTCATACAGTACTCACACCAAGTTTTTCTTTACTGTTATTGTACAATTAATTAATAATAGCCATGTTTTTCTTTCAATGTAGACTAACTTTGTGCTGCGTGATTTAACATGTAAAAATGAGATTCCTTAAAAGTGGTGCGATGATTAAGAATGATGGATTCAACCAATAGTGTGTATAGCTACTCTGTGCATAAAACACAACTTTCTTTAAATAATAGTACCAGGGGGACCGAGCTTAAGCTCGGTAAAATTATTACTTTCGTTTCTCACACAAAGCTCGTTCGCTCCGCTCACTCGCCAGGCGGAAGGTTTGCTGCACATTGGTATGATTTTCCTAAAACCACAGGTTAAAGATGTAACACATTGGTTTATTTTATCTACAGTTATCAGCTGATTTTTGTTCAGTTAAAAAATTTCCATAAGGATAACATGGGATCTTTGAAGGGCTCTAGCGCGAAAACCGGATTTTTCCCAGCTATGGGACCAGCTCCAATCGATTTCTGGTGGCCAAAACCCCCATATTCCAAAATTTGAAGGAAATCGTCGGAGCCGTTTTTGAGATAATTGTGCAAGCAAGCAAGCAAGCAAACAAGCAAACATTGCTCGTATAAGAGTATAGGATAGTATCAGGGAGACCGAGCTTAAGCTCGGTAAAATTATTACTTTCGTTTCTCACACAAAGCTCGTTCGCTCCGCTCACTCGCCAGGCGGAAGGTTTGCTGCACATTGGTATGATTTTCCTAAAACCACAGGTTAAAGATGTAACACATTGGTTTATTTTATCTGCAGTTATCAGCTGATTTTTGTTCAGTTAAAAAATTTCCATAAGGATAACATGGGATCTTTGAAGGGCTCTAGCGCGAAAACCGGATTTTTCCCAGCTATGGGACCAGCTCCAATCGATTTCTGGTGGCCAAAACCCCCATATTCCAAAATTTGAAGGAAATCGTCGGAGCCGTTTTTGAGATAATTGTGCAAGCAAGCAAACAAGCAAACATTGCTCGTATAAGAGTATAGGATTACGCAATTTACACGAGATTCTGATCCGTGGGAATTGTTTCAAGTCGTAAAATAAACGTTTTATCGTCCGGAAATGATAGTTTGGTTTGTTAAATAAACTGCAGTTGATAAAATGTGGAAAAAATATTATTTATTATTCCTTAGTTTTTGCACCCCGCCCTAATTTCGCTTGGGAAACAAACACTGATAATTTACATAATTCGCATGAAAATAGTTTTTCTAATCCAACTATCCTCGTTTGGAATGTAGTTTTAATCCTGAAATACAAAACAAATTAGACTTTTAGTTTCAATAGTATACGTGTTGCTCGAAATTGAGCAATTTATTTTCATACAATGCTTACATTTAGCTCTACATCAATGACATGCGACCAATCCAATATTGTGAATCTCTTTAATCACCAAAAGTACATGTATTTACAGCTGATTATTAACAGATGTTTAAAATGCTTTATTTAATCCCAATGTTATTTAAATGGGAAATTTTGAGATTTCAATTGTGGATAGTCCCTTTATTTTCAGCCCAATTCTTATCAGTTTTTGGCGGAAACAACTACAGGCCAAGCCCTATCCAACGACACCAAAAACTTGAAAATCGGTTGAAAATTGTAGGAGGAGTTCTCAGGACAAAAAACCCTTAGCGTATTAAATATGTATAGATAGATAAATAAAGTTCAAAATATAGGCTACAAATAACGTTTTCAAAATTGTTATATTTGAATTTATAGTAACTAACTACAGTATATGAAACAGTACGGAGAACTGGTGCATACGCACATGTATTTGATTTTACAAAAGATAACTATTTTTTTCAATGCGTGATGTTCATATACTGCAGGAGATGATTCTGAGAGAGATCATTGCCACAACGGCCAGTTGTTGAGTTTTTGCTTAGGGTATTCTACGTATTCTCAAAGTATCAAAGTATTAATAAATTACTCTGGACCATAAGGCAACAAACGAGCTACAGCATTAGTTACTACTGTGAAATCTGACAAATTTCTCGATAACCGACATTTCTTGACCATAAGAGAAAACAGAAGCCAATTGCTCCGGCTGAGGGCTGAGTCACCCAGACGAGAAACGAATGAATGAGTGAGTCAGCCATTCCGCGGTCTTGCGTTCCACGAAGTGGTCCGGTCCGGTGTTCCTACCTACTAACAGCTGATTGTCCCGGTTCCCTGGACCATGTCGTCTGCTGTTCAACTGAACTGTCACATTACCGCTGAGGTTGTTGTGAGGCGCCAGAGCCACTTGTGGCTAAATATAGACCGGCGCCCTCTCTGCGGTCCGCGGTCCGCGGTCCGCGGTTGCGGTTGGGCTTGACATTGGCGGTCGGTGAACGTATTTTGGGTAAACAGATTTCCGGTTTCGAATTTAAAGGGAATGGAATCCCTTTGCCGTTTTTTGCGTATGGTATTTAAGTATGGTTTTTTTTTTGTTTTCAATTACCTGGTGTTTAGATAGGTTACATAACATCGCCCTTGGAAAATAATCGAATAAATCAAGTGCATTATGAATTGGAATACAGTAGTGCAACATAATAACCCTGAATGACAACAAAGCTAGAAAAAGTCAATAAAACAAAAACCAGAAATACACTATCAAAGATTATAAATCCCATTTTGGTGTATTTTGTTTACTTAATAATTTTTATGATTAAATAATCGCGTATCCTGTATTCTACAGAGAAGGTATTAGTTTTCTAAGAAAAGTTCTTTTTAAACTTTAAGCTAGTTCATTCATTCTATAGCAACAGAATTACCACGCTCAGACCCATAGTCTTTGAGGAAATTATTTCCAATTTTATGTTGTTCTGTAACACTGTACTTAATTTGTGGAATAAAGTTATTTGAATTTGAATTTGAATTTGAGAATTGAGGAAAATGGCTTCTCTTGTACTGTTGCTGCTGCATGCTGTGGGTGGGTAGAATTTCCATTTAATTTAAGATTCATTCTTAAATGCAAATTCATTGAGTCTTATTCAATGAGCTTTCATTATGCCATTATATCCCAGAACTTGGAATTAACAATTAACGATTAACTGTATGCTGCAAGTGATTCTCTTGATGTGTACCTAATAATAGACTTCTGTTGTATAGTCTAGAATTACAAAAAATAATGTCATAAAATTTACATTTGAGTATGGAATTAAAACTATTTAGAACTTAGAAAACATTTATTGAAATAAATTTGTCAATATCCCAAACTTATAAATAGTAAATCTCACAATAAAAATAACATTATAACATCAACAGTAAACGGAACCCATCACGCTCATGACAACGCTAATACAATAGGCCTACTGTAAGTGTATTGTAAATCGACAACATGCTATAACTCGCCACATAAGAGATGGCATGGTACGAGGGGGGGGGGGGGAGAAGAAATGCTAAAAACATCAAGCTTATAATTTTAATAGAACAGCTGATTGTCCAATAATTTTAACGGAATAGTAGTGCTAATTAAATCAAGTTGAGTGGCGAGGCTTATGGTATCTTTTAACACAAATCTCTTACTCCAAAATGTGTATTACAGTGTATCTTTCAATAAATAATCGATGACCAAAACAAAACACTAACAACTCGATAACACAAATCATTTTTACGAGTTCCTTACAAGGATTTGACCAGAAACAAGTTTCCATTGCCAACTTAGATATCAATTAGAGGCGGGAATGACCAATCATGCCGCTTCCTGTCGTGGGCCGGTGAATACATCGGTTCCCATGCATACGCACAGTACCTGGAGCGGTGCCTGGACCCAACATGGCGGCCGGGCAGGTCCCAGTGTCAATTGTATAAGGTCATGAACAATGCGAGGTGTGCCGTGCTCTTGGCACGCTCCCCACATTATTAATTTGGACGCCTTTGTCTTCGCGTTTCTCTTTTTCGTTTGTCTTTGCTTTGCTTTAAATAATCCAGTGTTACCGTGAGGATACACAACTACAATTTAAAAGATTTAAACTGCTTCTTTTTCCAAAGGAATATTATTTTTGTCTTTCCATCTTGTCTTATACAGTATCAAACTAACCTATCCAGCAACCAAAGTCTGTTGCTTATTGATCTCGATCAAACCATGCAAAGTTCAAAACGTGGCAATAATTAATCAATTTTTAATTAAAAACTCACTTTCAAATAAATAAAATTTTTATTTATTGGAAAGTGAGTTCTTAATTAAAAATTTATTTATTGTTCCAATAAGAAGAGCCACAGAAATGATGGTGGTAATAATGGTTGTGAATCTGTGATAATGCGAGAATAAGAAATAAAGCACAAGGTCGGGAGGACTGTTGACACTATGAGTTACCAAATTTTGTTGACCATCTAAACCTTGGAAATTACGGTTATATTCCGCCATTTTGGCAATAAAGAGAAGCTAAACCAAATACAATAGTACTACTTATATTCTATGAAAATAGAAGTATTTTTTATTTAACGATGAAAGATGTTGAGACATTTTTAGACGTTGGCGTGTAAAATGGAATGAGGAGCTATAATGCAAACATATGTCCATTTGTACTCCGTCAAAGTCACGGGGGACCTATTAGCATAGAAAATCTCATTCGCATAGAAAATCTTACAAAAATATCTGAAATTACTCCCCCGTCTCTTGGTAAAATACGTTGTCGGGTATCTCCCGTTTCATAACTTCGTCACATTTTATATGTTATGTAAAATTTCGTATTTTATATATTACTAAACACTTGACCAATCTTGACTAACTCAAAAAACAAGTTAGCCTAATACTTAGTAATAAAACTTTGTTTAAGACTTATTAGTCTGCGCTAATACCTGCTGAGAAGCATATCAACGACAAACTCTTTTCAAATTATATCGTAAGGATGAAAAATTAATTTAATTACATAGCTGCTGAAGTGATATCCACTAATAATACATTGAGACGCCTAATTTTATTAAGGCTTTTACCATAAATAGACGAGCTATAAACATTCGATATAGATGCAAATTGGCGGAAATCTACCCACACAGAACCGTGTACAGGCCTACCATCACACTCCGCGACTTCTGCGTGGTCCCGAGTCATAACAGAAAATTAGTAATGAACGACACAGGCCAGCAGTTCTTCAACTCTATTATCGCGTATGCCTTTATGCCTTTATCGCTTCGGAGAAAAGTAGACCTTCATCATAAGTATACCTAGGTAAAGGGTGATTTCCCTTCTAGAAATCAGTACGTTTCCTTACTGTTGGATTAGGCCTATTGGCCTATACGATTACAAAAATTGGCAAAAATCAGTACAGTTTCACCTTCATCGTCTAGGCTAGAATTCAGTCTAAACATGTTTAACTTACGAGAATTTTAGGCGTACAAATTGCCCGCTTTACAGATAGTATCAAACACCATCATACTACTTTAGTATAAGTACGAAAATTATACAATAGGTTATATTATGAAATCCCACAACAGACCTTCTGTTCTATTAAAGTGAGAAAGTGGGGATAATTGTTGAGCAACAAGCAAAAAAAAAAGTGCTGTACAGTAAGTTAAAGGGAAATTTTTCTTCGGTAGCTTAAAAATATCTTTACTAAAGATAGTACACCTTTCTTGTTTTGGTATAAATGTTTATCATTGTAATAATATGTAGTTATGTTATTGCAGTAGCTTAGCAATTACTAATAATACATAAATAACATCAACAAATATTGTGAAAGGTCAATGACCCACCGAACGACCGAACTGATAACTTGAGATATAGCCTAAACGGTTTTATAGAGCGTGCATTGCAGGTACAGTAATCACGTACGATATTTTGATTTGAAATAGAGAGTTTTATTCCGTACAATATTTTTATACCATAATTAATCGTTGCATTTAACAAAATTCGAGTCAACACACATTGAGCAACGAACTCCCACATTATGATTACCAAGGGAGTAAATTATATTAAACTTTTAGCCTATTACTGTATACTGTTTCCTCGACGGTTCGTCATCTAATAATTTTTAATCGTGGAATTTCTCAAAATGTATTTTTTTTTAACTGGCTAAAAATAAATTTTAGCTCATTGAAAATATTCTAAAGATAGGCTACGGTAAACAAGTGATTAGTCAACGGAAGGCTACTTATCCTATGCATGCATCTCACGCCGTTTCATTAGGTCGACAAATTCTTCAATGTAGCATTAGCATTATGCACATGCAGTTTTAACGTTTTTTTTTTTTTTAAGATACATTAATTACTTTTTTATTGTGACGCTTATTGTTGACATTTTTTAAATCTATAATTTTCTACGTCCCATAGGTCTACTTGGGTTAACATATAGAATTTATCCTAAAGAAACGTTCCGTTTGACAAAAGGAGGTTTTTGCCCTGACAGTAGGCAGTGGTCGCAGGTGCCCCGGACGGTGTTCGGTGTACCTCCACCTCGCCAGTGTTAGGGGATGAACACACAGAACGCGGCGCGGCGCGGCACGGCGCGGCGCGTCATGACGCGTGAAAAACAAATTCATAGTTTGTTATGGAGTTGAACACACAGAGAGTGGCGCGGCGCGGCACGGCGCGGCGCGTCTTCACTTGGACCAGTTGAGTTTGATTTTTTGGAGCGTCAACACGCGTTTTCGCGCGTCTTCCCTGCAAATATGATGGATGGTGAGTGTTTAACGAAGTGTTTTGTAGGCCTGCACTGTGGCAAGCGAAGCATAAACATTACAAGAACAGGGAATTGTGGACAAGCTGTGGAATGAGGTGACAATGGTAGAATATATTGCTTAAATCTATACCGTACTTATTTAATACACTGAGGTTTATTTTGTAATTGGAACTTCTTTACAGTTTTCACTGACTTTAAAGTTTCTGGTGTCGTTGGACAGACTTGGTGTGTATGTGTAGTTGTTTGGTAGTCCGGATTCGGGATTGTTTAACGACGATCGCAGTATTTGACATTATAAAACCTACACTTATTTAATACACTAAGGGTTTTTGTGTGGAGAACTCCTCCTACAATTTACAACCAAAATAAAAGTTTTTGGTGACGTTGGATACGGTTTGATCTGTATTTGTTTCCGCCAAAAACGAACGTGTGATACTTTAAATAAGTGTTTTCCAAACTGGGGGCCACCATTTGACTGACATGATGTTTGGTCGTTTGACGAATTGGTCGACTTTTTAAAAATTAAATAATACATCTAAATAAAACCGGGAAACCAACTGATTGATATGTCACTTGGTAGTATGGCCATTTGCACGACTTTCAGTAATTAATTAATAATAATAATATAAACCCCTGGAACCAACTGATCGACATGATGTTAGGTAGAATAACCATTTGGATGACTTTCTAAAACTATTAATAATTTAATAAAATCATAAAACAAATTGGTTGATATGAAAATTGATCGCATCGCCATTTAATTGACATTTAGACATATTTAATATTTTTCAATTTTCCAAACGCAGCAAACATCGAACCAATTTGCTCAACGCCATATCGGACACTGATTACTGAAGTGAAAAGAGTAGAAGACGCTCCGCGCCGCGCCGCGTTCTGTGTGTTCAAGTCGACGCTTGATGACGCGCCGCGCCGCACCTCGCCGCGCCGCGCCGCGCCGCGCCGCGTTCTGTGTGTTCATACCCTTACCAACCGCTGCAAGAATGCACCCGTGGGCGGACCACTCCCGCGACCGAGGCGTGGACCGTGGCGCGGGAAAGGTAAGGGATTTGGCGCGAACCGAGCAGAACGAAAACATGCACCGGTACCGGAGATCAAATGCCCGGAGAATAAACTAAATAGGCGTAAATGTTCTCAGATATTCAGGTTGATAAAATATTACCTTTGCCACTCGATTCCGGACCTAGTTGCCATTTGTCATTGAACTATTAATTAATGACGCTTTCTAACAACTGTTCGATGTTAGATTAACAAGACTGGGGTTTGGACCGTTCAATTTAAAAATGGCTTTACTACTTGCCCTTAAAGTTAGATATTTCTTCAGCATTATATAGTGAGAAAATTGATTCATTTTCATGCCTGACAGCTGTAAAAAGTAGACCCAGTACACCATCAGCGAGCGGGAGCATCTATTTACCCATACAAAATAAGTTAGAGGATACACCGAACTGCATTAGAAACAGTAAAAGGTATATGCAGTAATATTTTATCAGTATCCAAACTAAAATGCACGATGTAAAGCATCGGATACGATAGTCTTCTAAGAGTTAAAATTTGTATTCTGTTATAGCCTACGTCATTATCATTGGATTAAAAGTTAATCAACAAAACTCTGGCTTCAATAACTCACTCATAAAATTTGTTTAAATCGAGTGTTCATTAGATATGAAATTGTCATACATAAACTCCAAACTCAGGTTTTCCCTAAATGCTCGTCAGCCGTCGCGTTATCTGTTCTAGTGGCTCTCTGCTGGTTATCAGCGTCACCGTGTGTACGCGTGATTGTGGTGTTTGACTAGAGGCCAGCGCCTCAGGGTGACTGACCCGTGCAGTGCAGTGCAGCGGTGGTGGTGCATGTGGTGCGTTGGTGCACCTCAAACACACAACACGCGCTGACATTCCACGACGCTGCCAGAGACTGTGGAGAGATTTGTTACTGTGTTGCGGTCGGCCTGTTATGCACTCGGGTGTGGAGGATGGAATGCGTTAAATGGCGTATGCACATAATTTAGGCCATGTGGTGCACATATTTGTGCATGCCAGTGCAGTGATTTAGTGAATACGTGTAACAAATATCTCATACCAATTCCTGGAACAACTATCAGGGTATCTGGACCATCAGAAAGTCCAGGGGATCATTAATGTAATGAGGAGATTATATGGCAAAATGGATAAGACATTTGAATTATAACTCAACCTATAATGAAATGGAACTATCAATCTCTTACTATCGCTTACAAAAAAAGCAACTCGTAAGGTGCGGCGACACACTACCGGACTTTACTCCGGATCGTATATTGGACCGAACATCGAACTAAACATTACAACTTTCAGGGAGGTAAATTTACTCCGAAAATTTTCCCGAACAAGACATCAGTCCGAGCATCGTCCCGGAAAATTCACCGAGCGAGGTGGAGGAAAGTTTAGAGAGAGAGGGAGGGAGAGCGCTAGAGGACGGTGTACGGAGCAAAATCGACCCTGACATATACCTGATATCTACCGATGTAGATTCTTATACTACCGAACATCGGACCGTACACCAGGACCTGACCGATCTTTTCTTTGATGTTTTGCCAGAAAAACCGCCTCAAGAGCGCTCGGCGCGACGACGTTCGGTATACGATGCTCGGTCCGATGTACGGTCCGGTATAGTGTGTCACCGTCCGTAGTGTCCGAATGGAGCATCAAGGAAGCGCTGCCAATAAGAAACTAAACATAGATCAAAAGTCAAAAGGAACCATACCATACACACCGACACCGCACTGAAGACTCAGTAAATTATCTTTATTCGTGCTATTTGTCTGTCTTAGAACTGCATAGTAGTCTTGACATCTTAAAGTCTGGGCGACATAAAATCAAACGGTACTTAACAACCACTGTTATAAGTTATTTATCTGTATCGCTCCAGTACAAGTTGCGACAGAACAAACAGAGGGTATGATTTGTGGCAGCTGAAGAGCTGCCTTAATACGTGGACAGAATGATCGATGACAGAATGTTTCACCAACCATTGAAACACTTGACTGTCCAGATGTCCAGGACTGTGACTGTACAGTGTAGTGCGGCCTTTGCTGCAGTCAGTGTGTGTGTCGTGAGCGGCCCACGCTGCAGGTGGCGGTGGCGCATTGACAGTCGGAGGTTACCAAAGACCTCTATTTGCCCAACATCCTGCCTCGCCTCGCGCTACCCGCCGAATTGCGAAACGGAGCGGCCCCGCGCCGCGCCCTCCAGCCTCCCCGCAGTCTCCATGCCTCCAGTGTAAAACAGAATGCAAAAAAATAATTTCCCTAAAATCGATCGTTTGAAATTATACTAGATTAAATTGTAATTGTGATCATGCATTGTCTGAAGATTTCAAAATAATGTACATGACGTTCCATAAGTAGGGCCTAAGGCCCCCCATACACGTAACGATCGGTCGACGACCGGCGAACCACGACGGATCGCAACAGATCGGTCTCTGAAGAGTGATTCCCCACACACGTAACTATCGGTCGACGACCGGCGAACCACGACCGATCGGAACGAATCGGAACACTTCACTTTAAATTAAACAACAACCTACACAAACTATATAACAACTAACTAAAATAACACTTTAATTTAAACTAAACAACTACCTAATCACACTATATAACAACTAACTTAACCTCTGTGAAAAACTGAGCCCAGCAAAAAGTAGGGTTATGTCTCTAAGCACGAACAAATTCACAATGAGCTCGCGGGGCGGGCTCACTCTGGGCCTTCCGTCCGTCGTCGACCGATCTGAAGCGTCCCCACACACGCAACGATCCGTCGCACGTCGAGGCTGGTCGGACGCGGTCGGACGACGACTGATGGGATTCTCATCAGTCGTCGTCCGACCAAAACCGTCGTCAATCGGTCGGAAGCGTCCCCATACACGTAACGATCCGTCGCACGACGAGGTCCGTTCGGACGGATCTGACGGACCGATCGTTACGTGTATGGGGGGCCTAAGATTCCATGGACTCTGGGAAATGATTCTGTGGGTAATAATTTTAACACCTTGTTTATTGCATAAAAATATGAGTTATTTTTAATATTTTTTCAAAATCGTACCTCAACATTATTTGGTTGGTCTTTAAGGTGGGCGGCATTTTGAAATTTAAAATTGGACCAGATCAAAATGGTTCCAGTTTGTATTTTTCAGCATAGTTCTCCTCTACTTTTACATATATAGACTGAATATACCGAGTTGCTTAATGATCGGTTGAAAAAAATTCTGAGATAAAGTCTTTGTATCGAAATACTAATTGCGGATAGGCCTATCTGCAAATAAATACCGTAGTTATTTTAGATCTTGATTTTCTCTTTTTTCTACTAAAAAATCATTTCCATGAGTTAAAAACTTTACTTTTTGGACTTGGACACTCTGCATATTATTCCAACTTGTAGATGATTCGTTGGGATCAGTGTCCTTTGAAGAATGATATTTTTTATGTTTTAGCATCGAGGAAACTGGAAATGTTGAGAGCTGCATTTTTATTAAATAATCTTTTGAAATGGACAAATTCATTTTTAAAACTGCGGCATGTTGGAACTCGGATGCGTGATTTTTCATTTTTATTTCACCACGAAGACAAATCTGGCGAATCAATGCGCATTGTTACAAACCTCTGCGACGCTCCATTTCCCTTTCGTCACTGTTACGTCGATAAATCTTGTGAAGGCTACAAGGGTCATGCTCACTGGACTATTAATTAATGATCCTGGCTAAATAGTTATAGCTGGCCGACAGAGTGGTTGGCCTTTAAAGCTGCACGATGCTTCTTCACACTAATTTTTTACTCATCCTTCATTCACTTCTTATAGTGTACTCTAAAACTAAGAGTGTTTATAAGCGTGTGTTCCACTTGCTTGCAGATGAATCTTTTTGATTAAAATTATAAAGGTGTATTAGTGAATGTATCAAATTGGTGTTCAAGGCCTGTCGAGTGACCTTTTTTTGTTTCGGAATTCCGCAGCGTATGTGACGCGGGGAAGTAAAAATGTAATGTTTCAAAATAAAATCATAATATTATAAATTTACCGAACAAACGCTCGGTCCCAGCCCCACAGGTAGGCCTGCATTGGTTTGGAATACGCCCTTGTTGTGTTAAGAGCTATAAGGCATATTAAGAACTGATCAATTTGTTTCGACAACTCAGAATCTTGTTTTGGTGTATAGACCGGGGCATGAGTCAACATACTCTTCATAATTTTGAAAATTAATTATAGCTAACTCATAACTCCATGAGAAGGCGACACTAGAAACATTTTGTTCAATAATCCCGATTATTCATCTTGACGGCCACCGCTGAAGAGCAAGCACAGCAGTAAACACGTCAACCTCAACCACACCTCTCACACCATCAGCACACGGTCCTCTGTGACTGTCAGCGTCAGCCCAGATGACCCAGCGGCGAGGGTGTGTCGCTAATGGTCCATTGTTTGTTTATGGAACCATAAAAGTCAGCTGTTTATCCATCCCCGCAAAGGTCAAGGTCGAGGCAGGACGTCGCGTTGGTCCCGGCGACGAGTCCTCCTGCTCCTACCAACCACCCCGCCCAGCATGTCGGTCATCATCCAGCTGTCGATCGACACATTCGTCATCTGATATCTCGCATGGCCTGAGATGTACGGCACAGTTTTATTCCCAATTATTCATTTACTTTAATCATTTTAAAATCGCTTAAAATCTATACTTATTTAATACGCTAAGGGTTTTTTTGTCTTGAGAACTCCTACAATTTTCAACCGATTTTCAAGTTTTTGGTGTCGTTGGATAGGGCCTGGTCTGTAGTTGTTTCCGCCAAAAACTTATTAGAATCGGACTAAAAATAAAGGGGCTATCCACCATTGAAATAAAAAAAATTTCCCTTTCAAATAACATTGGGATTGAATAAAGCATTTTAAACATCTGTTAATAATCAGCTGTAAATACGTTTTGTTTTGGTGATTAAAGATATTCACAATAGTGGATTGGCCGGATGTCGTTGATTTTGATCTATAGTCCGTTTTTTTAAACCTGATCCTTCTCTAGAAAACTGGGGTGGGGGAGGGATTTAAACTGTAAACAAAACATTTAAACTGTAAACAACACATTTAAACTCGTGACAAACCTGTATCGAGTATCAGATTTCCTCAAATAACGTTTTAAGTAAGTTATAATATCTTTCAGTAACTCCTAGTCAGCTGTTATATTTTCAAGCCAAACCTATTCCTTGTTAAAAAGTAACAGTTCTAAAGTAAACGGATTAAAAAACAACTGCTACCAATAATATTGTGAAACTGATACACATTATGTTGTGATGTATAATTACCAGCTGGTATGCAACTGTGAAATAGAACAAAAACAACAAAAAAAACCAAAAGGCTTCAGCCAATGGGATAGTAGCAAGGATAAACAAACCCCCTCCACCATCTCTCCCTTGAAGGATCAGGTTTAAAAAAACGGACTATAAAAGTATTTGTATTGTATTAAAGTAAATTGCTCGATTTCGAGCAACACGTATACTAAAGTCTGTTTTTTTTTAAACCTGATCCTTCGTGGGAGAGATGGGGGAGGGGGTTTGTTTATACTTGCTACTATCCTATTGGCTGAAGCCTTTTGGTTTTTTTGTTGTTTTGTTTTATTTCACTGTTGCATACCAGCTGGTAATTTTACATCACAACATAATGTGTATCAGTTTTACAATATTATTGGTAGCAGTTGTTTTTTAATCAATTTACTTTAGAACTGTTACTTTTTAACAAGGAATAGGTTTGGCTTAAAAATATAACAGCTGACTAGGAGTTACTGAAAGATATTACAACTTATTTAAAACTTTATTTGAGGAAATCTGATACTCAACACACGTTTGTCACGAGTTTAAATGTGTTGTTTACAGTTTAAATATTTTGTTTACAGTTTAAATCCCTCCCCCACCCCAATTTTCTTGAGAAGGATCAGGTTTAAAAAAAACGGACTGTAAATCGACAATGTTATGACATGACAGTTTTAGGATTTCATTTTCTTGCTGTGTTGGTTGCTCATTTCGTCGTAAAAGTTTGACTATAAAATATTTAATAGTAGCCTTCATCACTAGGAGCAAAAGTGGATCTCTTTGGTGCACAATCGTGTTGAATGAGGCGCAGCCGAGTAGGGCCTATTGCTTGTGAAATGTTGAAATGCACAGCGCCTGCTCGTGCCGAATGCCGCTTCCACAGAAGTACCAGTTTTGCGTGCCTAGACATGACGGCGCTACGGCTTCCGTACAACTCAACTAATGGCTAATCTTATCTGACGCTACTGGCTGGATATTGCGTATGTAATGTTTCATTCGCCACATCCATTATTTTAGTATAAGTTATGTGTTATTTGTTTAATATCGTTATTAGATTTAATTCAATGAGTAGCTAATGGAGACCAGATGGTAATTTAGTATTAAACCAAAATGATTTTATGCGTTATCACTTTGTTTGCTAATATTAGTATACAAGAATATCCCACCTTATCACCCCTTAGGACATAATTATCATAATACCAATAATTTATTATTTTATCCGAAATACATTTAAAATATAATCAAATAATTTTAAATTAAAGAAATATCCCAATAAAATGCCCACTAGCCTAAGTAGTTATTTATTGTGTAAAAGAGTTGCAATACAAATTAAAACATTTTATATAATATATATATATATATATTCAAAACCAAATTTACCAATTAATCAAAATCACATTACCCAGTGTTGTGCTAAGTGTTTGTGCTTCAAGATGTGTGAACCCCTAACAGTCAACAATGAAGAACATGTGTGAACCCCAGAGAGACACCACTGACCTTTCTTCTTGATCCAGCTTCCCTAGTGTTAGCATCTAAATTTTATAAGGACACAGTTCCTCCATTTTAATAAATTCCCCAGTCTGGACTAGAGCTTTATCCTAGTTCCAAATAATAGGGACATTGCCCAAACAGTACCAATTTAAATTCAATCCCATTTTAAATTTATTTATTCCCAAATATATAGTACTGGGCGAAGAATCATTGGAGCAGATTTGGTAAGATCCACCCATACATCCATCAATACCCAAGATAGTGACAAGAAGACAATAGACTTGAACTGTATTTATCCCTAACATTTGTGAACAATTAACATTCTTTTAAAGATTCAAAATTTATCCATGATATTAATTTCTATTTCTAAATTGAATATAAAAATTGAGTTTGCTTGTCAGCACGAGTTCCCCTCCCTGAGAAAGAGTCTGAATGTATTCCATTGTTAAACCCAGCTGATAGACATTTAACTATAATTGTGAAGCAAGAGATATAAGGACTGAAATTACCCACATCATTTTGTATCCATTATAATTTATAAATAATCAAGCATAAATTTAAATTAGAATTGTATTTCAGATAGGTAATAAATTTAAATTGTTGTAACAAAATAGTCTTATTATTTCATAGGCCTAGATAGCATATTAGCCTAGATTAGCTTACCCATCAAGTTGACCTGGAAATAGCACGATACAGATAAAAACAGATAGATATATATAAACACCACTACTAATCAAGAGACAGAATAATATTTATCAAATCTTTTATTAAGTATATCCATTATTCTAATATATTTTTCATTATAAACAAACACTTTTCTAACGTTAAGAGCAGCCAACATGGCGATCCCCTTCAAGTAAGAAACGATACGAACTATCGCATCGCAACAACATAGACCGGCAGTGTGTGTACAATTGCAAAATGGCGCCCAACGTACTGGCAAGCAACCTCAATTAAAATAGATATTGCAACTCTTAAATAAGTAGGTTAGCTTAAGTAATCTAAGTAAGAATATTAGTCATTAAGAAATCCACATTCCACAACAATTTTTATTCCCCAAATTCGTAAATAATTAATGCAAAACTCTTATAATTTACGTAAGCCTAAACGTTATCCGATTACGATGAGTTCGATAGATCGACCGGATGATCACCGTTGCCTAGCGACAGAAACTAGCCGTGACGTCACTCCTACCAGCCAATCAACGACGACCGTTCCTTCAGACTCCTGTGTCGACAATCAGCTGTCGATCGACACGCTGCAAGTGTGCCAACCCAACAAAAATGGATTTCCCGCGGACGCAAATCAGTCTGAGAAACCGAGCGGACCCGACGAGAACGTCGAATTCAACATGACACCGGCACGCACAGCAAACACACACGCCACATCGAGCGACACAAGCGACCATAATATTTCATCTCCCTCACAAAACAGTAAAACACAGACAGAACAAATAAATCATGACACTAATACACAACCTGATTTCAACACCATCCTCACCTACCTACAACAATTGAATTTAAAAATGGACGAAACTAAATCAGAATTAAATAATAAAATGGAAGAAACTAAATCCAAAATGGACGAAACTAAACTTGAACTAAATCACCAGATTACCGAGACTAAAGCAGAGTTAAATAACAAAATGGACGAAACTAGATTTGAACTAAATGCAAAGTTCGAAGAGACTAATGCAAAATTGGATGAGACGGATGCCAAACTAAGTAACGAAATTAAAACTTGCTACAACATGCTCCAAAACCAAATCCAAGATATTAGAACCACTCAAAATGAATTTCGCCACGAATTAGACGAATTAAAATCTACCCAATTGGAACAAACCAACAGCATTGTACAATTTCAAACAAATGTCATTGACCAGATCGATAATTCACGACGGGAAATCGAAAATTTCGTGGACACCAACCTAACCAAACATAAAATGTCAATTGATAGCGAGGTCGCCAAACAACAAAAGAATATTTTGGATAATGTAAATAAAAAATTAGAACAGCATGAGTTTACGGTAGGACAAGATATAAAATCACTATCCGACACCATCAACAAATGTGAGAGCGATGTAAAGAACCTTAAATCAGCCACACAGAATCAGACCCACTTGAGCGGACCTATTCACATAGTCTGTAACGGGAGCGAATGGACAGAACGCCATATACCAAAATTTAGTGGACGAGCAGGAAACCCTAACGAGTTTCTCAAGAGATTAAAAAGGTATTATGAGAAGAGTTTACAAAGACAACCGAACAATGACCCGATCGAGCATCTAAAGGACACTTTGGAGATTAGTTTTGAAGGACCAGCATCACGATGGCTACAATTAATCAAAGATAACATCAAAAGTTGGGGACAATTTGCAGAAGAATTTACTAATAAATACTGGAGTCGTGAAGTACAGCGAGGCATTCGGACAAAGATCGAAGCAGAGAAATACCGAAGCAACGGGACACTAAGTAGAGCAGAATACTTTACCGAGCGTGTATTATTATTGCAATCAATCACACCGCCATTAACAGAAGAAGAAATCGTCACTATATTAGCCGAAAATTTTGACCAGATAACCCAAGACAGTCGTGTTGTACAAAATATCACCTCAATCAAGGGTTTTGAACAACTATTACAACGAGAAGACATAAGAGATGGACCAAAGTGGTCAAGACAAAATAACAACCAGGTACAAAATTCCAACACTCGACCCAACAGTCCCAACAACCACAATCATCGTCAAAATTCACATGCTCCAAACATAAACCATCATGCGTACCAACCAAAGGCCCCATACACAAACCAACCATATCAAAACACTCGATATCAAGGGACGCATAACCAGAATCAACCTAATCAACCACCATACAAGTACAACAACAATAGGCCACGCCATGAATACAAGCCATACGATCGAGACACATACCAATCCAGGCAGAACAATCACTACAGAAACGACCGATCGTATCCAACGAAAGAACAATCCCAAGTATGCACTATGATAAGACAGACTGATAATAATACACACTACCCTACTCAAAACCAACACCCTACAAACAATAGCGGCCCATCCCAAGACAACCAGGGAAACGGCACCCCGCTGTAATTGCCCACCGAGGAGCGACCGCAACAAAAGATAATATTGCAACTACAGCGCTAGATCCTCATATCCTCGGAATAAATTCAACAGACCTTATTTATAATTTTCATGTAAATAATATCATGTGTGATAAAGAATTCTTGTTAGATGAATCATCAAACAATAATGAAATAAATTTAACACCAACTCAAATAAATTGTCCAGAAATAAATATAACCATCAATAACATTAAAACTAACGCATTAATTGACTCCGGTTCTTCTATCACCTGCTTATCAGAAAATTGGCTCAAAGAAAACCAACAATTACTTAAACCTTATGAAGAATTTCCCCTTACCAACACAGTAATAAAGACTGCTACAGGAGACAAATCAAAACGTGTTTCAAGAATAATTTATATTCCCGTAACTATTGAAGGACACACTATACAAATACAATTCCTTATTGTGCCTAACCTCATCAAACCCGTAATTTTCGGAATAGATACACTAGTTGCTACAAAGATGGAGATAAATTTTAATGATAGTGAATTAAATATGATGATAAATAATAATAAAATAACATTGAAGTTCAGCATGAGTATTAACGAAGGACAATTATGTCAGATTACTATTGATGATTGCCAAAGGCTAAATAATAATTATAATGATCTGATGTCGAGTGACAGTAATGATTATGCGACTTGTGATGAATATTACGACATAGGCAGCTTTGATGAGACTAAACACGATACAACGGGAGAAGAGGCACTTTTGACGAAAGAAGAAATTAATAACGCATTAACCTCTAACACATACATCAGCAGTAATGAGAAGGAGTTATTAAGTAATTTGTTGCTAAAATACAACCACATATTTTCGGAAAAGCCAGGCTTATGTAATAAATACACACACGAATTAAAAGTAGAAAACCCACAAAGTTTTAAATCAACTACATATCCCGTACCACAAAATTATCAAATGCCATATAACAAGATATTTATGAAGAGGAATCAACACCTGATGAGGATATCGACAACGCTCCAATACCCGCATAAGTGACGAAAGATTTGTGTAATAAACAATATATAAACAATTATATCTAATTCATAAGAAGATCGAGGGGATCAAGAAACAAATAAATGCCACAAACTATAAAAAACCTTTACAGTGAGTGCGAGTTAGAATGAATCTACGAGTTTAATATAGACAATGATAGTTTAGTACATTCAATTAGTAACAATTTGTTTTCATGTGTTAACATAGAATTTAAGTATCATATCACCAAATTTTCACACATTTAATGTATATCATACTAGCTATAAGAATCATTCATACTAAATATTTCATGTGTCTCATTCAACATTAATCGAAATTTGTCTGTCATTTCATTCCATACAAATTTCTGAGGGGATAATTGTAATGTTTCATTCGCCACATCCATTATTTTAGTATAAGTTATGTGTTATTTGTTTAATATCGTTATTAGATTTAATTCAATGAGTAGCTAATGGAGACCAGATGGTAATTTAGTATTAAACCAAAATGATTTTATGCGTTATCACTTTGTTTGCTAATATTAGTATACAAGAATATCCCACCTTATCACCCCTTAGGACATAATTATCATAATACCAATAATTTATTATTTTATCCGAAATACATTTAAAATATAATCAAATAATTTTAAATTAAAGAAATATCCCAATAAAATGCCCACTAGCCTAAGTAGTTATTTATTGTGTAAAAGAGTTGCAATACAAATTAAAACATTTTATATAATATATATATATATATTCAAAACCAAATTTACCAATTAATCAAAATCACATTACCCAGTGTTGTGCTAAGTGTTTGTGCTTCAAGATGTGTGAACCCCTAACAGTCAACAATGAAGAACATGTGTGAACCCCAGAGAGACACCACTGACCTTTCTTCTTGATCCAGCTTCCCTAGTGTTAGCATCTAAATTTTATAAGGACACAGTTCCTCCATTTTAATAAATTCCCCAGTATGGACTAGAGCTTTATCCTAGTTCCAAATAATAGGGACATTGCCCAAACAGTACCAATTTAAATTCAATCCCATTTTAAATTTATTTATTCCCAAATATATAGTACTGGGCGAAGAATCATTGGAGCAGATTTGGTAAGATCCACCCATACATCCATCAATACCCAAGATAGTGACAAGAAGACAATAGACTTGAACTGTATTTATCCCTAACATTTGTGAACAATTAACATTCTTTTAAAGATTCAAAATTTATCCATGATATTAATTTCTATTTCTAAATTGAATATAAAAATTGAGTTTGCTTGTCAGCACGAGTTCCCCTCCCTGAGAAAGAGTCTGAATGTATTCCATTGTTAAACCCAGCTGATAGACATTTAACTATAATTGTGAAGCAAGAGATATAAGGACTGAAATTACCCACATCATTTTGTATCCATTATAATTTATAAATAATCAAGCATAAATTTAAATTAGAATTGTATTTCAGATAGGTAATAAATTTAAATTGTTGTAACAAAATAGTCTTATTATTTCATAGGCCTAGATAGCATATTAGCCTAGATTAGCTTACCCATCAAGTTGACCTGGAAATAGCACGATACAGATAAAAACAGATAGATATATATAAACACCACTACTAATCAAGAGACAGAATAATATTTATCAAATCTTTTATTAAGTATATCCATTATTCTAATATATTTTTCATTATAAACAAACACTTTTCTAACGTTAAGAGCAGCCAACATGGCGATCCCCTTCAAGTAAGAAACGATACGAACTATCGCATCGCAACAACATAGACCGGCAGTGTGTGTACAATTGCACGTAACATGATTAATATTTATAGTGAGTGTCAATATGTATATATATGAAACTAAAAAGGGCCTTTTAAAATAATGGATTTAAATATTTTTATCTTACAATGTGAAAAATATAGTCAAATGTGTTATACAATTTACTATCCAAGCCTTACTAAATGTTTGTATTACAATTTATATTTTCATGTTACGATGAAAGATAATTCCAGCTTATCAGATCACACACCCAAATTAAAGTGAGTTGAAAATATAAATTAATTAAAACTCAGACACTCGTGTGGTTATAAAGCTGACACACATAAGTCAAATGAATTAAAACATTAACATTTTGTAGCTGCCAAACTGTTATTTAACATTTTTTGTTAACATTTGTATGGTGTTACCCTATTTTTACAGCCATAATTATCTCTATAAGTCAGCTCTGAACAATTTTACTTGCTGCATAACAAGTTATTGTCTTAATTAAAAGACACATTGTTAGTATTTGCACGATAACAATACGTAGCCTACATTGATGAGAGATTCTGTATAAGAAAAATATACACGGATTTATAAAAGCCTCAAACTTGGGATGTTCCTGGACGGTCCGTACACAAAACCGACGTGACCTTCACATAAATAAGTGGCGCGACTTCATCTCATTGTGAGCCAATGGACGTTTATGGGACCGTTAAATAAGGGATAACCGTAGGCAGTGAGATAGGCCCAGCACTCAAACTGGCCGTTACTGTTAGCCGTGACTGCTCGGCCGTCGGTCTGGCTTGGGACATCTGTGGAGTCTGTCACCCAAGGTGTGTTTATCTAAGAAATCAATAGAGACACTGCATTTTTAATCAGCCCGCCTAGAAGTTGGGGCAAAAAAGACTTGGAAACTACGTCAAAAGTTGCCTGTACAGTACATGAAAATTAACTAAGAGTAGTACAGTAACGTAATGAAGATTAGCAGCTATTGAGCTCCTTTTATTCGAAATGCGAGAAATTACAATATAAGCGTAACCAATTAATTATTGCTTCGAGAACTTAACTTGTTTCGCCAACATGTGTATGAGAGCATTTTGTGTATGAACATTATGTACTTTCCAAAAAATTATTTTATTCATTTTTTAAGTGATTTTGTTTTTGTTTTTGTAGGTTTATGTCCTGGATGACATTAAACCCTGTACAACGTTTGAGGAATTTCAAACAAAAATTTTCTAAAATCCAATGAAAGTTACGACATTTCTTCAAGATTTACCTATATATGTACAGTATCTAAATATTTGAAGACAATACCACAATATAAAAAAAGAAAAAAATTTAAACTGAAAAGTGGTTAAAATCTGTTTGCAATTGTTCTAGTCCCAGGAGAAAGAGGTGATGTATTAGTTATCTGACCAATTAGTTCAACTCTATTCGAACATTATAATCTAAAGATATGCGAGCGAGTGAAAAACAATAAGTAGGTCAGAGCGAGACGTCTGGAGTGGACAAATTTGACGTCAAACGAGAACCGACTAGGAGGGACGAGGCATCCCAAGAATGTGGTCGTCTATAGACCACACCGCGCCGCCAGGCCGCCGCCGGTCGAGAGCAGTGTTTTGAGTACGGCTGCTACTCTGTTTTGATTACTATAGTACGATATGTTTATAACTTCTTGAAATTTGGCAGCACTTTTGTATCCTTAAGTATAAAACACCAATAGAGAAACCTGTAAGCCATATTGTGGGAGAGGCCACTTTGTTATCCAAACTCGGATATTAAGATTTTTTATTAAAAAGGAGAATTGAATATAAAATTATTAAGTTTGATTGTACATGTTTAAGGGAGGAAATATGCTTTCTTTTCTTGAAAAATCTTATGCAGAGTTTAAGTTCTCCTAAAATGTTGTTTTCCTAATAAAATGAAAAATTATGATACGATAATGAAATAAACAAAAAATTTTAAACTATATGTATGTTTTCGTTATTACACAATGTTGGGCTAGGCATGTTTCAGTGGCATATACGTTATTCTCCATTCACAAGAATGTAGTGCATTGTGTATTCTGTGAATACCCGTTGTTTGGTCTCCCAAATCACAAGAGCTATTTCTGTACATCTATAAATATGAAGAAGGAGAACACTGGCCTATCTGACCCCTCAAATGAGCTCCGTCAATGTTTGCTTTATACACCACCAACATTGTATTCTATACTGTTATTTAAAAAAATCGAACTAAATAAATTTACCCATGAATTATAAAAACGAGATTTATACTTTCTCCTGTAACTCAGGGATTTCAGAACTATATTTTACATTTGATTTTATCTTTTGAAAGTCATTTTTTGTTAGTTTGCTATGGGATACTTTGTACCGACGCAATTTTACGTTTATTTTAAAGCACAATACTTTGGTAATATCGGTCTCAGCTCGCTTCTTGAGTCGAGCAGTAAGTACGTGGGACACAACAATTAAACAATTAAACTCCTTAGCTAGTCATGAAAGAGTTTTACCTGCAGATTATTATTAAAACGATACAGTCAAGTATCACACTATCTTTTTATAAAATTATTCAAACTAAATAACGTTAAAATTGTTTTTACGTGCAGTACGCCAATAATGAAGAAATAATTTATTCGAAATAAGAAACATACATTCTATATCGAGCTACACTCTTCGAACAACCTAGTTTCGCTCCATAGCTGGAATGTTGTAAGGAAATTTCGCTCCTCATTTGGAATCGTTCTTTTATATTACTGTTTACAGGGTGTTTATCACCATTGTTGGCGTTTATGTTATGAGTGTCTCTAAGAGACGGCAGTTCAAAAATTCTGTTGATATAAGTTTAAGAAAACGCTATACAAATAAATGTTCTATTTCTCCTTTTGGGGATTAGTTTTTAGTCGTCAAAAAGAAGATGAATAAATCAATAAATCATCTTCAGGAAAAGAAGATTGATTTGAAACACCCATTTGGTAGCAAGTCCTTATCACATTTTTCTTAAGGTGTTTGTTAGATGGTATAGAGTCTCGCTAATCCGAACTATAATCGAGGTCGAACTATATATCGAATTTTAGGAATGGGTGGAATTAATAATGATGCATGATATTCGTGCATCAGTTTACTCGAACCAATACCGGAACCAGTACCATACCGGAATTCAATGAAGATCGGGCCAAGAGAAACGTTCACTGGCGATAAAAGCATGTTAACTAGCTGTAAATAGACTGCCAATGTAGTATGTAATAAAGTTTGTCAACAACGGTTGAATCGCAGACAAACGGCGGTAACAGCAACGGAATCGTGCCTTAATTTTCATGTAATATTGAAGATGGTTTCCCCCGTTTGGAGGTAAAGACAAATTGTTATATTTTAGAGAACGTGTGTTCGTATTCGACAGATTTTGGAATATCGGTGTCCGGAATAGCAGGAATCTATTATCTGGTGTATCTCATTCTGTTGAATTCATTATACTATCTTAGGATAGCCTTTTATCTCAGTAGATAGGATCTATTCTGTTATTGATGAAGCAACTGCCGGCCGTCGCTGGTGACGACCCCCCGATCCGCTGCCCCCGGGTCCGGGCCGGACGCTGTCGCCAGGAATCATCCCATTAGACACAACCGGCTGCTATCTGGGTCATAAAGAAGTCATAAACGCAATGCGCAGCGTGGGCAGAGCTGCCGGGCTACCTAGTTGGAGCCGGCGCCGCGCCGCGCCGTGACGAGACTCGCTTACACTTATACTTGATTGTCAGATGTGGGAGTAGGCCTAGCACTTGTAGTACGATATTGCATGGGTTGATGGGTTGCAAGGAAAAGGCTAGCCTTTCTAAAAATTAAAGTCAAACATTGGTTGATTAAAATCCGAAACACGTTTTTAGGCACCAATTTGTGTGTGATGAGACTCATTCTGAATCAGTAATCGGTTCCCGTGTGGAAAGGATGCAGACTAATAACGTGAAGGATATGTTGAAAGCCCACTAGGGAATAAAATAAACATAAATTCGGCACTAATTGGGTATTTGGCTATTGTCAGAGATCAACGGTGTTTTAGATATTTATTGAGTAACGCAATTTTGACAAGAGGCCTAGTAAACAAATTTATGACAGAGCTATTAAATCAACAAATTTGATTTAATTCACGAATTTTATGTTTTGACCTTAGGGGCCGTCCATAAATTATGTCATCACTTTTTGGCCATTTTTGGACCCCCCCTCAATCAAGACTATCAATTGACTTTAGAACCCCATTTTGGTGGTAGTTTGTTGAAAGAACTATATAGAAGAACTTTCTAAAACTTTATTCTACTTACCTTTGTCTGATAATGAACGCTCCCTAATAAACTAATATAATTTACCAATCAAATCTGCATTTACATTCAGAATTAAAGGAAAAATTATCTTCTCAATGGAAAAATAAGGTAAAATTAACTATAAAACAACGACTATAATAGTCTAATGTGTTTTCTGATATTTATTTTATAATAGTTGAATTGTGTACAAATATATCATTGTTTTACTGACAAAAATTTGATATAAAATATCATTTTTTAAATGACGTCATATCGAAGTCGACCCCCCCCCCTTGCACATCACCCTACCGTCATTTTCAATCTGGACCCTCCCCCCCATTTTCAGATGACGTAATTTATGGACGGCCCCTTACATTATACCGAACTTATTTTCAATGCGCTGCAAAACTAACAACGAATACTCAAGCACACAATTTATTTTAACGTCAATTTTTTTTTAATTATCTGCCAACATTTTACAACTTTTGGATAGGTTTACATTTAATCTCATCCTTTTACAGGCTTCAAGTAATTTATATCTTTACTCAAAACCTTCCGAAGTGATATTATTCTAAAAGTTTTTTTGATGGAAACACAACCCCCTAATGTAAAAGCTTTTTTCTATAATAATTATGTTACTGTACTGCCGGAAGAAACGCAGCGCATTTTAACGGGCCTTCACTGGGTGATATGCAGTGTGATACCTGTATTTGCCTACGAGTATGTTAAGGGGGGTTATAAATACAGGAGACGCATAACTTCAGTTGGGAAACTATGAGCTTTAGATTTAGGGTCTCATAGAAATAAAATCTGTATAATAATAGGCAAGCATGTTTCCTCCTTTTTTCTCAGCTCGTGTGTGTAGTAGAAGAAATTATCGCGCATACCGTTAGGAGGCATCGTTCTGTAGATGAGCAGAATCCTATTCTAATTCCCTTCGGACCACAGGGCTACGTCCCACAGGCTTTCAAAATTCAAATCTTAATTTTATGTAGGAAGGAGAATTGATTGAATGCATCATACAGCTGTTGTAAAAACAACTGCTAGAAAAATAGAAAGAATATATGTTTCAGTTATAAAAGGTTTTTTTTTTAACTTCTTGGGTCGAATTTCGATCAGGAGGCGATATCTATAGTCATTACAATTACGGTATGATACGTTTGGTTTATTTTATGGCATATTACAATGGGATAATTTTGGTCTTTACCTTTAAAAAGTTTAAAATATTGTAATAATTTACCTAAATCTAATTTTTATTTCAACAAATTTTATCTTATTTTAGGATTTTGTTTTTAAAATAATTAAAGTCTTCTGGCACAAGCAATTTCCACTTGGGCAACAATATGTCAGACTGAGCTACACTTGTGTCGCCGAGTTAACTTGTTGTTTTATGTTCTGGAAGGAAATATCCCTGGGAACGGAATAGCAGGAATCTATTATCTGCTATATATTATTCTGTTAAAAAATTCATTATTATGTTAGATTCATTATATGCTCATTATATCGGCATGCCTAGGGATAAGTATAACTATCCAAGGCGACGTGACACAAATAAAAAAGCACATCATCAAAGTCACCTTTAAAATTACAGTGTTAAACTGATCTAATTGTATAATGTATAATGTATAAATAATATAACTAGAAATGGGGATTAACGCCATAGTTTTTGTGATGAAGCTGTGTATGATTTAGAAAACGTAATTTTAAAATTAAGCTGTCTTTTGTTGTTTTTTTATTAAACTGTTTTTTTTCTTTCTTTTTTTTGTGAACTGGGCTAACATAACTACACATTGTTTTTCTACAGTGAAGTTCTTCTGTATAACCAGTGAACAACAACCACCATAACCGCAGCAGTGCCGCGCCGCACACGCGGAAAGAGTCGTCGCCGCGGGCCGGGCGGGCTGCTAATGTGTCATTTCACTTTCAAATCGGCCACCACCATCGCCACATTACAGCACTCAGTGCTCGCCGGGACAAAGACGTTTAACATAGCAAATCGCGACGCCCGGGTCACACCTGTGCAGCACCGCCGATCCGAGGTCAACACATCGGTGTCGCCGCGGCACAATGGCGATTAGACGATTGGGGCGCAAAGCAAACATTGTGAAATAATGATAAAGCGAAGGAAAAATATATGTGGTTAATATTGTGATGGGTTACAGCCACCTCGTAATCTGCCTTGGATTAGTTTCTCAAGAAAGCGCAAAATAATCCTAGTAATGTGAAATTGTTGGTGCTGGGCCTGTTCAAGGTCACCTGAGGGATGACGTCATCGAGGTCAATGACCTCACCGATGACGTCATCGATGCACACGTTTTCTGGACTCCTGCCGCTACAGATCGGATTGGTTTACAGATCCGTTGGAAATTGATGAAGTCGCCCAGGAAGCACAAGAGTAGTCTTTCTACTCTTTAACTTTTTTAAAACTCCGTTTGGATGACCTTGAAATTTCCCCCTCCACTTCCCCATATACCTAGAGTACACCGAGCCTGACAGTCAGTCGTCAGTCGCTCGGTGACTGTCGTGGGGTGCGCATCGGTGTCGGCGCTCCGTTGTTAAGTTTTCAAGGTCACAGTAATATGAAATTGTTGGTGTTGTGCTGGCTCAAGGTCACCTGAGGGATAACCGATTGTCCATTTAGGCAGGGTCATGTCAGAAACTCGAGTTTAACTTGGCACTTTTGCCGTTTCTCGTCGCAAATTCGCTCCAAGTCGTCAAGGTCACGGGGACTCTGACTGAAACTCGGAGCGTAGTGCGAGAAACGGCAAAAGTGCCAAAAAATTTTAAGTTTCGGCGTGACCTTGACCTTAGTGGCGTCGATGACGTCATATTGATGACGTAAGGGGTGATGACGTCATCAGCACGTCATTTCTGTGACGTCATGGTTGTGACGTCATAGAAATGACGTCATTGGTGATGACGTCATCGATGACGTCATCGGTGAGGTCATTGACCTCGATGACGTCATCCCTCAGGTGACCTTGAACTGGCCCAGCACCAACAATTTCACACTACTAATCCTCAATTTTCCAATATAAGTTTTATCAACTCTATCTCATACTTCATACTTGCTTTTAATTGTTAATACCCATCATCTAATTGATTACCAGCATCCACCTTCGTGTGGTTTACGTAAAATGTTATAAAAAACGAATCTAATCCATGCCACTCAGTTTATCAATGACAGAGTTGTATTGTTCATCGCACATTGGTCAGAGATGATGAGTTAAAACAAAATTTATCAAAAATCACTACGCCACTTAATTGGTACTCTTTTAAGGTGATGAAAAATGTTTTAACAAAGCAACAGAGTTAACGAAGGCACACAAATTTTATAGGCCTACTGATTGTTGATTGACAGTTCAAAACTTGAACGAGTTTCACCGCAGCATTCAGCCAAGTTCCGCCCACGGCACGGCGACCTGGCTCCACACTTAATACAGTATCTAGATGGATGTCGTCGTCAATATTCAGGTGGCTGTGGTTATGTTAATGCAGAGTAAACAGCTGAGATTGCATCAGCTGATTACTGTCAATTGATACACTGCCTCACCGCCTCGCCCTCTAGCCCACAGCTCTGATCTATCTAACCATCTAACCGTTCCGATTCCAGCACGAAAATTCAAAAACATTAAAGATTACGATTATGAGTCACGGCAGTTTGAGTGTGGCTGAACCTTTGAACCTACTTTACTGATGTATTAAATTTAAATACATTTTAGGTTCAAGGAAAATTGTATAGTAAAATTGCCAGTAAACCCCATATTATCCTAGTTATTAAGCTAGTTTTAATTAGAGCTTCAACAAAACTTGTAGAAAGTCTAAAATCGTGCATTCGATTCACAGTTTTTGCGACGGCCAGAAACGTAATTTTAAACGAGCTTCGCTGCATCTGAAAATTAACTTTGCCAGATTTATCCTATTCTTAAAATTGTCACTCCGTTTCGCAAGTTGGTTTCATGCCAAATGTACTTCACTGGTAGTTAACGGTCTTTTTATTGACCCCAAATTTCGCCTGGATCGTCCCTTATGCCAGGAGTACCGTTGTGTAATCGAATAAAACTTTATGTCTATTAATTTAATGGGACTTTCCTTGTTAAATTAGTATTTTTAGAAGCCTGCAGACATCGAGTAGGTACACCGTTTGCTAAACTAAAACTAGCATACAAAAATTAAACTCTTAAACCACTTTCCAATATTAAAGATGTTATTCTTGTAAGTAAAATAATTCACTAATAAAGTTGCTGTATTTTGTTATAAGTTGAATGTATCTCAATATCTGATGAGAATATGTCTATTTCATTCCGTCACTCTATCAAACCGCACATTCAAATAAATGTTTACATACAGTATTTTTACATTACAACTAATAGAATCTAATTTTACTCCCCTTTTCATGAGTTGTATACTTGTATATTTATGGTGAATCAATATATTGTATTTCAAGAATATTTTATTATAAAAAACCCTGTGGGACAGACCACTCGAACACCTCAGGCAACCATACCGACAATAATTTTCAATAAATAAAACTGTAGTTTAAACTATTTCTTAAGTTTAAAACAGGCTTATTCTAGTTACAAAGAGGCCTTGAAGGCAGCTGTCGTGCCTGTTCTGGTCGGGGGATTCGGTCCTCGAGATCCCACTGGCCGCCTGAGGGGTTGCATTGTTGTGACTGTTGACTTTCTGCTGGATGCAAATTATTGAATTCCTTCGATTATACTGCATTCGTTCCAAGAGACAGCATTATGATCCTTGACGACTCCCAATTAAACAATTTAAACAATCAATATTTACGTCAGCACTACTGTATTGCAATTGCATACAAATTAATAAACCAAGTAAATCATTGAACTAAGACTGTTTGTAAATGAGGAAATGCCGTTTAATTCCATAATTCTTTGGTTTATGACGATTCTCGATGTAACAATGTAGCAAAACTCTGTATCCTGGAAACTCTAGGAGGGAGGATTTGACATAGTATTCTTCGATAACGTAGGATACACTAATTTTAATCTCAAACAATAAAGCAATAATGAGCCAATCAATATCGTACCAAGAATCATAAGAGCGCCAATGTCCATTAGAAATTAAACCCCGTAATAATAGAAAACGATGTAATTTACGTGATGCTTATAGATCAAGTGCAAAGTCAATGATGAGTTGGTGGATGTATTATTTTATAAATAAACTATTTAGACGCCCTTTTTTAGACCCCCAACTATTTAGTCACATTTTTACACTACGACCAACAAATGATACCATGCATGATGAATTTAATCTAAAAAGAAGTCTAGATACATACAGTATTTTATTCCTTTCTTAACCTTTCTTATTCTAGCCTTTAGTTCGTATATTTAAAAAAACTCGCCTGCGGCTCGATGGGGGCTCCGCCCCCATGCCCCCTCAGGGTTTTGCCCAGAAATTCGTTAATTGTTGTTTAAGTCGCATATAATGAACAGATTACATATGAATATAAGTGTTTGTAAATGAGCAAAATAGCAAAATAAATGAGTTTGTAAGTTTATTTATAACATAAATTAACTCCGACGACTGCAGAAGTAACCTAAATTTGAACTTGTGCAACTTAACTCAATCTAAGGAATGAAAATATATTCGCCTACGGCTCGTTTTCAGACACTCTTTCTCCAAACCTCCTTCCCTAATTCCCCCGAATTCTATAAAGGTTAATGGAGTTGTGAATAAATTTTGTATGTAGGTATTGTATAAGTATTTAGTTAAAATTATAAAATTCATATAAATAAATATATGAAAAAATTAAATGGATAAACTGCATAAAAATGTGCAGTAGATCATCGAAAACAATGAAAAATTCCTTTAAACCAAATAATTTAAAATCTTAACAAAGTGAATAAAACTTGCCAAAAACCCTTTTATTTACAAAAATACTATTCAGTTACTATCCTTCAATTAGTTGTGTTGAAATTCCAGGGAATAACATAACGATCCAGTAATATTGAACATACAATGATAAATACATAATGTAATATTGGCATTCATTACAATTCCTTCATTTCAGTTTTTAATAATGTAAAACTTTAAATTTACCTAATTTCCTAAAAAATTACTGTCAAGGCAAATAAAAAAACTTCAAGTTTCTAAATACAATAATACAGTAGTTACTAACAAAAGTATGTTAAATAATGGTTAAAATATTAAAGTTACCATACACATCAAAGGACGTATGTTTTAGCCGTAGGACCAGGTCAGTAAATAACAATCAAAGTAAAACAATCAGTTGCTTGATATAGCAATTCGTTCCGACTCACTTTCAATAGAAGAATACGTGATATTGAAAATCATCATGATAATTTTTAAGTTTGATAATTTAATTGATATTGGTACTGTGCAAGATATGTCTATGTGCAAAGTTGAGGTTCTGAGTAAAATATTATATTAAAATATTAGTTAATATTAGTAAAATATTAGTTGTAAAATTACGTCTACATGGGATAAAATTCCCCACAAAAATAAATAAACATTTAATTATGTTTAATTGTGTGGACTGGGGGGCGAAAATTCATTGAACCAAACTTGTAGTAACTTGAAAGATGTTCGCGAGGATTGCCTCAGATGTTATAATTTGGCCGCTAGAGTAGAAAAAAAATAATGTCATATTTATTTTGGGTAAAAATGGTTGGTCGCTAAATTTTGAAATCAGATAGTTTTCTGGGGCAGGAAATAAAAAAGCTTTTTTATTTTAAATGAAAATACTGTACTGCCACCTTTTTAAACTAAACATTAATTTATTACGCACTAAAAGATAAATCAATTGTGTAATCTGCTATTTTAGTTAAAATTTTTGTTGAATTGTAAAATTTAAATTAGCATGCTATCAGGTAAAGCCAATGATGTACTTCCTAATGAGTTCGTTAGAAATTAAGTGCCATCCCAAATAAAGAACCAATTTTTGGGAGGACTATCGTGCAAATATGATACTGTCTTACAGGATGTCCCATACCAACCTGGCACCTCTTTTAAAATAAAAAAATAAAAAAAAATTGTGCCGTTGTAGGTAAACACATTTTGCTCTGATGATTGACACTGATTTCAATACAGAGGGGACCAGACGTAATTTTGAAGCAACTTTAAAATTTAATATTTTAAACCCTAATCATACTGATTTAAAATAATAAATAGCATGACATTATTTTTTTTAACTGGGGAAAATTTAACATATATTATGTCTGAACATTTTACATATAACAGAACTTACCAAACATGTAAATGTCTAAGAACCTCATTTAAAATAATATACCATCATAAAACATCAATTATCACGTGATTAGTTTTACTAAACATTTAAATACATGTTCATTAATCTCCGTCATGTTGTAAATTTAATAAAAAAACTTTTTGGACCAAACTGACAATTTTTGTTGGAAACGTATTTAAAAGAGTCTAAGACATTTTTGTGCCAAGACATATTTGCTTAACCTAAAATGCTCAGAGAAGAATGAGGAAAATCTAAATTTTAACCTCAAATATTCAATAAACTGCTAAAATTACGCGTACAAGATCAAATTGTAAAGTTTTCTTAAAAACCGTGTAAAACTAAAAAAAATTATTTAAAGTGAGAGTTAGTATTTGACATCAGTGACTTCCGGTCTGGAGAGGTAATTTCAGATACACCCTGTACATTGAAATTACTCTCGGTGGATAGACCGCTTTACCTATAAAGGCACAATTGGTTAATGTTATAAAATTTCTTAAAAAGAGTGTTTCGGTAATCCGCGACTCCCAGTATGTTGGCAGTTTTCTCAATAATACAGGTCGGTAAGTTTAGTTCTCGCTTGGGAATCACTCTGTAGTAAGTAATATATAGGAGATCTACATTACCGACTTTTGACGAATTTCTGATACCCCGATGAGTGAGTCAGTCAGTTACACATTCGGGAGTATATAATTTAGATTCTATACATTTCAATAAAAATATTTATATCCAATATTTACATTTTAAAAGCTGGGTTGCGTTTACTCAGAATTAAACGCCCTAGGGTGACACTACTATATCAGATAATCAATTTGACTGCGTTTATCCAAAGACTTTATAATAAAAAGTCAATTTTTCCACATTGAGTCAAATAGTTTCAAATAGTTCTTGGCAATAGTTTCTCCGGTAGTCAGTAGTTTCTCCAAGGACTTGTGCGAGATTTACACTTTGTAGTCAGTAATTCGCGTCCATCCCCGGCGCCTGCGGACATCAGTGCTCGTCAAGCCTACGCGCCGCCCTCCACAGTTACTCTCATGGCTTCTTTATGGATCTGACAATTGTTAATTTGACTTCATCGCTCATCTGTAGCGTTTATTTGCTGATGGAGCCATTCGCTGGGATTGTATAATGGATGGTTCTTGCGACACTGTAATCGAGACTCGCATTAGAGGTACTATGAAAGGAAAATCGACTAAGAAGAAAATGTGTCAAAGATTCTAAGGTATCGTGGTGTTTACTTAAGTTCTTTACAAAATCCCAATTGCGTTCCAATCGCAAAACATATAATCCAAGGCGCAATATTTTTCGAAGGTGAAGTCTACCCATAACGACTGACAGGTGTGGGCTACTGAGAATAATCTAAAACTTTACTGTATTTATGAGTCGTTATCGCACTACAAACACTGGACAGGGGACGTGATAAGATATCATTGTTGTGCTGTGGACGGTTGCTAGTTTATCACACCATTGTTGAATGATACAAGGTGGGGTCGGTGGTATATAGGTTTGCTTGCCGCTACACTTACTGACGTAAGGGGCATTGAATCAGGTATAAGTGATTGTAATTTAGCACATACTCACATAAAACTCATTGATTCCATGGTTGAAGAAGGACTCAGTGGCACAACGTTAAAATTGAGCCTGAGCTATATTTATAAACGGTTCGGGCAAATTTTTCAAATTTGTGTTTCAATCCACAAGAATTATTGGTATATACCAGCAAAACATTTCAAACATTCAAGAAATACAAGTTTCAAGTTACATATGTTACATGACGTAATAGCCACAAGCCATTTACTGATATATCCTATTGTCGGTTATGGAATAAAATTTGAACTACAGTACTTAGAATTTTAGAAAGCTTTACGTCTTGCTTTGCTACAGCATTGAAGCAGTGCACATGAAATTCAGCACAAACACATTATTCGCAATTTAATTAATTTAAATTTCTCTCAGTAATGTTGTCGATGCCACTTTGTTTGTTGTCTTTCGTAAGTTGGCTGCCCTGGTTCCCGGTCCAACAATAGATCAGCTGTGTTATGACAGGTGCACTTTGGCTGTGTTGTCCGAGATTAAAGCAGAAATATCATTGCGACTTTACGCTGCCAAAAAGTCGTGGGACGAACTTTAATTACAGTTTTTGTGGTGTGTACTGTTTGGAAACAAAAACAAGTTATTTTGAATGGCAATAAAAGCCAACGAAGTAAATTACGGATAAGTTGTTCAGTAATAACATCTTATGAATGGCTAAACCTATAGTACTCATCGAGGTATTCTAAAAAAGAACGACATCCAATATTTACCATAACCATAGGTTGTTTAAAAAATTTGAAGTGAAAACGAATTTAAATATACAATATATTAAGAAAATAATTTAGTCATAAGAAATTCATTTAGAATATATTAAATTTGTCATCCTTTACCGGATAAAACTATTGGATCCGTCGACATTTTAGACCAAGCAATCATTTTGAGCTCGTTTATGCTGGCATCAAAATTCCGTAATTTTAAATTTTAAACTTGTCTTTGTTGAATATTAAGATATTCCTGCAATTGAAAGGTTCCATGATTTGATTTCTCGTGGCCGTTCAACATTAGGACATAACATTAATGAGGTAAGGGACTGGAACAAACATAAAGCAAAAAAATAATTGTATCAATTCATTCTAAGTTTTTAAAATTAGAAAATATACACATTTACGTCTAATTAAATTGTGTTTCTAAAGAATGTTGTTACGGAAAAATGAAATGTATATAATGAATTGTTTATATATTTTGTGTCCAAATAATACCTTTAACATTGTATGCCTAACTTTTGGCTTTTGAGCAAAGTACTGACTGACTTTACACATTTTTTGGTAATAAGTTTACAGTTTGTTAAGAAAATGTGTTTCGTATAATCACATTTCCCTCGCAGTATTAATCATTTTCCATTTATAGAAATTCAATACTTTCGCTTGTCAGGTTCCTGACAACCATTTTTCGTCCCACTCGAAAATCCTTATTTTACAACAAAAGCGATACGCTGTAATCTAATATGTCAACTTCCATAAAGGGTCGATAACAATAAATTATAAATCACAGTGAGACAGCGGCCGCCAAGTTGGGCTAACGCGGATCTGAAGATGCCCTGATAGTCAGGCTGGTGTCCGGTACCGCAAGCTATTGTGGCTCTGGTTGATAGGTGCTGCCACCTGGTTGGACGCTTGTGAAGCTCATCGCCCACTCAACTTTCGTTCCAATCCTTATATGGCTGTAGATCATTATTTAAAAGAAGAATTTGTAGTTCTACCGCAAGCAGAATAAAATGTCAAAGCATAAAACATGTAGAATAAAACCAAATTTATAAACATAGGTTGATCTAATGTAATCAAATATGCAGGCAACTATGATAAAAATACAAAATTATGAACACTCTCCCATTTTTAAAATTAGTAAATGTAAGTTCAATGTACTGCACATGGTCCTTATTTTAAAAACAACACAGCACAAAATTTTCTTCTCTTAAATCAAGACAGTTTACAATCCACATCAAAGTTATGTGATAAGAAAATTTAGGCAACAGACAATCGCAAGATGATTTTGGTAAAGAGTTCATAACACTGAAGATGCGCTGACTTTCAGCTCAGCCAACTTTCACGCGCGTTCATTCCAAATTCAGGCCATGGATGCGGCAGATGCGGGTTCAGTGTAAGGATCTGCTAATCTGATAATCATTTCAGTCAGCCAGGACCATGAGAATCTCCAGCAGGACCGTCACATTCCTCGCAGGAGTAGGGAGAAGGTCGCCCGCGTGACCGGGCGCCCCCTGGCTCTGTCCCATGCCCCTTGCACCTGCAGACCCGCAGTGACTTTCTCCGGGAATACCCTGCATCCTGCAGAACATCCGGGCTCTGCAAGTCTCTTTCCAGTTGTGCCGTCTTTGGTGTTAGCCGCTAACACGACGAGTCGATTCGCCTTTCATTTTTGATGTATTCAAATTATGACTCCAGAATGCAATTCCTTTGGTTGTATGCAAAAATGGGTGGAAATGCAAATTCTAAATTTCTTACGATTATGTAATGTGGCTAAGCAATTGGTTCAAAAAAGTATTTTCGGGTGAATCTGATATGAAAAAGGTAATGTTTTAAGATAGATATGTTACTACAATAGTCTATAACTTAGTTCATGACTTGGCAAAACAAGGCTAAGAGCAACATAATTTTTTACTCAACGTTCGAAGAGGAGAGTCGGAATATTGAATTCCTGTTGAAAATAGGCATCTAACCTCATTTCGACCAGATCTGTGTATGGTGTGATTGGAATTCCACTAGGAGTTGGAGTTCTTTCATCACTATTGGGCCTAATTAATGGTCCGGTCTGGTTCATTCTATCATACCGTTTTCCCCATCTTTATTTCTTCACTCCACCTCAATCTTTCAAATAATGCTCATTAGTAGTTGCTGATGGGATTTTTAATTAGTGGACGTTGCTTTGTAACAAAACTTGGTTTTGCCAAAATCATAGCATTGCAATATGTCAAATCTCTCATTGCTTTTCCATTGTGCAGCCATTGTCAGGAGTGCCATTATCATTGTCAGTTTGACCTTTGACGAACGTTTGTTCAGCCTTTGCCAACACAATGGGGAGAGAAGTTTAGTGTTGTGCGTCGTGAGCTCGACACGTTGCGACATTGTTGCTGCTGCAACTGACACAGACACTTGACTCGCCATCTGGGGTCTTACACCTGCGGCCGACTAGGTGGAATCTCTGGTTATCTCTCGCAGACGCAATGACAGGGAATGTTGCGCTTGCCAGGTGGCCACGGGGACCTTGAAGGTAGAGGCAGTAGAGGGTTGGGACTAGGTGTCAAATCGGTACACTTGGAAGAAAACACCGTTTCGCATCGTTCTTTTGTAGTTTATAATTTTGTGGGATTTTTTCCTCGCAACATTTATGTATAGTTGGATAATTTATCTACGAATAAAATTTCCATGGTCAGCTTTATAAAAAAGAGAATAATGAAAAATCTATGGAAAATTGTTATATTAACAACTGTCCCATTGTCCCATTGTATCTTTAAAAAAGACATTACTTTTTTATCCAGTAGACTTCATCTGACTCCAAAATTAATTTCGGTGTAGGCCTAATTTTATCTATATATTAATAGGCAATCATTTATTCTTCATTTTTTTCTCAGCTTGTGTGCAACGTAGGAGAAATCCGCATACTCTTAGAAAAGTAGTGCCCTGTAGATGAGGGGAATTACATTTTAATTCACATCGGTTCCCTAGCTCTGCCCTACAGCCTTTCAAAGTTTCCATGTTAATCTTATGGGAGGAGGATAATTGATTGAATCATTAGATAGCTGTTAATGACAAATGCTAGCAAATCAGGAAGAACATTTTAAATCTAATTGGCTCACGTCGAAGGGAATTTTTGATCGATATTCGTCCAGTGGACGATCCCTAATTATTATTTTTTTTACTTTTACTTTACCCATAAATTTAATCCAGTTTTGTTTTAGACTTCATTACTTTCGATTCACTAAACACACACAGCCGGGCTTCTGAACATTTTTCATAAAATGAATCAACCAAGTAATAACGAGTTTAGAAAAAACTCATTCCAAGTCAGTCCTAAGTTAAATTGCGGTATAGAATCACTGTATAGTATATCTATATATATAATACGTGATGCCCTTTTTTTGTTAACACTACTCCTCCCTTATTTCTTGACCAATTTTCAAGTTTGAGGTGTCAAAAGAATGGTCTCAGTTCGTAGTTTTGCAATAAGGTTTTAGATTTTTGATATTTTAATTCTGAAGCCCACGGGAAGCCTTCAAAGTTCATTTTTTGTCCATAAGATTAACACGGGGAACAATTTATATTGAGTTGCTAAATAAAACAGCTGTTGATAGTTAAACAAACAAACACATATGTTAAAAGCTGAATAGAAGCAAATTGAACTGGTACTGAAATATCAACACAATTTCATTCTTTAGTACGAGGAGTGTCTAATCTGAGGTTTTAACCTTTTCTCAAAATAAATGTAGCAGGTAGTTTTTGCTTGAAAGCTTTATCTACAATTATTTGGGCACAAAAATAAGTTTTGTAACTTAACCCTAGAACATTTTTATTTACGAAAGCAATTTTGGAAATTGAAATTTTTGAATGGAAACAATAATGAAAGGTAACAAAGATTAAAATAGAACACTAAATTCGTGTGCATGGGTTTTTAAACTGCTGTAAACTATAAGGAAAAGGGATAGTTAATTGTAAGTGTAATAACCTTTTTATTTACTATTATAGCATAGGTCTAAACATGTTTTATGCAGAACGCTACACATATTAAAAAAAAAATTGTGTAAAAGACAACATTTAAAAGTTGAAAAAAGTTTAAAAGTTGTTTTCCAGTATAGAAAACAAGCTTATTACAAAAATGGTTTTTATAAAGTAAAATTTTAACCAAAATAAAATGCCACTAAAAACAAAATGGACCACACCAACAAAGATGTAGATTCTCTTCATTTTTGTGATATCTTTATTTAAATTTTGTAATGTCATGGAAAGTTAATTTGAAGAGGATTTAGGCATGTATAGTAATGTGGAATCATTCATTATGCCATTGACTACCTCATACAGTAGTACTACAAAAACAGCCGCAGTGAGTGCTGCATAACAGGACCGGGGAGTAATGAAATATTGATTTTTATTCTATTGTCATTTAAGTTTTATGTTTGATGGTCTATGTGGATCCAACATCTGTGAATTTATTCTAAATTTTATAGGAGGGTTTAAACAAAGGCCCTAAGACATATCGGCAAAAGAACAACTACGTAATCTTAGCTAATTTAGACCTAAAAGAACGAGCAACACTATCATGATGGGAAGTTGAAGGATTGGTAATGAAGATCGATCGATGAAACACCAATAATGTTCTATCTGATTTTCACTATAGTGAATTTTTTTTTTCAAAGTATTACCATGGAGCAAAGTTTGATCACCTGGTACCCTAATAAATGCAGCGCATTGCGCTGCACAGGGCCCCTAGTGTATAGTATATTATTAGTTTATCTGAACTGTACTATAAAGTTAACCATATCTGATTAAGGAAATGCGCTTTATTAATAACCTCGGTTTGTCTTAAAAGATTACAGTAATGTGTAATATAATCGTCCGAGCACAATAAATTTAACTGAAGACGATTTTTACGATTTTCAACCGGTCCATCGTAAAAGAACCACTTTCGCAACTGAATATAAATAAATCAGGTTTCTTTCCATTCAGAACGTGTCGTCCAAGTTTAGTAACATTTCCCCACTTTTACCGGTTGCGTCCAACTTTATGTAAGAGTTTAACAAGTGAAGACTTAAAATAGGTTTAAAAATTAAGTGGAAATTTACCATCAATTGAAAATGAGTATCCCAAGGCCCAAACATCGACACGGATGGATAAGTTTTTAAGGTTGTCGTTCTTATGCTCTTGGCGTGTGTTTTTTCACTGGAAACAAATTAACTTGTAGCTCTTAAAAAGGCCATTGAATGGACAATTAATTATTGTTTCATTTTTACAGTGCCATTAATGAATGCATAACAACAAAATCGGCCACGCTGACATCATGAAACAACTTTACACGATGCCACCGTGTTAGGCCTACACTCCGTCGTGTTCATGAAAATGATAGGCCTAAGTCAAAATTGAGACAAACCTATGAATAACAATTGGTAAAAAAATGATAAGCGAATTTATTTTGCTTCAATTTTACATAAGGAGAAGAACAGAAGATCTATGCAGTGATGATTTCAGTTGTTGTATATGTAGGTTTTCTGAAAATATTAATTGCGTCGGGAGAAACTTTGTTGGATTACATTTTTTCGTTAATTTGATTTCTTAAACTCAGTTGTAGTTTGCTATAAGGAGAGGCACACTTATAAACTTTGCGATCAAACAGCATCTACGATTGGCTGTAAGCGCGAACAGACTGTCGACATTGGTGTAAAGACACACCAAAGGTATAGGATTTGTAAGTTAATTCGTCTTGTAGTAAGGCTAACTCTTCTGCAATTATTTTCCCCTGCTTTCTCATTCGACGGTTTTGGAAAATGTGTTTATTTTAATAGAATTTATCTCAAAATTCGTTTATTTAAATCAAATATTAATACGGAAGCACGATTATTTTCCTCATGTTTTCTTAGCTTGTGGAAGAAACATCGTAGAAGAAATCCGAACATACCATTCGAAAGGTAGTGTCTTCCAGATGAGCAGAATCATTGACTATGTACATGTACAAAGTCAATGGCAGAATCCTATACCATGATACAAAAATAAAAGGAAAATTGATGTAAAGCAGTCTTTTTGAAACAGCTGTAACTGTGAAGAGGTATTGTTGGTTGTTAGTGGAAATTGAATAGCTTTATAACCATGACATGAACGAAAATAAATTGACGAGCAAGGATTAGCAACGAGCAAGGATTGGTTAACCTACTCCTATTACAATTCACATTGTCCACCAGGGCTGCAGCCTATAGGTATTTAATTGATTTAATCATTAGAAAGCTGTTGAAACGACAAAATTAGAAAGAACATATAGTACATTTCAGTTATAAAAAAATTAACTAATGAACTCCAGATAAACTATTAATTGGTCGATAATTTTGACCAGTGGGCAATGTCTAGATTTTATAATTCTGCACCTTGTATGCCATTTGTATAAAAATTTTGGTTTTTACTTTTAAGTAAAGTACGTCAGGGCACTTGGTATTCCGTCCCCTAATGACTCGATCTTATGTTCTATTTGTTGATATTTATTGACAGCCCAAAGTCCTGTCGTTGTCATCGTTGTTGTTGTTTTTGTTTTGTACAAAATTATGTTTAAATAAAGCATAAATTAATCTTACACAAATTCAACAACACAGTATATTTTAAACCTAGTCATAGGCTATAACTAATGTTTATGAAAAATTCAGAGCCTTAAAAATAAACACTTGTTTCACATACATATACAGCCTTAGATGTAAGTTAACAATAATTTGGATACACTTATTGTTATACTTTAATAAATAATTTTTTTACAGAAATTAGTAGACGAACCATGAATCTGGAGGAGTATGGTTCCGAAGGCGCGGTGACACTTCGTTTGAACTGCCTGAGGCGTGGCGGCGGCACGCTGGTCTGCATGGTCACGACACGACACGACACCAGCACGTCAACACGACACGCGCGCGACCACGACCACGGGCACACGCGGACTGCCGGACGCGACGGCGGCGCAGCGGCGATGTCTTCGGCGGCGCGACTCCGCGACTGGAAGGGAGAACTAGGAGGGGCTGTGGAATTATCGTACCACAGGGAAAGCTATGGTAAAACAATACTACTGATACAATACTTGCTGTATGGTAGACATACCTGTCTAGCACGAATGCTAGACGAACTTATAAAGGAAATGTAGAAAGGATAAGAAAAATTCTGGCCTTTTACAAATCTGAATCTGCGTCTGTTATATGGAATCGAAAATGACACGAGTGAACGAATATCCCATACTAAAATACGATGTGTGTCTGTGGCGATGTATTTTCCACGATCTCGAAATCTAGCTGGTACATTTTGCTTTAACTTTTCATTCAAAAGTGTTTTGCCCAAAAATAAGTTTAGAAACAGCCTAAAAAACCAGTATTTTTGTCTAAAACAATTTTTTTATAAAAACAAAGTTTAAAACATTGTATTTTTAACGTTGGTCTTATGGGTTGCCATTTTGTTAACGAATTAACAACGAAAGGTAATCAAAAGTAAACAAACACTACTTTTAAGAATTCCTAATGAAAGAGCTGTTTACTGTGAAGAGGTATAGTTGATTGTTGAAGTAAACTCAAAAGCCTGATTGCCATGGTAATATAACAATATTGAATTAAACCAACGAGCAAGGCTCGGTCAACCCGGTACTTTTATTCACATCAAATTATCAATCCCTAAAGAATTTAAGAAGAAAACGGAAGATCATGAGATCGTAGTATTCGTAAGTTCCATCTTTTGTTTGACTGCTTATCTACCATTATGTGGTTATACATGCGTATACCCCCTAGCACAACTGAAATAAAAATTAAAATTATTAATCCCACAATAAGCATCTGTAGGGAATTTTAGGCTTTACAGTGTATTTTATTTCATCAATTCGATAAGTTAATTGACCAATTAATATAAAATAATATAGGGAATTTTAGGCTTTACAGTGTATTTTATTTCATCAATTCGATAAGTTAATTGACCAATTAATATAAAATAATATACAGTAGTAAAAATGTAATGGAAATAAATATCTTGAAGTGTAAACTTTTTGAACTTAAAATCCCGATGGTTCTTAAAGACAAATGCTGCTCATTATACCGATAACAAAAAAGGTTAAAGCCTATTCCAGCTTGTGCCAAGTAAATATGGGTCAAAGGGCTCCAAAAATAGGTTCTGCCAGAGAGAGAGGGAGGGAGAGAGAGGAGATCCCGTCAAGCCGTTGCACTGGCGCCGCGCCGCGCCGTTGCTCAATAGACCCGCGCAGCGCTGGCAAGCAATGGGGTTTTGTACAAAAATATTTATTAGCATAGGCCTGTATCAAAGTTTTTTTATTAAGAAAATAAAATTACAAATGGACTAGGTTAAGAACTTTGTTTCAAAATAAATTCATCACTTATTCTGTGAAAAGTTTCATTTTGCATAACTTAAATGTAAATTGGAGGTCGGTTCCAGTGGTAAAGGAGAACGAACGACATATCATAGGGTAGGGCTTGGGTTGGTAGGCCTATTCGTATAGGTTCTCTAGTTGTATAATCTGGCGAAATGCGTAATTTCTCAGGTGCGCACTATACATCGCTGGAATCTGGAAGGTTGTTGTCAATAAACTATTGTAGCCTATGTGATTAAACAGACTTCTTTCTATAACCTCTTGTTTTGATTGACATAAACTGGGGTTTTCAAAACAATAATTCCATGCAAATGAACTAGGCATAATCAAAACACCCGAAAGTGAAAAATTTTTACAAAATCTAATTATAAATTTTTTGAAAAGTATTATTCCTTCGTATTTTTTAAAATTATATCTAGTGTAACTTTTTATTAAATACTGTAGGTAAAGGAGACAAAATAATAAAAATTGACCAATCAAAATGAGGGTTGAAATTTAATAATAAGTCGATAAATTAATAAAACCGTCGCGGGAGAGGGAGTTGCAAACTCCCTCTAAACTCCCAATATCTACCTCATGTCCGAGATGAAACATCCACAAGAGAGGTCTTTAACTGTGATATTACAATTACGTGAGACCATAAATTCCACCAGGACGGATATTATGTTGGGTCATAAAACCCAACAATTGTTTAAAATAGACCAATAATGTTTCAAGTTTTTAGCTATACTCATAATTTAAATGCTGATACAGTATTAATAACAACATTTTTATCCTCGTCACAGGTATTAATGAATCTTAAGGACGGTGCTTTCTATTGGAGCAAACAAATGATCAATTCGAACTGAACTATTTGTTTCCTCCTCCACGAGGTAATCGTAAGGTTAACGATATGCATCGGCCGGAGGATCGTACCAGGTCAGCGGGTGAGGCAGTTCGGGGACTGATGATCCCAGAATGCAGCCAATGACCCCGGAGGAATGTCGGTAAAACTTAACAGCTGTTCCGAACCGAACCGCTCAACGACCGAATGACTATGACGAAATAAAATTTATATTAGACATTTTAATGTCTCGTGTAAACGACATGCAATGCCAATTGAGGATAAAAACTTCTTGTTTTGGGTGTTAGGGTTGTAGATATCCAATTTTAAATTATTGCTTTTTAAGTAATTTAAAATATAAAGATTGGGAAATTAAAATTACACGGTCCAAAATCCATTACCCTTCTGAATGACAATTACCCCTGAGTTAATCGCGGTTAAATATACTGTAGTCATTTTCCAATTAGCCTGTTTATCTTAAAATGGACAAAAAAGAAAAGCCAAATTAAGATTCAAATTTGTAGTAATGAGGATCCAAACAAAATCCCTGACCCATCTCATTCCATCTAAATTTGATGCTATTTCCAACAAAACCAATTTCAATCCTTATACCTTCTCTGTTGAACTAAATATTATATTTTAATACGAGTAATGTAAATTTGTAGCCTATATGTATAATATGGATTCACACAGATCTCGAAAACTGCTCTATAACGATTTTCTTCAAATTTTTGCTAGTAACAATGTTCTAGGAAAAAAGGTATTTAAATAGGTCTTTATGCTAGGAAAACTCGCGTATATTTCGTTATAATCTTTCAACTCTAAAAGAACAAGTGGGTTTTCTGTTAAAACTGTAATAACAATAATCTATGGTTTTTAAATCACACCCAATTCGAGAATTCGCGGTTTAATCTTTTATAGGTGTCCAAAAATTCTTTTGCCCAGATAACGATGCTTGTATTGTTTACATTGGTGCATAACAGAAGAAGTATTATATTTACATGTTACAATAAATGAGAAAAACAGACAACTTTGCCAATGTCCCTATAAATTGGATGTTTCTCCAAATTAAAAAAAAATCCATAGAGAGTGAAATTTAACACGTTCACTGCTGAAATATAGGCCTACACAATATATGTTGCTATATGCTGAATTTTCTTTGTTGTATTTTTCCTTACTATTAGTTATTAGAAGTAGGCTATAGGTGAACTGAGGTATTTCGACATAAAAAAGGGAGTTTCCGTCAGTTTGAAAATGCGTTAAATGCCCGCTCCTGGCGCCGGTCTTCCTCAGAAACGCACACAATATTCCCTCCATTTTGCACCACTCTAATAATTACTCAGAAATAAGTCTCAAAATATTTTATCGCAGAGATAATGACAATTACAACATATTTTTTAATTATACTATTTACAACCACACCAACCCACCAGAATGTATGTTGTTCATTTATGCAATTTTTCACTCGAAATCACATGTACATATGTGTTAAAAGTTTTTTTTTCGGTGATAGGATTATATTAAATGAGGGTAAGAACAATAAAAAATGGAATATATATGAATTAATATACAAATAAACTTTATAAAAATGGCGGAAGCCGGAAACTACTAGTGCAGAAAAGTCATAAAATACCTTCGCTAAGAGCGACAACCCCAGAAAGCACATCGACCAACTGCTGGACGCAAAATGGTTCCATTTGTCAACAATAACACAGCGTTGTACTTTTACAACGCTAGCTCTTGGCGCGGGGTAGGCACGTTGTATAAATACAACGCTAGCAGCGAACGAGTTAGAGGAAGAATGTCTAATGTAAAAAGTCCATCAAAATCCCATACAAAGTTACTACAAAAAAGCTGGACTTAAAAGCTATGTTTAAGAAATAACAGCCTCGTCTCTATCCCACATTTCCCAGCGTCTCTACCCATAGTTGGCGGCCGCCTTGAGTTACCATGTGATCCCTTTTAGGCTCCCTCGGACCTCGCGTCTGCCCACGCCGCCGCTGAACACCATAATACAGCTCTGGTTATTGCAGCTCTCCGGTGTCCGGGGGCGGATAATCCAGGGATCACCCGAGCTTCTCACTACTCCAATATCGCAACTTCGCATTTCCCGCAATCTGCAATTTTCCTCTCTCCATAAAAGTTTTACCGCCTGATGGCTGTTTTTAGAAGCGGCTGGCGAGGACAACAATTATTGCCAATTTATTATTTTTTTTTTTACACAAGCTATCCTAATGTGGCTAAGAAGATAAATGACAAAATATGTAATAATCCTATTCGTAAATTTAAAGGCTTATTCTGCATGAAGCGTTGTTATTATTACTAGAAATCGGCTCCTGGTTGAAATTCAACCAACATTTTTTCAGTAGATCTGGAACGTCTGGACCCAATTAGTCAAAACAATATGTCAAACCGGCGCACCGAAACTGCGATCCTAGTTTTAATCCTCAAAAGGGTTCGCTAATACCACAACCGAAACTGCGATCCTGGCACAGCGGCCCATCAGCAGGTAGCGGAGGGTCCAGCAGGGAATCAAGCGTCCGGTGTATAGGCTAAATGGCTCTAGAATGTTTCGCCGTCCGACGTGTCGCTCAAGTCACTTTTCAACTAATGCCATGAACTGGGACTTTCAAGTTGTACTAAACTCGCACATACCACTCCTTTACGAGTCATCTTCACCCCTGGGCGAGTAGCCCATTGTTGCGCAGTCGGCAATGTTAACTATACGGCTTTTAATGCAAAACGTGGTATTTGATTCCCCTGTTTCGGACGCCGTTTTCAACCGATTTTCTTTAAACTTGGTAAGTGTTTAGTTGAATAGTAATATTAGGTCCCTCATACCCCGAAATTTTGAAAATTTATCAAATATTACTAAGGAAAATTGAGTTGCTTTGCGACTTCACAGAGAGTAATATTTGTTAAATTTTCAAAATTTCGAGGTATGAGGGACCTAATATAACTATTCAACTAAACACTTACCAAGTTTAAAGAAAATCGGTTGAAAACGGCGTCCGAAACAGGGGAATCAAATACCATGTTTTGCATTAAAATCCGTATAGTTAAAATTGCCGACTGCGCAACAATGGACTACCGGCCCAGTGGTGAAGATTACTCTTGACCTGGACCAATAAACGAAGACTTTCAGGGTGTACATTCCTTCTTTATTTTCCCTCACAAATATATCAGTCATTCTCAGTTTGAGAGCAAGAGCAGCAGTATCGTCAGTATTCCCGGGGGCGAGCTCCGTGCCAGGATCGCAGTTTCGGCGTCTACCTGGGTTTTGGATCGCAGTTTCCTGATTTACTAGCATTTGTTATTACGATTGTAGGACGTAAGGTCCGAGGGTAATCCCTTCAATCGTCGATTGTACAAAAAAATGACAGGGGCGGACGGAAGGTCAAACCCCGGACCCTAATTAGTAAGCGGACCTAACGTCCGCCCTGTGAAAAGCAGGTAGGCGGATTTAACACTGGTCACCGTGGCGCACGCAACTTCTCTCCGTGGTTCACATAAAGTGTTCTGTGTTTTAGATTTCCATCGTCACAAAGTTATAGGCTTTTTATTTGTGACTAGTATTACAATACTGTGAAACTGAAAGAGTAACAATATTGTATAGAGAGTGAAAATTTGTTTTGAAAGTTAATTTTAAAGTAAAATAGTAAAAATAAAATAAAGAGAGTCTCGGAAAGCATTGTTTGTTTCTACATTTTGCTTGATTTGACAATACGTTTTTAAATTTAGATAAACTTGAACCCAAATCACTCCTTTAACAACATGGCTTCTTTAGGACCTGGTTTATGGGCAGTTTTTAACTGGTTTACCACAGCCTTATTGATTAGCATTTTTGAACTTGCTAATTTAGTTTATATATTATTTATATTATTTTGTTGAACAAACCATCATAATCATAAAAAATCTTTATGTAAATTGTTAATTTTTAATATGCCGCTAAAGTATAGTATGTTTTTTTTTAACTTGATCCTCCTCCTGAATATTAGGGTGAGGGAGAGACGATTGGCATATTGAAATGTATTTTAAAAAATAAGCTCGTGAAAACATTTTACAGTACCAGATATTCTTTAACAACATCCCATATACTTTTATAACGTTTTAATTACTATAATTTCTTACAGCAGTAACTCCAAACCAGCTGTATGTTTGTAACCCAAACCTATGCCTTGTTGAAAATGTAGCCATATCATTTCTAAACTACAGTAGAATTTCTTTAAGTAGAAGCGGTCCATAGGTGGAATATCTTTGACAATGTTTATTTATGTATATGTTAAAAACGGGCTATAGTTTATTTCGCAACACAAATATATTTTCTGCTGTCTATTTTATGGTCATCTTGAACTAGGATAAAGAAATCAAATACATCTAAGAACATAGGTTTTTTATTACTTAAAAATGTAAATACTTCCTCAGGAAGGCCTGATGAATACATTTAAAAACAAATTTAACAATCTTATGCAAAAATATAAATGAAAACATAACGTGAATCAATATAGTCTATAACAATACAATATTAGGCCTATACATTGAAACAAAATGATTTCTTGTATTTTTTAAGCGCTGCATACAAAAATATAAAAGACAGCAATTCAATGTAAAATTATAACAAAAATCAATCTAACTATTAAATTAACACAATATAAATATATAAAAGGAATCATTGAATTAGGATCATGGATCACGATACGGATTGAGTATTTTAAGTCGAATATTGATGTTTGATCTATATTGACTGTGTAAGGTCAAGCACACTAAACAATACTGTCAATATTTATCACGATCCAGAATAACATTAGGCCTATCCGTATTGAGCGTGTATTGTTAATCACATGTTATTTTCCTACCCTCTGGATTTTGAACACATGGTGATAATCAGAAATCATTCATATTTTACGATTTAAGACTCTGTTCAGGAGATGTAATGAGTATAACATGTTTGTATTGCATTTTGACTTCAAAATTAATGTACAGTTTTTCATAGTAGGCCTACAATATTTAACAAAATTTCATTTAATGAAGACACCTATGTCCCTGTCAACCCTCTTCAAACAGTCTCAAACGGCGAACGCAGGGGCGGACGTTAGGTCCGGGCACGATCTGCCATTAGAGGTTTGACCTTGTGTCCGCCCCATCAAAACAGGTAACAAATTTCCAGGTCATTTCTGAAGCCCGGACCTTCCGTCCGGCTACCGTTATTACAACAGCTGACAAATGATTCAATCAACTATCCTTCTCCCATAACATTGAAACTTTAAAAGCCTTGTAGGGCATGCCCCGTTGGCCGATGTGAATTAAAACGCGTTTCTGCTAATCTACAGCACAATACCTTTATAATGGTATGCGCGGATTTTTCATACGATGCACACAAGCTGAGAAAAAAAGGAGGAAATAAAACATGCTTGCCTATTAATATATAGATTTTTTAACGACAATTCTGCGTTGCATTTTACTTTCAAGGTCTTACGTTGGAAATTCGCCTTTATTGGGTGTTCCTGCTGAAGTTCATTGCGAGGTAGTAAAAGCAATAGCCAATTGAGGTAAATAAAACGCGGTGCGTTTCCATCTATAGCAGCTTCATAGTTATGGCTGCTTTATCGGGAATGCGTGATATCAACAATGCAGTTGCCACGGCGGTCGCATAACGTGCGAGATATCAGCCGTTTCGTTTTACAGCTGCTTGTTTGTCATATGACTTCCGTTTCCCTTATTGGTCGAACACGTTCCTGATTTCGTGACTTCCCAATAAACATTTTGTAATTCAAGCGTTTTCAGTTTCCTCGTGTTCCTTGCAACCTCATGAATATATAATAGTATGTATAACTAAACTTATTCACGGTAACTTGATCTCTTAGCTTGCGCTTGAGTATTGATAGAGAACGCATACAGGGATGTTGCTGAAGTATGTGTACAAAGAGTTTACAGTTATGAAAAAAATCATTACAATCAGTAAATTGTTAATTTGGTTTTGGAAAGGCGTTCCTCTAAATAAGAAGGCAGGTGTGGTATAAAGCAGATTGGTTGGTGCCTTCAATCGTGTGATGCACAGGGTCAAACTTGTATGTCTTGCAATGCAAATTATGTAATTTGAAGGCATATCTATGTTTTAAGGCACATAGAGGGTAAAAGTCGCTGAAAGTAAATTATTTTTGAATGTAACATCATTCTAGTTAGTGTTACACCCTTTCCAGTTTGTAAAAACCCAGACATTATTTGTTAATTTCAACCAAACATACACGGGATTGTTTGTTCATTTGAATAACAAATTTAACTTAGCAATTCACAATTTAAACTATATTTGGTTCGTTAAAAAAATAAATAGGTTGATTAATTTAGGCCTACTGAAAGTGTAACTCAATGTGAAGTACCTGATTAGCTTCACACAACTATAAAGTAATCCAGGCTATATCTTATGTTGTGTCAAAACCCAATCAATTGATGATATTCTGGAACTGTAACCATAGATGGTGTTGTTTATTTTTTTCCAACTAGCCTGTCCATTAGTGCAGTAAGAAAAATCCAAAAAAAATCTATGAACTACCTAATTTAATCTAATTTGATGTTAATTTGATTCTGTGAAAATCGAGGATTTAATTAAAATCCTAATTAAATGAAAGATTCTTCCAAGTAAATTTTAAAATGTCTTAACTAAACTCAAACACATCCGTTCTGGAGTTCCACATGTATTATATCCTATACTCTAATACGAGTAAAGTTTATTTGTAAGTATGTATGTATATGCAGTTGTATGTTTGCACACGGATCTCAAAAACGTCTCAAACGATTTTCTTAAATTTTTGCAAATAACAAAGTTTTGGGATAGAAATAATTTAAATACAGGTCTCTATGCCAGGAAACATTTTATTTCTTTAATTGAAATTTAAATTTTTTTCAACATTGGTCTTATGGAGTTCACTATATCACTATTTTGTGACAGTGATCTCACATAGTGGGTAGTTTACCCTGAATATGAATGAGAGATGAGTGTAGGATGGTTGTGGCGCGATCTTGTAGTCTTGTTACTGACTAAGGCCGACATTCTCCTTAGACAGGACTTTTAATTAATAGCCCAATAGCCAATGATATCTAAGGACCTACAGTTAAAAATCAAAACAAAGGAATAACAAAAACCGCTGATGCAAGTGTCGCACCATGTATACCAATATAAACATATGGTTTTGCATGGCAGCCAGTATCTAAACTATCATACTACTGTATAATAAAAGTACGGTAATTTATCATTTTTTAAATTGTACTTCACACTGCTGATTATGAATGTTCAGATAGATAAGTCATGTAATAATATAAAACAACTAATCAGTTTGTAGAATTGCATTGAAATTTAAAACAAAATAATTTGTAAGAATTATGAAAACAGCTGTTCACTAAATTATTACGATCCACGTGTTACAGATTCAACATGTATTTTGTGTTTCAATAAATATACACCACAGTGCGATTGAAATCATCCCGTGAAAAAGAGAGCGAAGCGAACGAGCTCGTCTTGAACAAGAAATAAGCCTTATATCACTGAGCACTGTCTGTAACTGATATTACTATAAAGAATAATAGTAATGCTCAGTCCCCAGGTACTTATTTATGGTTTAACTATGTTTTGCAGAGAATATGTTACAAGATGTGTCAGCACTGGACAAATTCTTGCTCATGTGACTGTGTTCTTTATCTTTTAACTTATTGTTCTATATAATGTAGGTTGAACAGATTGTAATTAAAATGAAAATTTTCTAAAAAAGTGCATAATGTCTTTACATTTTTACCAGTTTTCTTTATGAATTAATGTGGAACAGTATTAATGGGCTGTAAAAATCACTTGGTGTTAGAAAAGGCTTTGTGCAAGACAAAGTTGTGATAGTTTTCTCCCTCAACTGGTTTGAAAAGTTTACACATATCGTTACCGAGGCCTGGTCCCGATGTTGCCGGTTAAGAGGGAGTCTAATGTATATACATTTTATTAATTGAACAAATTTGTTTTAGGAGTTTATTAGGTAAACTGATATTAGTAGGTCTTTCTTTATTTATTTCTTTATTTATGTTGGATCCAAGTGTATGTTTTTAGTATTTAAAAATGATTCATTACAAATATGTATTAATTTAACTTATAACCCGAATTATTTTTACTGGTCAAAACTCACTGTGGACGAGTTATTGAATTTAGTTACAATAAACAAAGATTGTGGCAAATCTTTTTGCAAAATTGTTGTTTTGTTACAAAACAAAGACAACTCTGTGGCTAGGAAGTCAGAAATGACACACAGTATACTAGTGGGCCCACTAAAGAACAATAAAAGATTTTACAGCAGCCTTGTAAATATCTGGAGCAAACAGGATGCGGAAGCCAAGCCTGTGGAGGTGTCTCGTGTCTCAATTGAGATTGACGATCTCCGACCGACCGGGTCAACTCCCTGAATGTGAAAACTCAAGTCTTGATTGTCACGTTGGACCTCAGGGTCAACTACAATATCCCCTCATCACCACATAGGTCTTAATGAACGTCCACTACAAAGGGGTTTGAATACAAACTTCTTCATCCTCCATTTCTATTCCATTGTTGTAGTTATGGATAGTCTCATGTTTGGCTAGTTATAGACGTTATTTTTTAGTACAAATCACATGCTTCCATGATTTTGAACCATTGCAGGGGATTTCCCTGACTTTCAAGAACAATAGTGAACTGAGACACATAAGGTCAGGATTTATTAAAACACTTACTGTTAAGAGGATGTTAAAGCAAAAATTTTCTCGCATGTCTGCGAGACTAGCGGTAGTGTGCAGAACTACGTGGACTAATCCGCGCCGGGCGCAGCACCACGAAAATAGTGCGCCGTAGTACTACGTTGTCCTTATCTCGCCCGGCGCGGCGCCGGGACATCTTGCTCGTCGTCGCGTTGCTTGCTTGCTTGCTCGCCCCACGGCAGCGGTCCGGAGCTACCGCTGTGATTCCCGTCACAGCACCAACACACATCATCATATCGACACAGATGTTCACTACCCTCATAATTCCTAGACGAATAGAAAGGGGGGAAATTAACTATTTTAGCGATAACTAAACCATAGGTCTATAACATATGAAAAAATACAAAATTCGTCTTCAATTTCAAAGATTATTTAACATGATATAAAAAATAATCACAATGATTTATAGCTTTAACTTAATACATATTCTCATTCAATAAATTTGTGTACTACGAAAAATAAGAACTCTTATTACCAACACATAAAAATTACATTACATTGTTCAGATATAAAATGTTTGCAGTACTGTATCTATTTACAGAAATCCTTCTCTCTTTTTATAGCTTAACTAGCTTTTACCCGCGGCTTCGCTCTCTTAAAAATTCGCTAAAATTGGAAATTTTTATTGAATTTGTTTCTTAGCAAACATTAAAAAATATATAGGCCCTAATCGATTTCCAGATTAAAAAATATAATTTTAATTTTTAATACAAAATAATTCTTTTAATATGAAAAGTATCATAATATGTTACTTCTGCTACCTCCAAGAATATGGTGTACAAAGTTTCATGATGATCGATTGGATAGTTTTCGCGTGAAAGTCTGACAAACAACAGGACATTCGCATTTATAGTAGGATTTAATCACCTCATCGTATTTTACACTTACTGTAGCAATTAATTTGAATTATAAATAAATAAAATACATGCACACTGTTATATGAGTGAACACGACTCCAAATAATTTTTGTTCTAAATTAAAGTTGTTTATAAAAAAATATACACATACATGAAAATTTGTTAAGGCTACCATAGGTTTTTACAGACTCCTTATTTTACTTCGAATAAACAATTTACAATGATGAACTTGTAATAAATATGTATATTTAAAAAAGTAATAAAATGTCAGATGAATAGCCTATATTTTTTAATACAAATTCATATTTAGTACCTTGTTTCTGCAATTAGTAGGCCTACCTAGTATAAAAATATGTGAAGTATTGAACTTGTAAAGTTATTCTAATTTGTATACATAGTTAATTACATAATTTTCAAATGTTTCACAGAGAAATGCACTATTGATTAAGCTGAAAACAACAACAATCAAAAATAAATGATTAGGAAATAGAAGTACTAAAAATACTTATCTAATTAATGTAGCAAATACATTTTTTATTCCTAGTTGCTCTTAGTAATAAAAATAATAACAAATAAATAAAACACATCTATACTTATTTAATACGCTAAGGGTTTTTTTGTCTTGAGAACTCCTCCTACAATTTTCAACCGATTTTCAAGTTTTTGGTGTCGTTGGATAGGGCTTGGTCTGTAGTTGTTTCCGCCAAAAATTGACGAGAATCGGACCGAAAATAAAGGCGCTATCCACCATTGAAATCTCAAAATTTCCCATTTAAATAACATTGGGACTGAATAAAGCATTTGAAACATCTGTTAATAATCAGCTGTAAATACGTGTAGTTATTGGCGATTGAAGATATTCACATTATTGGATTGGTCGGATGTCATTGATTTAGAGCTAAAGTAACATTTGTACTGTATTTAAATAAATTGCTCGATTTCGAGCAACACGTATACTAGTAGTAATAAATCTATCTTCTTATTTCTATAAGGGTTTCGTCTGTTACGTCCCTTTTCTCTCGACCTACTGAACCAATTTTTAAGATTGAGGTGTCATTTTAAAGCTCAGGATATAGCGCAGTGACGAATCGTACTAAAAAGGTCATATTGTTTCGGGCTTCGTCCCCCCTCGCCTTTGATTTATTTCTAGAGGGTGCTTTAAAATGTTAACCAACTTTTATTGCAAGTATTTTAATGTGAATTGTAATTTAACAGCTGATTACCTTCAGGTGAATTTCAAAAGCCAGATAGTAAACAAAAATAGATCTCTGTCACTTCATAATCAACATTCACGTACTGTAGGTGAGTGTCACTCATACAGAATCATAAAATGCGCAATTTGCGCACGGGTCACCTCATTATTTTAATTCGTTTTAAGGGTTTAATTTTTTATATACTAGCCTATTTTGATACTTTTTTGTGCACACTGAAGTTACTTAGAAGTTTAAATGTCGAATACGCCTTTCTCTTTGTTTTCTTAGTAAAATATTAATTCAACTTTGACAGTTGATATTTAGGCTTCTTAAACGAGTACAGTATTTTATAGTTTTATGGTTTAAAAATTAAATTTTTTACGATAGAAATGCATGAAATAAAAGGTCACTCACTGCCCCTTGGTTACAGTAGGCCTATCATATTCCTAATTCATTAAACCAATAACTTATTTTACGCTAATAGCCTGTAGTTAGCGCCCTTGTCGTAGCTGCTGTCCCCCGCCCTTTCGGCCAGCCCAGCACGGGCCTGTATCTGTTCACGTTTAGTAGTTGAGTTTAATCTCAATTTAAATATCCCTTAAAACAGCTGATATGTAAGTGAATTAAATCAACAATCTTGCATTAAAAATTTAGTCTGCAAGTCGTTTTTTGTTAACAATTGCCCTGTTGGTTTTGGATTAGTAGGCCTACGATGTTTGCTTGATAAAAAACCCCATTTGAGGTTAGCGCAAGGAATAATTAACAGATGTTTTTCGGTGCAGAAAACTTTGCGGAATTACAGACTATAAAACGGCTGTTCTGTTTGCAGTAACATTAAATATGTTCAAGCACTCTTAGCTAAGAGCATCAGTGGATGAGGTAGAGTGTAGTACCTGGGGGCCGAGCATTTGCTCGGTAAACTCAAACAGGGATATTATTTATAATAGCTAAATGTATCAACACAACACGAAGGAACGATAACAGTGATAGTGGTAACAGGTGGACGAGGTGGGGAACACGTCTGACCCAGATGAATGAAGTATGTATTCATCCGCCGCCAGATGTTTTCGGAAAGTGTCGCTAGGATCGCCACTATCAGCTTATGCATGCTTTCGCGCGGTAGCATATTACGTCTACGCTATTGGATTTAAAACCGTATATTAGGTACCATATTAAAGATAATAAAATTCAACACTAACTTCGCTTTTTAACTTTTCGATTACTTACGTAGTTACTTAGTTACATTTCTTCCAAAATGGTTAAATTTGGTTAAATTCAAATGCTTGTATAAGCTGTATTTTTAACAATAGCGGAAAATGGAAAAGCGAAGTTAGTGGGAAATATCTTTATCTTTAATTTGGTGTATAGTTTATTATTGTACGTTGAGTTATAACGCCAGGATATGCTACTGCGCAGGAGTGTTTTTGCGTCCGTTTTCGCGGGGGTTTAACATCCTCTTAATCAACTACATCAGTATCCTATGGGGCTGGACTTTGTACAGTAACCTTCAATCATAGTGGTTTTGTATCTTTTTCTTGCTTAATTAAATTAGCCAAATCAGTTTATATCTCTCCATCAGTAATAAAAACTAAAAATCAACCAGCTATTTTACGGATTTTGCATTTTGGCTAATGCGATTTCTTATCACTATAAAAAGTGCACAATTTAACAAGGAAATTTTGGTTCACAAGGTACTTTTAAGAGGTGATAAATGCAACACTCCATTCCTTGAGCAGTTCTCATTCATTTAAATCTATGACTGGGCCACTAAGTAATTTTTATAATCTTCAACAAGAATATTCAGTGTATGCAATGAAGAAACTTTTATTCATGTTAAAAAACATTGTTTTATTAAATAACACAAAAATAGCCTGTGACAACTGCATATCTACATGGTGTTCTACCCAGTGACCTATACAATATCAAACTGAGACAAAATCACAACCATCAAATAAAAATTGATCTATGAGCATTTTGGTACAACCATGTTTAATAATAGTTCGATACACAAAATAGTTTGCGTAAATTCAATTTCTTAAATGAAGTTACCCTGCAAAACATTGACATCACATGTACAACGGCAGAAATGGGACTATATTCATAAAAATATAAAAAGAAAACACTTACACTACAATTACAACACTATAAAATGGTGCGAAAAATATATAAATTAGCTTGCAGGCTGACTTGAGAAACTATGAAAGTAAATTTGCTTTACATTACAATGAACGGCAAATGTGCTACGCTACAGATAAACATAACTTTGTTGTCTCACAGTAGATAAGCCACACGTTAAGCAAGCTTTCCTATCCATCGAGTTCCTCAGCACACATCAGTCTTGCGATACGGTTCGTTGCTTTACAAAAGAAACCAATGATAACATATGTAATAATGGTCACAGGCACACAAGCTTAAAATGATTATGTCTCAAATTAAAATAAGTTGCAATATAATCATAGTTGCATGAATTATTTATTGTGCACCTTTTCACCTTGAAACTATGTTTTGCAAAAAGAGAAAATACCAGAAAAAATATTAGAGAATCAGCTAGCTAATGTTGAATGGTTAAAAAATTAGACTAACAACTCATTTGAGAGAATAAGCATAAGATTTACATGTATTTTACTGCAGTATGGTATATAAATAGAAAAATTTCAGAGTTCCATCAAAGCACACAATCATCTAAACTCTGTGCACCTAATTGACCATATTAAAAATCTGCAGTCCAACTAAAATAGAAAAAAATGTGCATGATACAAATTACAAGTATTAAAAACAAGAACTACATAACATCAATAAAACTAACAACAAGGTAACAAAAATTTTGACTAAAGTATAATTTTACTGAGAATATATTACAGTTTTAATACATTTTAAAAACTTAATTAAACTTATTGCTATTCCTCGTGACTTTTATCAAGTGCGATGAAGTAAAAATGAACCGTTCCAACTTTTTTCAATAAAGAAAGTGACGTTTATAAAATAAACTTTAAAAATATGACTCTCTTATTTATCCCATCTACACAAAATATTGCTATCACTTTTCCACTGGGAACTGGGCAGTCAGGCACTCAGCAGGAATTGAACCAACTTCAGACCAAGCAATTTTGAAGTCTCTGATTTCTCTGTTGAAAAATATCTCAAACCAAAAGGTGAGGCACATTTTGGCCATCATTAAAAGTAATTGCATCTTATAAAAAAGAATTGTATTACACAAAAATTTATATTTACATTTTAGATTAAATAGATTTAGAAATCCTTCAGCAGAATGGAAGATGTTAGAAAAGTTCCAAAATTAAAACTGGAACAACACATGTATTATGGGAAGTTATTGCAATTTGGGTAACATGGTATTAATGGTGAAAGTATGCCGTTTACTACCTTTTATATTCTATTGTTTATTCACTAAAAAGATTTTTTTTGTTTTGGGAAAAGAAAGACAACCATTTTGATCCAATTGCTGAAGCTGAAAGTAATGGAATAAATTTGAATAGGCTACATTAAGTAGGCCTATTCTTAAAATTTTTCAATATCTTAAGAAGTTCATGAGGAGATTATATTTATCAAATCTTTAAAGAAATATTAAATATTTCATGATAAAATTATCTTTTGGGTGACATACAGAATGCTGTTCCAATTTAAAATCAGAAAATAATTAAATGAAAAAATTCAGAACTTATTGCAAATGATTCAACAAGATACAAGTGCGATAAACAGTAATCTTTATCAGAGAAGCAGTGCAATGTATTCCATCTTAGTCTATCTTCACGACAAATACTACATATTTACATAGTATTATATTTATTATATATACTTTAGACAGTAACCGAGATATGTTTTGTAGTATGTATGCTGACTTGGTGGCATAGGGTTCAACTCAATTACAACTCATACTACAGAACATTTGAAACAATCCAATTATTTTCTCACATTGATGTTTAATTCAAAAGAAACCTGATGAAAAATCTAGAACTGAAACATCAAGACAAAATAATTGTTACATTCAAACTATTCTATTGTATAAATTAAATATTACACTTTTCACAAATATACAGGGTGTTCGGAAAAAACGTTTCAGGAATTCAGGAGGTTATTGCCCACATCAAAATAAGCAAAAAAATTCCTGTAAACATATGTCCTAAAATGCTTCGTTAACCCGCTAGCCTCCATTTTGTTTTTTACACTAAATAATTTTTATTTCCGTAATGGATCATTGTATTAAGTTAATATTTGGCATGAACCTTTATTATAGCAATACCCATTTTCAAGAAAAAAAATTATTTTTTCCAATGTGTATTTTCAAAATGGCGGCCATTTTAAAATTTTAAACTAAAATATCTCCAAACCGGTAAATTTAAAAAAAATTTTACTAGACACAAAAAAGTTGACAAATTTAATGATCTAACCAACGGTACCAAGTTTGTAAGGATATGACAACAAATAACGGAGTTTTTGAGATCTTTCAATTAAAATTACCTTAATTTGCATTAATTACAATGCAAAATCGATGTTTTTATGCAGAAAAATCTCAATAACTCCGTTATTTGTCGTCAGATCCTTACAAACTTGGTACCGTTGGTTAGATAATTAAATTTCTTAACTTTTCTGTGTCTAGTAAAATTTTTATAAAATTTACCGGTTTTGAGATATTTTAGTTTAAAATTTTAAAATGGCCGCCATTTTGAAAATACACGTTGAAAAAAATAACTTTTTTCTTGAAAATAGGTATTGCTATGATGAAGGTTCATGCCAAATATTAACTTAATACAATGATCCATTACGGAAATAAAAATTATTTATTGTAAAAAACAAAATGGCGGCTAGCGGGTTAACGAAGCATTTTAGGACATATGTTTACAGGAAATTTTTTGCTTATTTTGATGTGGGAAATAACCTCCTGAATTCCTGAAACGTTTTTTCCGAACACCCTGTATATGAAGAGATTCACAAAAGTTATGAAAAACAATAAGAGAACCTGACTTAACTATTTAGTTTAGTTCTAAAATCAAAGTTTATGAATATTAATGATTCAATAGAAAAGTACAAAATTAAAATTGATAGTTAACCCCATCAAGCTTTGATTATGTCATCGCTCAAAGTAATCAAATTGTACAGAGATTCCTTGATATGATTTCCATAAGTCTTAGCTTTATTGCAATTAGTGAAATTAATAAAGTACAAAAAATAAATTACACGAGACACAAGAAACCTTAAACAAACTTAAATATATTATCACAATTGTTACATACCATACTCTCTAGAAAGCAAGGCTAACTTCCTAGGTTAAGCATTATTATTCACAGGCAAGATTCGTGTGTAAATCTAAAATAATCACATTATAAATGCAATTTTAGTAACTCAAAATGTCATGGTATAAAACTAGTATCTGAGTTATTTGAACAGCTTAATGTTTAAACCTTCGAACCTCAAAATGCATGGTTTACAGTTACGTTAGTTGAGAATGTATACATTTGTAAGATAACAATGCTGTCAAAAAATACTTATAAATAATATTATGTTATAATGCATAAGCGGAAATTCTAAAATCCAAACTGGTGAGAGCTTATTGGTGTAGTTTATGCAACGATTATATCATAAAGGCCTTCAAGCCATGAGTGAGATGTAAGTTAGAACATGAGCAAAGCGAGTGTTCTAAATATCTCACAAGTATATTTATCGATCCAAAAAACACCTCTGATTGACCTAATCGTCATTCTTACTCACATATGACCACTGACCACACTCTTTTAAGGCTTTGCGCACAAAGGAACTAAAATATGAATCGTAATGGAACAATCCGCTGATGTGTGAATTGTGTAATTTATATTAAAACACTAATTTTGTCAAATGCTGAGCTCTCATTGGTCTAGAACCTGAATTTTATGTGAAACCTGAACGTTTAATACATCATTAAGCACAGGTTTGAATTTTGTTTGATAATGTATCTCTTGTAATATCTTTATTGGTGGTTATTGCAATAGTTGTAGATATAAAGAAATAGAAAACTGGATTTTCTTGGAGAATACAAATTTGGTTCTTATCTAACTTTTGTTTGACTTAACGGCAGAGTTGCAAATGCAATTGGCAACTGTAGATGATTGGCATGAGATCAATATGTGACGAATATTGTCATTTTGAACTATAGAGAGGAGGAGAGAAAAAATGAATGTACGTGCCTTTCGCTATGATACTTTGAAGTGGGTACCTATTGTCGACACACTACCTATTATTCATAGGTTATTTTTCATTGTATACTATTAGTTCATAGCCTGCGCTGCCGTTCATCAATTTCAGCGGCTGCCGACAGAGGCTGTCAGAATCGGGGGTCTCGCAGATAAAAAATTCATCATGCTGTGTTTTACCTGCTCCAATAGTTTTAAATGAAAGATAAAGATTTATATTTGGGCTATTTGATCTAGTTTTTAATTTTGAATCCATATCAAGCTATAGGCTACATATTTGATCATTTACTTCATAGCTTGATATGGATTCAAAATATGAACAAAATCCAAAACTATATCAAATAGCCCAAGTCTTTTCTTTCATTAAAAACCCCTCCCACTTTTATGAGACTTTAAACTCGGAAAATTGGAGCAGGTGAAGCACTGCATGACGTTATGATAGCGGCCCTTTACCCCCCTCTTGATGTTGATATTGATATTGATCTGTTTAAATTTATATCTGAACTGTTCAATAAATTTGGTTTCTACCAGTTTGGGTTTATGACTTTCCTTCTTTTTTTCATTTCAACAAATAACAAATCTTAGTAATAACAACTTATAAAAAGGTTAGTATAAAATGAATACAAACTATTTACCTGTTTTAGTAATTCAATATTAAAAATCATACAATTTTTTAAATTTACTACAGTAAATTTAAAATTGTCATAAATTATGAGTACAAAAATATTATCGTCCAAACTTATACAAAAGAGAGCCCAAAATGTATTAATGCAATTCAAATGAAAGACAAAATATTTACACTAATGTGATGAAATCTATAACAATAACAAGGTTTATAGGAAGAAAGATAAATAGGAGTTAATTTGAGAAAAAATGGTATCAATTTTACTGGCAATGGCATTGTTGTTACATTTGAACACCACCAAAAGCAAGTAGATAATTATGTGCCGGTATTACTGTGGGCCCTAAGTTTTAGAAATCACTAGAATAAAAAAATTGAGAAAATGTTTCCTGTACTCTTACTTACTTACTATTTTGTCCATGAATTAATGTCTACCCTATATAATAATTACAAATGGAAGCAAGAAGTAAACAATTACAGAATCATAGAAAAAAAAAAACATACAAGGAAAATTTACAAAAATAGTTGATGATAGCGAATAGAGAGCTAGCTTACAACCTAACCTAGGATTTAGTTATATTATCACTAGAGTGCTGAACATCGAGAACGATAACAGGCAGGTAGACAGTGGAATGAGTTCGAAGGGTGCAAGACACAACAGATGGGCTAGATCATACAACTCAGTGGGTACCAACAACAGTGCTGTACTCAACTTAACATGTGTTCAACAATTTGACTACTGCTCAACTATTTTACTTAAACACAAATATATCAGAGTGAAGGCAAACGTTGATCAGATAGCATTTCAATATTTTTGCATTTATTTAAAATAGTTAATCAGGCACAGAATGGAGCAGCTAGTGGTCAACTCTTAACTCTCATCTTGACCAACCAAAAGTGAAAAAGAAATCAGTGACCTTTTGTACAATCTAGTTTTCAAGAAATATAAAGATTTGATCAATATATTTATTTGTTAAAATTAAAATTACTATAATATACACATAACTTCAATAAATTTCTTAGAACGCAATAGCTCTCCAGATAAATATAGTAATTTTTATATTTGAATAATTTATAATCATAGAGTGGCTGGATCAATTTGAATCATGTATTAGATAATAAACAATAAAAAAAAAAAAAAAAAAAAAAAAAAAAAAAAACTTAGGACAGGAGGTAACAAGCAAACTAAAACCAAGATTGGAGGTAAAAATGAACAATATTATGACATGTAAACATGATATGACATAAAAGAATACAACTTTCGAACACCAGCTTTAACAGCACACTGAAAGACATCAACAAATTTAAACATTGGTAACCGAAAATTGGGCCATCGCTAACCTTTCGCACCTTGCACCCTCACTGAACGACTTCAACAATCACATATATACATTATGTGTATGCTTACATTAAAAATACAAAATTCACATGGCGCGCGTGAATTTAAAAAACACGAGCCGTTAAACACATATTGACTAGGAGCCTCGTACAAAACTGCATCACAGGACTATTAAGCCAAGCAGCCGTGGCTGCAGGAAAGGCATTTGTTCATCATTTACATCTCTTTTGTTAAATTACTTCCGATGTTAAGTTTCATACTTTATGAATGGCTATTAATTTTTCATTATGAAAATTCACAAGTGAAGGAAGTAAATGAACAAAAGAGACCCGACGACATTACTGCTGTCAAAAGCTCCAGGCAAACATGAAATACCGATCAGTATTTAGAACAACAGCACGGGGTAAAGACGTAGATATATATAAGCTTTGTAGAATATTAGATAAATTAATACAATGGTAAACAGAGTGACGAAAGAGACTGAGTTTATCTTTTTGACTAGGACTGAAAATTGCCAATCTGAATTGATTAGTTTGCCTTGAATGATTTGAAACAAAAATTTCCTTATTTTATGATGGTTTTATTACTTTTCTGCTGCTAAAGTATGAAGCGCTACCTACCATATTGCTAAGAACGGACGTCATAGATCTTTGTTACCCATTCTTAGTTGACAAATGGAATAGAACAAGGCCTAATTTAGCCTATATGGAGCTGTTACCGCTTATACAAAGCATATTTCAATACAGCTTATCTTTATGTCATACACATGTTAAAATCTGTTGTGCAGAGACATCCATAGCGAGGTAGTCCCACAAACTGAGATCTATCACTGAGTGTTTGAAACAGTTAAATGAACATAATCAACATGCTTTAAGATGGACTTACACTTTGCATGGATATAAATGGTGAATGTATGTAAATACCAAAGCATATTTCCCGTAGCTGGTGTCTAAATACTGACGGAGGACACAGAAAACAACAGTTGTGTTGAGCAGCAGGGTGGAGGCACTCTCCATCAGTGATCAGTGATAAGGCCTCTCTCATACAAAATATTCCTCATCAAACAACAGTTGAACAGGTTAATGCTACAACAACGTCCTTTTGTTAAATCCAATAGGTTTTTAAGGTCAGTCGATTTATTCAGTCACAAAACATTCTTATTGAAAAAAGGAAGATTTCTTTGTAAACCATCTTTATAGAGTGTACGCTGAGAAATAGATTAGTAATTTTAGTCAGGTGTAAAAAACGATTATAGTCATGTAAAAACATTAACTTAAAATTCCTTCAAGTAATTTTAAGGCGAATGGCTCATATATTAAGAGATAAAAATAAATACATGACAAACCTATAGGCTTTTATCAAATAAACCCTTACTTAAATATATCACATTTTAAAATAAATATTAGAAGCAAAGTTTATAAATAATCTAATTAAACAATTAGGGATTGAGTACAATTGTTTTTCATATAAAAAATATTTAAAACAATAATTTTCATTGAATGCAAGAAATATAGGAACAGAAACTATGATTACAAGCATTTTATTACCAGTTCTGTCCAAGTTATTTTTGACTAAGATGTTTTTAGCCTCCATCATAAATAGTTCCAACTACCAAAATTTAATCTAACTAATTTTAGAGAACACTTGGTATATGTACTGATGAAATTAAAAGGTAATCGCTTCGGCGGTTATTTAGATCAAGTAACATCTAACTTACTAAGCAAAGTCCATTAGTACAATTAGATGAAAACGATTCCCTGTGAAAAGATGGTTTCAAAAGACAACCCTTGCTGAGCCGGCGTCCGTGTGCCTTGTGGTCAAACGCGGAAAGGCCGCACGACGTGGTTGTTGTTGAGCCGAGTGGTGGTGAAGTCGTTGGCGTTCTCGTCCGGATCACTCCACCGTCCGTCGTCGTGGAAACCGGGGTTGAGGATGATGTGCGGCACGAGTTCCATCACCTCCTCTCCGTCAGCAATGACTGCACATGGCAACCGTTATTAATTAATGGTCCTCCTAACTAAAGATCAGCTGGAGTCAGTCGGTACCAAAGCTACAAAATGGATCAAATTCATACTTATTTCACTGGCTTGGTTTTTGCCCTTGTTGCCGTGTCACTATGTCCAGGGCAGTAAATTTTTTCGCTTACCTTGAAACTGAATTTTGGTTATTGAAACTGTCACTACAATAAGGACAATTACTATCCAGGAAACAACAAATGGTCACAGAATACAAAAAAGAAATATTATTAAGTAGTGCTGTGCAATGTTTCAATTTCAAGCTGACATCATGACTTGAAAATAATCATTTAGTAGGCATTACAGCTTGGGAACGATCATACCCAACAGGATGGCATCATTGTTCCGTAAGGGAGCTATCACACCTATGCTGTTATGAACGTGTTTAAAAACTGATCTGAACAGTTGCAAGTCATCGTTAAACTCAACACACAGAGAAAGTCAAAACACAGAAATAAAAATTTTGAATGGCTCCTTAGTTGTGTAAAGAGGCTATACATTTTCTTACTCTGATAGTTCCATCGCACAACGTATAAAATAAGCCTTTCAATTTTGGCAAATATTTGCTTAACCAAAAACCAACAGCCCATTTAAAGCAGATACCCTCCTTCTGGAATGTTCATTGTTGGGTAAAAGTTTTATTTTATATTTTTAAGACTAGTTTTTAACATTTTAGGTAGGGAGTGAGTTAAAATCTTAAAATCTTGAAATATAAATAAAGGTAGTCCATTGTTAGTCCGTTAAGGATTTCACACAGACCTTAAATGTGTGGGCTACTGTTTTGCTGGTCCCTATGGGATTTACCTAACTTTTTACTTTAGTGTTAATTTCCACAAGGGTTTACCATTGAGTCCATGATTTTTGTTTTAAAAAATCACGTTACAACCATGTGAAAAGTTATTAACATAAAGAGGGACGTCATGATTCTGCACGTGTACCTCAGATGCAACTCCACCGCATTGCGTCACGACCTGGTTAACTGGTTATTACAGAACGGTTAGCCCTAATTATATTCCCACCTGTTTGGCTGATTGTATGGTATTAATCCATATTTCTGAGTCAGGTAGATGAATCTAAAATAAGTTACCATACATAAATGCAGGTATACACAGTAATAATATCATGAGAACTAGAATTGGTTTTGAAACTAATATAAATATGTAATGTGTGAGAGAATTTATTAGTTAGTTAAGGGAGAGTCCATGTACCAAGGTTTCCAGCGAGCTACATTTCCCTTGCACCTAAATACTGCATGATACTTTTTGAGTCTTTAAACACTACAACGCTTGTCCCCATATGAAAATGTTCCTATATGGTCCATCCAGTACTCTCCATTTCAGTCAGCATGGATGACAAGATGAGAAAGGTTGATTCGACATTTTAATGAAATCAATTGTTCATCCCTGAACACTGTCAGTTGTTCAACAGTCCAAAATAAGCAAACAAAAACTCATTACACAGAAGCCAATTGTATATTGCAGTGTCCTGAAAACACAAGCACTCCCAGGCAAAAAGAAACCGATTAATAAGACTAACAATTCAATTGGATCAAACCGTATTCGATTGGTAGCTAAAAATTGTTGTTGTAAATTTATGATTCTGGGACTCAAACTTATATGAGAAAGTGATGCCGAAGAAAATATCTTTTAGAAAACAATAGTAATATAACCAAACTTTTATAAAACTCCAAATAACATAATTGCTTTGGACATGGAACTAAGTAGATGTTAAACTGCATGTGCATACAAAATGAAAATTACTTATTCATTTTGTGATGCCTCCTGAACTTTTCTTTTTGGAAATTTTACTAGGTTACATTACCTTTTTGTCCAAACAGTAAAAATACTAAACAGGAACTGTTTTGACAGAAAGGTATGTAATCTAGTAAAATTTCTGAAAGTTACTTTCAAAGCAGGCATTGCACCAAGAGAAGATCATGGCTTTTACTTTATTTTCAGTCGGAAATAATTTAAAGGAATGTCTGTCTAAGCCTGAAAAAAGAAAGATTTCTTTACTTTTGTAGTGAATTTCCAAAATGCTTAAAAACACATTCAGGATAATAGTGCTGTGCAAAATATAAATGCAATATTTAATACTAATTTTGAACAAGCAAAACGGTGTTAAGACACTAATTCAAAAAATATTAAACAAGAGTGCATCAATCTTAATAAATTATTTTAAAAATAATTTCTTTACTAATATTTTGTTCAAAAGTAGATTTAAAATGTGTTTAAAATGACAAATTTAGCGAGTATAAAATAAGAAGTATGTTGTCACTCGTTGGTTTCCTCTACTGTTATCAAGACGGAAGCTGCTTTACTGTGCACGTGTCACTAGGGTTAGGATATTATGCAAACTTGGGAGATGTAGTTTTAGCATTGGCAAGCAAATAATTAAAATTTATAAGGCATTTCTTGTTTAGAAATATTAAACACTGGAGTCTAGTTATCGAGCAAATAACCCTGTAAAAATAGAGCATAATCAAAACTAACTTTTATATGAAAATTTAATGAATAGTGGATTAAGCTTTAAGGTAAATCCACAAGAATAGTAATTATTTCATAAATTTTACCTTTTGCGTTCAAATATTTGATGTGGTGCCTAATTTATTGAAAATATTGTTGACAGCTCTAAAATCTTTAATTCTTAAGTAAAGGACAAAAAAATATTTTCCCCCACACACAAATACAACTCTTAAGTCACAGCAATTTAATATTTGTTAATGATTTGTTCAAAGATTCCTTCAAATTTTCATTAATCAAGATTTTTTTTAAAGTTAACAACCATAAACAACATAAGAAAAACATATTTATTGTTGAAATACATTATTAAAACTACTTTATATTTTGACTAATTAACTGTAAGTTAATGTCAATACTAGGAAAATAAAACAGCCTGGAGGCTTTGTAGCAAGTAAAGAGATTTAAAAATTTAAATGTCCTCAAGGAGACAATTAGCTTACAGTGTTGCTAGCATAACAGTTGGACTCCAGTTCAAGGGGTCACAGGTTCGATTCCCGGGATGTCCACTGACTTTAAGGGTTTGGACTGTTTTCCCTAAAAGCTTTTGAAAACACTTAATAAAAAATGCCACTGGCATTGATACTACAAAAAAATGAGCTAAAAAAATGAAAATTTTAAAAAACTAGAAAGTTAAAAGTAAAAATTTATAAAGTTAAAAGTTATAAAATAACGATAAACTTGGTAAACTAATTATATTTGAAGCAAGCATGTGAACTAGGCCTAATTATTCCAGAAGTTGGAAGTAATCCGCATGGAAATCTACAAATGTGATAGAGCACTACTCTGAGAAGTGCTTAAATCAAAAGCATAATTTCTTATAGGAAGGGTTTAATTACGTATTGGATTTAGTGCTCTCTTTACTGTACTACCTAAACTGTCAAATTTCCATCTTCACTGAAATACAGTATCATGCAATTGTTAACTTCAAGAACGGTGACTGGTTATACTTGGGATCCATGCCATAAAATGTAAAAATGTTATTTACAGAACTTACCATTTATATCTTCACAAACTGTCATTTCCTAAAGTTGTTGTAGGTTACAGTGACAATATCAACAAACATTCTAACAATATTCATTTGTTAGTTTACTTACTACACTAATGTTGTATGACTTTTAATAATCTTCAGAACCATTACAAGGTAAGCAGAGGCCACCAAGAATAAATATTCAATTAAAAGTTGTTCCAATTTAAAATAGAAGAGAACAAATTTTGATCTAGTTATATTTATCCAACTGTTAGATTGCATAAAAAAATATACTGATAGAAAGAGAGTAATAAAATATGTTCTTCAGAAATACCAAGTAGACTTTTTTAACCTGGGTATGCTCTACCAAGAGTTTCCAAATTTAAATAATTCAAACATATTGTGGTCTCTTTCTATACATGGAAATAGTTTATTCATAACTTTATTCAGACCCATGAAAAAACATGACGAGATTTACTACGACCAAAGTAGAAGGGTTTTCAATTTTAGCCTAGTGTCACTTCCTGATTCAATCTTTTTTTAGATTTATCTGTATATTTACACCATAATTTTAAAAAATCTCTACTGATTGTAAGTGTCTTGATGAATATGTACAAATGATTGTTGTATGTGAATATATTTCTCTTTCAATACAGAAGCAAATGTTGAACTATATGGGATGTAAAATCAATATTAAAATCATAAATATTCTACAGAACATGGAAGCTAAAGAACCTTTTAGCATATAGGCTAAAATGTTTGAAATATTGGTTGGTTTTAGGATTTTAATTTAAGAGTCCCGATTAACCTAGACTTGCTCATTGTTTCTAATTAACTTTTGTTATAGTATCATGGTAATCAGGATTTAGAGCTTATGACAACTATACCTTTTAAGAGGTGACAACTGTTTCAAAGCCCATGTTTAAAAGTAGCATTATTTTTTACCTTTCATTGTTATGTCTTTGCCTTGTTGGCAACCCATAAGACCAATGTTAAAAAATTACAATTTTTAAACTTAGCTTTATACAAAAAATCATTTTTCATGGGGATGAGGCTCTTGTTTTTAAACTTATTTTTTGTGCAAAATACTCTTCTATTCAAAGTTCAAGCAAAATCTACCCGCTAGATTTTGAGATCGTCGAAAATACACTGCTCGTATAGGATTTGTTTGATTTCAAGCCTTCAGTTTGGCAAAAAATTTTTTTCCAATATTTATTAATATATGCAACCTTTTATTTATTAATATTTATTAATAAATTTGGAGTTGATGGAAGCTTTGGCTTTTAAGTGAGTAAAAGAGCCACTTCAAAGAAGGAAACTACATAAACTCCTCCTTCAAAATTTTTGTCATTAGTGAAATAATGTTCAAAAACAAGAAAACAATTTTATCAACATAAAAATTTTATTACAAGAACAAAGCTTTACAAAATAGACACTAAGCTTTCACAACACAGAAATCAACAACGGTATTAAACAAAATAACATATGTATAAGCGACTAAACATGACTATAAAAGCTTTAACAATCATCAACGTAACTAGCAGCAGTGCAACAACTTTACGATAACTAGGACAAGACGATACAACTATAAATGCAGTGTAGGAACAGGCTAGTCTAGCAATAGGCAAAGGCACATTAACCCAATATTAGTCTGCAATTTGTTGCCATAAAATAATTGCTAATGTAAATTACAGAAATTTAAACATTACAGAAAAACTGTCTATTTGGAGTTATAAATCAGCAATTATTAGGAGGCTTTCCTGATAAATGCTGACGGCCTAAACTCAATTTGATTTCTAACAGAGATATTGCTGGTACACAGCTGTTGCAAAAGGTTGTTTAAATTTATTAGGAACAGAATAAAATTATAATCGCAGAGTGAAAACCCAATTGCATTTAACATGGTGAGATGAGCATGGGGGCTAATTCTGTATTCAAAACCATTTCTTATCAAAAGGAAATCTAAGTGCAGTTTAAAAGAATTTTGATAATAATAAGTTCTGAATAAATTCCTACTCTACTTGACCTATTTTTTTATTTTCAGGTATATTGACAAATCAGATTTCTCTTGACTATTAAGTGCAACATTGATTTGGAAAACTGATACAGATATTGGGTAAACTGATTTAAGTAGACTTGTCTGCCATTATTTCTGTTGTCACAGTAAATTATTATGTAGTTTTTTATTCACTTTTTTACACTTATACAACAGTTTTCATGAAATTTAACTAAGCTCATTTCACTTCAAAACTAGATATGTAAGCTCTCATAGAAATGGACAACTGACAGTTAGTTAGCAAAAGGAATTTTATATTGTTCCCCATCATTTTCTTCCTTCATAATTTTACTGCTTTTCACAATAATATTAATTTAATTTTGAAGAATCGCCTCACAATACCTAATTGGAACTTTTGTACTGCAAGTAAATAGTAAGGAAATTGAAAACTATAACACAAATCAAATTTGGCAAACCTGTGTGTTGAAAGTTACTGAACTTAATTATTTTTCTGAATTGGGATAGATATTCACCACTTTACCTATTTTTACTAAATTTTCAATTATTGGCAGACTTCTATCAATTGTTCAATATTCTGTAGAATACAAATAGAATTAATAAACAAAAATAGTTTTAATGTGACAGAAATTTCATTTACAACTGTAGAAATGGGAATGTGAAAAGTTCATATTTTAAAAAGTTTTAAAAATCATCGCTTTGGATTTTACAAGCAAATATTCTAAATGGGTTTCATGGGCAATAGTCATTATTTAAAATTCTTTAAAAAAAAAAAAAACCAATACATGGGGGCACCCAAAAGGAAAATAGGTATTTGTTATTTTTGGTTATTATGAATAAATAAGTTGTTAAGTGTTAGAAAATCATAATTGACATTTCTTAAAAAAATCTTATGAAATCAATGACAATTTAAAATATTTAGTGTGTAGCCTACTTGAAATATTTAGTAAAATAATCCAAACACTGACTTTCTGGAAATATACGAGTGTGAATTTGCCTTCCGATTCTTATGAATTTGGATAAAGAATCAATTAATTCATTCATATCTGAATAAAATTTTTTTAAGTAAGTAAACACACAATTGTGCAGTTAAACGTATTGTTTTTGGTTATTATTAACATGCTGTAAACAGATAAGAAAGACAAGGACGTGATTAAACATTAAAAATAATGAGAAAAGGTTTTTAGCATGCTGAATTCTTGGAAAACCGAATGCACACCAACACCAAATCAAGCAAATATCTCTAAAAGAGAATAGTTCATCACCAAGTCAAAGTTGTAACCGAAGTTAATTGTATCCTTTGAATTACCATAATTGCAGAATAATATTATATGCCAAGGTGCTTTTTATAACTGGTATAATTTGATTGAAGACAATATTTTCATCAAAACAAATGTGTTGATGAACAGGCAAAATCTATCAAATTCAGATAGTTATTATTAAAATATATTTTTAAACCGTATAAATGGTTAAAAAGCACCTGGGCACAGGTGCCAAGCCTGTACAAAAGCTTTATAGACAATTAGTGACGCTAAAGGTGCAGACAATTTTGCACCGCAGTCAAAACAAAAAACTGATGATGTCCCAGATAAATTCATAAGAATGTCTGGTTTTATAACTCTGCTTTGTTCTATTTACTTTTATTAGCTGTGCTGAAGATAAAAATCAATATTACTTATATATATATTTAAATACAGAATTATATAGCACAAAAAATTTATTTTCCAACCAATTTATTTTCTGGACTTTAAACTAATATTATTCTCTAATGGACATGCGTAACATGCAAGATTGACGAAGATAAATTAAAAAGTATCTATCATAAATAGATTTTATATACATAAGATCAATGAATCTGTTCACAATGCTGCAATCACGGACGTACAATGGACGTATCTGAGTTGTCAAATATTTAAAATGGCACTAAACATAATTTTAAGTTCACTATGGAACCTAAAATATGCTTCATATTATTGCTAGGTCATTTTAAGATGAAATAAATCTGAGTTTAAAAAAATTTTTAACTAAATATTGCTCCCAAGAAAAAATTTAGAGAAAAAATTTATTTTTATTACAAGTTTGTGTTAAAATGTTTTATAAAAATATATTTATTAACAAATAATTATGTATTTAGTTATAATAGAAAAAAGTTTTACTTTAGGAAGGTCCCAAAATTAATGACTAGTAAGTGTGCTTATGAATTTGGATAAAGAATCAATTAGCTAATTTAACTTGACGAACATTCTAACAATATTCAACATCGGTTGTACCAGTCATGTATATCACAGTATACATGACTGGAAGCTATTGTCATAGTAAAATTGTCAAAAGCTTAAGTTTATAAATATGTGTAAAACTTTATTTAAATAATATTGTCTTTTTGAATATGTCTTTTTGGTTTTAAAATTAGACTTGTTAGTAAGGTAAGTAAATTTGACTTTACTTCAGAAAATTATTACTAACTAGTTTACTGAATCACCTTCTAACTAACATCAGTAAAACTAAAAAAGAAACCATTTAAAAGTACTTACATTATGCACGGTGATAAGACATATGAATTCTTAGTGTTTAAAATAAAGAGCAACAAAATTTTTGGGGTAAGAAAGGTATTATTTCCCACCCCGTAAACAACATGGTTAGTATTTCTTACAGCAACCTAAATGAAGAGTCAACGTACTGAAAGACTTATGATTAATGAAGTCATTAAGAGGGTAACGAAAACCGTGGCACCAAAAGTGAATAAGTCAAGGCACTTTGTATTTGAAAACGTTTAGTCTATTCTCTGCAGTTTTTAAACAGTAAAATGGAGTGTTAATTTATTATAAGCGTAATAAATGCAACTGTTCCATCTTGCAAGGTAGTTGTGTCATTTTACTGTAACCTATATTTAATCACATAATAAATTAGCTAGTGAAATAAATTCTCTATTGATGAACACTAACAAAAAAGCTTATACAATATTAAAAACTGGTAAAAGAGTTTACAGTAAAAATTTGAATTAGGCCTAAAACTAATCACAACATATTTTGGCTTCATTTTAACACAATGGAAGCACCAAATTATGGTATTAAAGCTATTAGTAAAATATTAAATATTCTAACTAAAATTATTATTGTGCACTGTCAATATTATGAAACCATAATATTGTCATAATATTATAACCAACTTGTCATTTAAAATGATTTCCGAGCCAAATTTACTATTTCTACTTTGTTGAACAATTCAAGTTGAAGTGTAAGGAAAAAAGCATTTGGTACTAGACATGTAATGCCCAGCCTATATTATGCCAGCCTATTTTAGCATTATTTTGACCTGTTCTAATAAAAGCATCCCAGGTTAATTAATATTGATGAATTCCTGATATGTTTCCATCTGACCAAACTGCGTAATATTGGTAGTCAGTAGCAGTTACAGTAGTTTTCATACTAAATCCGGACCTAATTTTTAACTTCAGTTGGAAATAAAATGCCCAAAATTACTATCAACAGCCTAAACCTACTTTACTGTAAACCAGACCAAAATTTATTATGTTTAGACCTATTACAGACTACGACATTTACATCTACTTTTGTTACAATTAGGCCTGTTTACGTTCCACTTAGACCTACGTCAACCACTACCGTTAACTATTACCAGCACCGAGGAATATGCCTAAACCTTGGTAGTCTGCTGTGAAGGGCTAGAGGGTCTAGAGTGTGGGGACTTACTGAGCGGGAGGTGACATTCACGGTAAAGGGCGTAACAGGTTCCGAGGGCGAGGACGACGAGGGTTCCCATGACAACGGCGACCGCAGCTACCCAGTATCTCGTGTCGAACGTCTCCACACCTTCCAACAGGTGGCGGCCCAGCTCTGCGGACGACGCAACAGTGTGTTAGTTATGTACGCAAATGTCACCAAACATAACTGGTATAATAGAAATGTCACCAAACATGACTGGTTTATCATAAAGTGCAAATAATTTTTTAAACATGCCCTCTATACCGAGACAAATTAATTCTTAAATATATACAAGTTCTTATATATATACTGCAGATATAAAAAATGCTACTTCTCATTTAAGATTGCATTTTAATGCTGTAGTAATACTAAAATGTCACAAAATACATTAAAATCAAACTTAATAAAAACTTATATATAAAGTACTGCGGGCACCCAAACATAAAATTACAAAATATGACGTACTATAAAGAACTTAGTGGAATCACAAAGAAAAGATCAAAGGATACATGGTAATGGCCGCAGCGTGCTTGCTACCTGTAGTTTCAGTATAGCTATATAGTAAGGATGGGTCGGTTGTTAATGTCGGTTGTCGGTTTTTGATGAAAAAACTGAGATAACCGAAAATTGATAACACATGTTGGTTTTCAGTTTATCGTTTTTTTTACTAACTTATTACTTTAGTGAATTGAAGCTAATAATAATTTTCTTAACAAAATCCATTTGCACAACACATAATAGCCAGCAATTCTTAAAAATTAGACATGGAATAATAAAACACTTCTTAAGCCATAATTTGAGGGTGTTTCTAAACTTTTTTTTAAATGGTTGGATTTTATTCTATACTCACACATATTTCATCAATTCCTACAAAAATAAAATAGTCAAAGTTTTTATCTTTTAGTTTTAGTTTTTGATTAAAATTGCAAATTTGCCCACTAAAATGGTTGTATTGCTTATTTGACTACTTTCAGATAAAATATAAGGCCAGTTATATAGTAGGATAGACATATAATACCTATATATTTTCTTGCAATAATAACTAACTGGTCTTTTTTTAAAAGCATAAATGTGTTAAAGGCAGAAAATAGGCATCAGCCTGATTTTAGCTTGTAACCTTGAGTTATTTCATGTTTACATCTAAACTAAACCGAAAAACCGACAACCAGTGTGAGTGAAAAACCGAACCGAAACCAAACCGATAAATTTTGCAACCGACCCATCACTACTGTACAGTACTATCATTGACATAAATTTTTTTTTACACATAAATATTTTGATAGAAATAAAATTGTTTTTGCTGAGTTTGTGGCATTGCTTTGAACCTTCCTCAGTAATCTGAACATTTTTACGGTCCGAACATTTTGAGCAAACAAATATTTTGACTAATAAGGTTTGCCTACAGTTAGTTTCAAACTCTACTGTTACTCACCGATCTCCTCGGTGTCGTGTTGGGTCGTCCCCTCCACCTGCACTACCTCCCCCTCCCCCAGCTGGTTGCTGGCCCACACCTCGAAGATGTACGTCGAGTTCGGGTCCAGCTTGTACACATCAATCTGGCTCTGTTCGGGACAGTCATAAATGACTATGTACAGAAATGTATTTTAATAAGCGCTTAGGCTTTGACCACATAAACTAATATGAGCAGAATTTCAAAACAATAGCCAGATTTTAAACCAAATAAAGTGATGGTAGTAAAGTCATTTAAGGCAGATGATACCTGAATCTATTCTACAACACTGTTTGAAACAAGTCAAGAAGATTTTCACTATCAATTTTATTTCTAATATAGTGAAGCAATTTTTGCAATTTGTAAAATTGTATTGTATAGAAAACTATATATTTCTATAGTTTCATGAAACTAACCAAGAAGTATAGAAAAACAGTCAAAATTACAAATAGCTTTAAATTTAATACATTAAATGAAGTCTACTTACATCAGTTTATATAGTTTCCAAAATAAACAATTAAAAAATTGAAAATCAGGATAGTGTCCAGTTAAATATATAGCTTATTAGATTACTATTTATTATTAGACTAGTTGTTGCCCGTCGATAATCGACGGATATAGCTCCATTAGTGGTAAATGAAACGCTATAATGGTGCAAACATGTAAGGTAGTCTATAAAATGTACTTCTTTGAACTGCCATACCAAGAACAATAATATAATATTTTACAGAAAATACTACGATTTTAGTTGGAGCGTCGGAAAAGTAGGCCTATTCCTTAAAACCAATAATGTTGCATCCTTTTACCTATAGGCCCTACTCTTTAGTATTTTATAAACATGTCAATTTGATTGTTTAGGTAGGCGCAAACCTAATTAGCCTAAGGAAACCGTTCTATTAGGTTCAACTACATCAGAAATAAGTAGACCAATATCCACTTGTAGGCCTATTGGATAAATTGTTCTTAACAGTTTTTTCAAGAATTAGGAAAGGCCTACAGTGTTGTAACTTATGATGGTTGGCTCTAACAAATATTGGTATTAGGGTAGAGAAACCATTTATAACCACTTTCATATCGCAATATTTATGCTGTAGTGTGCAAGTTTCAATAACTAACTTATCTAAATTTAAAGAATACTGTACAAATTTATTTCACACAAAATTACATAATTTTAGTTGGAGTGTCTGTCAAAGTAGGCCTATAGGCATATTCCTTAATAACAAAAATGCTGCACCCTTACTATGTATGTAACACAGACACTCTTTAGTATTTTATAAACATAAAAAATCTATTGTTTACTTAAGCCTAAAACTTAGTAGCCTAATCAAAGCGTTATATTAGTTAAAAACATCAAAATATAAGCAAGCCTAAACTATCAATTTGTAAACTTGTTAGTTTAATAAATAAGTTTTTTAAGAGTTTGAAAAGCCCTATAAATATTTTAATGTATCTATTTTACTTAAAATAAATATCGGTACCATCAGTAAAACATTTATTAGAGACGCCGTTATTGGACACATTACAAAAAGTATAGTTGTGAAGATCGGGTGGTGAAGTATAGTTGTCTGGAACCCGGGCCATCTGATTTGGAGTAAGTCACGCTACCGACTGCGCCACAAATACCGTTGCTAAGGAAAGTAAATGTAAAGCATTACAACGTTGCAAACGACAAATTGATTGCACAAAGAATTTCCGATACATCCGTTTCTTTTAATACAAATGTGAGCAATTTATTTAAACTAAACCTTTACAATTTAGTCTTAATTTTAAAGCAATCAGCTTTTTACATAATTAAGCAGCTTTCTTTCCATTTAAAGGTTAATACATTATAATAATTGTGAACGTTTTTCAATACGGTATTGGCTATAGTAAACAAAATCCTTCTTGAGCTTTTGCTCATCTACTCTGTGTTTAGACAAAATACCTCGTGTGTTTACAATCAGCTGATTGAAGGCGTGTAAAGTAAATAAATTGTAAAGGTTTGAAAATGTCGATATTTTTAATTTAACGAAGTAATATAACGTTAATTACATAATTTAGCAACTTTCTTTCCATAAATGACAATACATCATAATAGTAAACGTTTTTAGGTAATGGCCATAATAAACCAAATCCTTCATGAGCTTTTGCTCATCCACTGTATTTAGACTAAATACCTCGTGTGTTTACAATCAGCTGATTGAAAGCGTGTAAAATAAATAAATTGTAAAGGTTTGAAAATGTCGATATTTTTAATTTAAGGAAGTAAGACAACATTAAAGGAAATAAAATCTGCTAATATACAAAGGTTTACGTTTTATTTGGTACAAACTGCGTGTAAATTGGTCCAGTGGAAGTCTCAGACAAACTGTCCAAAGGATTGGAAATGTTGGCTTTTTCCCCCATGTTAAATCTCCATAAGAAAAGTTTATTTTTAATTTTTGACCGATTTAACGTAAATATTTTTGAAATACGAATAAAACCTGCTAATATAGAACCTAAAACCTTTATTTTGGTGCAACCCGCATGTAAATCGGTCCAGTAGAAGTTACAGACGAACTGTCCAAAGGTTTTTTACCTTTGTGTTTTAAATATATAGATTGCTATTTAAATACTACGCGTAATTCAGAACGAATTACTTGGAAAAGACTAGTTGTGTTAATCATTCAAAAAGTATTACAACGTTAAGCCATGATAATATTTAATAAGCATAGAAACTAAATAATTAAATCTTTGGATAAAACATGAAATCTGAAAATATCTCGTTCAATTTTTTAGTTTACAGACTATCATCTGCATTTATTTGGTTAAAACATTCGTTTTACGGATTTATATATGAAGCACGATTGTGTTTCAATACGAAAACTGACTGTGATAAGAAGAAAACGGAGCACTGCTGGTGATACTGACCGCGGCGGGACTGATGCGGCCGGGGATGACGCGATGCCACTCATCGGGCGGCTCGTCCGGGGCGCCGTGCTTGAGGCGGAACTGGGCGGTGAAGTGGGTGATAGGGTAGCCGCCTGTGTCAGCCACGTCCCACCTGCGCACACAAGCATCAGACGCTGATGAACAATTACTTTGAGGGTCAGTTTACAGGAACTAACAGTTACAGGCATTCCAAACTGGGACGGTGACGTCGTCCTGTAATCCAGCTACTTGGAGGTCACAAATTGTGGATAGTTATAAGCGATAACTTGTGGATGCGATATTCCCTGGTGAGGATTAACATCTGCACTAGTGAATACTAATTCATTCATAAAAACCATCCTCATAATTCAACCAATTCGTATATATAAGGTCGAAATTATGGTTCGGACCCCACGTTAAACAGTAGGTCCCTTGATACCGTTGGCTGATGGCCTATTAATTAACAGTCCTGTCTAAGGAAAATATCAGCCTGAGTCAGTAACAAGACAACAAGATCATTCATACAATCACAATCATTCTACACTCATTCATGATTGCCTTAAACTACTAATTATTCATAATTTAGTGTGGTCGCCATTACAATAAAGGTATTAAACATCTGTACGATAAAACGCCACAAACTCAACTCAATGTCCGGAGAGATTGGAATGTCGAGTTTCACAGAGCCGATTTTACTCCTGAACTTTTCTTAATCTGATGGTGTAACAACAGCTCTCAATGATGATTGGACTACAGAGTAGTGTGCAGAGTCCCCAGTGACCTAGGGGACCAGACCGCGGCGAAAAGAACTAAGCAGCCTTTAGAGCAGCCGCACTGACAATTGGGGCAACCCGATATCGGCAAAACGTGCATTATGACGGCCGGCGGTCAAGCCGCTACATGGTGCAGACTGGACTGCAGCGGGGTAAAGCTTCGTAGCCTCGGGGGATCAGTTGAGTCTGGCGAGTTGGAGCTCTCAAGATTCCAGAGAGCCCTCGTCAAAAGCTCTCCAGATTCCAGAAGGGCCGAGCATCGTTGTGACAGGTGCAATAATGCCAGTCAGCATTCACACCACCGGTGCGTGGCTACAGATCTCAGCATCTCTGAGCAACTATGTTGATAAAATTTCTGTCTCCTCTTCTGGTGCGGCCACCTGATTTTATCAGAAGAACTGGGGAACTCCTGGCAGAGAACCAGGAAACGGTTCTCAGGGGATACCACCGCTACGGAAAACACTGAAACCGTGCCACCCATCCCTTTAGTAGAGGGGTGTGCATTCCCAGCACAGCCACATGGGGATGTCCCAATATTAACCTCCTCAAACGTCTAAAGGGGAGAGAACTGCGTCTGGCACAAGGCAGTGCCACTGATAAGATTTGTTGCTGATCGAAACGCTGGCTGGTCCATTTCCTTATAGGATGATGAATTCCTCAAACATTAACAATAATGACAAGTTACGAGCCAATATTTAAAAGATGTGGGAATTAATATTTTTTCCCCAATTTTTATCGTAGTGCCTATTTTCTTGCTAATCACTCTGGGCGTATGAACAGTTTTTTTTATTAAGAATTCCAAGTCAAAAATGCAAAATTTATACTAGTTATTGTAAATAAACCAAAAGCATCTCATTTTGTTTTATTTTCACAAATCACATTAAATGTATGGTAAACCAAATTTGTGTGTTATTTATTCAAGAGATACATGAAAAATAATATTAACAAGTTAATTGGCATTTTCTCTGATCTCCAGTTCAGTTTGAGTCTTGTATTACTGAAAGCATTTAATATTTACCTGAGCAGAGCCAAGATGGTGGACGCATGAACGGTGACATTAACCAGACGAGGTGGGGGGGCTGTGGACAGAGATGATGTCACATCAGTAACCAGTGAATAAAAGATTGAGGGCACAATTAATTAACCAATAGTATCCTAAATCTTTTTGTTCACTAATCATGTATAGCGTTGACGATTTTATTAAAAAATGATTGGTCACAATCGAACTATAAAAGATATCGCAAATAGCGATTAACAAGTCATGACTCACACAGACGAGCGACATAGACCACTGGGATCGTGTTAGCCAGTCGAGTTTGTGGGGTTTAACTGTGGAATGGAGTAAAATAGTTATACAATCTCTGACTATTATATAACTCTTCCAAAAATTATTTTGAAATTATTTCACAAGAGCACCATTTTTCTAATAAACCTGTCTGCCAAGATAATAGTCAATTTTGGTTTTTTCAGTATTTTTCCTAAATTAACAAATTAGTTTGTTAAATTCTGTTAGTTGATAAACTTTAGAAGTAAATCCGGATGAAGAATTGAATACTGGAATTAAAGTAGAACTAAAAATAAAAGAACAATGAATAAAAAAAAATTATATAACATACTGTAGGCCTACGTTACGTGTAAAAGATTTCACCAAAATTCTAAAACTTTTGAACGGTAGAATCTCGCTAATCCGAAAATCTGACTATCCCAAACATGTCCGGTAGGGAAAATACCAGTTTTATTCCTAAGTTATTAACAAAAAATTCCAGAAAAATGATTTTGTCTTGTTCAAACAAAAACAAACATTTATTACAGAATTTTAAGAAGTTTTTACATTTGATAATGTAGTTATTCATTATTAAATGTAATGTTATCAACAAATGTTATCAAACAAAAGAGAAAGCCTACATGACGGTAAAATGCCCAATACCCCCGTCGCAGCAGACCTGCATACTCAGCGAATGGAATTTAGGTATATTTTCTATTTCCCCATAAAATCCATGGGGATGAGAGTATGTGGGTTTGCCGCCATATGGGTTTTGTTGGTATATATAAGTTAAACCCTACCTAGTGATTGTAGATACCAAATTTTATAAGGCTATGGTGTTCTTTTTATTTTCCCCATAAACCCTATAGGGGTGAGTACGTAGGTTTGCTGCCATATGGGTTTTCTAAGCAAATATAAGTTAAACGCTTCCTAATGAATGTACATACCAAATTTTATCAAGGTATGTCAATAAATAAACAAGATAGAAGGTTTTGTTGATTTCCCATAAGAATAACATGAAAACATACTTTTTGGATTTTCTCCATAACCATTTAAGCTAAGTAAAAAATTCAAAATACTAGATTGTTTGTTTTTTAAGCTTTTTTAAATGGTTTAAGTTAAAATTGTTGAATTTTCTAAATAAAAGTAAAAAAAGCCAAAAACCCATTTTTAACCCTTTTGAAACCCCATAAAACCCTGTTCCCATGGTCCGATCATTCTGGTTCACGAACTCAACCTAGTAGACGCTGGCTTACACCCCTGTACAAAATTTCATCAAAATCGGAGGTTCCGTTCAAATGTTATCGTGTTCACGGACACACATATATATATAGGGTATATACATATATATCAATTTGAACGAACGGTGTTTTTGGCTTCTAGGAACCTCAAAACAAAAAAGTATTATGGTCTCGGGCTTAGGTCTTACCGTGACTACTACCGTAATAGCATATTCTCTATAGGGAAATTCCCTAAAAAAGATTGGAATTAAACTGATTTGGATAGTAGGAATTGTTTACTTGCAACGCCAAGTGCGGATGACCCAATGACTCAAATTTGGAATTTGCCAAACTAAGATAACAGGTAGGATGGTTGAGCAGTAGTTCTTTTTGTATAACATTGTCTAGGCATATTTTATCAAAGAGCAATGTTTTCCCTTTCTGATCGTCATTGCACCTGTTTGCAAGCGTAACAACACAATAGAGCTAGCATTTGCAGATGTTTCGATGATAAATTTCGGATATCACCATTCCATTATTGCAAAAATGAACATAGTTTGTACTTCAAATTTTATTTCCATACAGTAAATGTATGCCCACAAAATATTCTCTAATCTAAGCGGTAAGAAATGTTCCATAAATATGGCCATGCAACACACTAAAACTATAATTTCTAAAACTATAAGTTGTAATATACACATAATAGACGTCTATTCGGAAAATTTGCTAAACAAACAGGGTCCAATCCCAATTAGTTCGTACTGGCGGGACTCTACTGTAGTCTTCCAAACATTCTTGCAGAATGAATAAGAATAGTAAATTTATTAAAAATTTGATTGCAAAGATAAATATATACAAAATAAAGATCAGCAAAACAAAAACTATAAACCTTCAAAGTTTGATTCACTTCATTCCTCATAGAAATGTCCAAGACTCAATTCAAATTCAAATTCAATTCAAATTATTGTATTTCCAATCAATAATTACACAAATATAACATATAAATACATGGAAATTAGTCCCCACATAGGACATCCTGTGTGTGGGGACTCGTAGATATATTTTCATACAAAGTCTTCTTATTAAATTGTCATACTACCCAAAACGTTATGTTCTCAGCAAAATGTGCCTATGAAATATGAGGATTCCAGTTTCCTGAATAGATCAAGAGGAGCAATGTATGCAGAGCAATAATCTCCAACTTCATCCGTTTGAATATTCATGTAGTTAAAAGCTGCGCTAAAGTTCATTGAGATGGTAAATCACCTATATGACGGATTAAACCAGTTCAAGTTGTCAGTATTACAGGCAAAAATCTGTAAAGCATTAGTTTCCTGATACATCAGGTTTAGTATTAAATTGGGTGATTTTTAAACAGTTTTAAAATTAAGTATAGACTTCTTCCAAAAGATATATTCATGATTTCAAAATACTCATTTACTTTTAAATACTATACATTCATTTGAATATAGGATCCACATGCAAGGAGGAGTCATTAGAGTCACTTGATGCACAACATAAGGAAAATAGTCCTCTTCTTTAGAAAAAAATATAAAACTAAAGACTCATAATTGGATGAACAATTCGAAGAGGAAAGAATTCTCAAACATGAGTTTTGGTACCTCACAGTATTGATAAAATCCAATTTTAATTGTGAACGATTACTCTCGAAAAATTGTTAGATTGACTTAAAACTTTTAAGTAGATTTTTGCATGATTAGTACATGTCTTTTCGTTGGTTAAGTTATTCTGACAATTGATAAACTAATAATCCATAATTGAATTTCCCATAAGAAATGCATTGGACGATATTTTAGCGAGTTGCTTGTTTTAACCAACATTTATGCACCAGACATAAAACATGAGCTTGAAAAACATTTCCTTCCACTGCAATTACTATACAAAATACTATTTGTTTCTTCACAAATATTATACAGAAAAAAACACAAAAAATAAAACAAACTTACAGCAACATATGTAACTTATGCAGTTAATATGTGTGAATTGATAGAACGATTACAGTTAAAAATTTGCAAAATAACTTAAAATTTGGATTGCAGATCTTTTGTTTGTTTATTCCCATACGTGCAGAATAGGCGTACTCCCCTTACAAACTGATCTTTATATTTGAATACGAAAACCTTATCAATGGTAACTATTGATGCTGGGATTTTATCAATACTATTGTTAAAACGCAATTCCATTTTGCTGTGGTTCCCTCATAGTCATGAATAAAGAGATTTAAGGTGAAGCAATATAAATTAGTCACCGCTGAAAACAAGATTATTTAAGGTGAGGCAGTACAAATGAGTCACAACTGAGAACAATAGCGCAGCAGAACAATAATTTAAGTGTTGTACTCAATTACTTATCTCGCCCAACTGGCACTAACTGGTATTAATTGCTATTGGAAAGAAACAGTCAGTTGCTTTCTTTGCTCCAATTATTCAATCATGCAAATTACTTTTCAGTTTTTAAGAAATAATTGTCTATCTTAGAGGATTCAGAATGGAATTGCCTATAGTAAGATTCACGAAAATAGTCCGATGGAAATTTAAACAGCTGTGTCCCCCCTCACCCCCTCTCGCCCTGCAATGTTGTCATTTGTGATTATGTTTACCATATGTAAAGCAGTATAAAAATGTGCTTCAGAATAAATTTGGCAACAGTGTATTGCTTCTGATCGGACTATTTTCGTGAATCCTACTATAGAAGATTGATTTACATAAAGATATTATTACTTAAGAATAAGATACTAATGAAACTAATAAGAAATGCATTTTTTTTATTGTAGACCTACATTTGTCTTCAATTTATACAATAAAATAACAATTTAGGCCAACTTAAAATGATTTAAATCTACCATATTGAATTGTTTGTTTGTGTCACTAAGTAAGCGTAAGCCTGCTTATCCTGTCCATCACAATAATCCTGACTACCTAGACATTAGCCCTATCCAAAAACTAACCTTAAATGTTTATAAAAGATTGTTGTTGTTTACCTTAGTTAATAAATGAGTTTAACTACTTTTAATGCTCTAAACTGGTTTAATTCATATATTACTAATAGGTTTCAATATGTCAAGGTTACTCATTTATCCGTTGGAAATAAAATAACTAGATCAATCTCAGATCACAAGTTAATTAGATTTGGAGTACCTCAGGGCTCTATACTGGGGCCTTTGCTATTTTTGTGTTACTTAGGGGCATAAATTTTGCACTAGTAAATAAGCTGGACAATCAACTTTGTCAAGCTGTAATCAACTTTGTCTTCATGCCGACGATTCCAACTTAATTATATCATCAAATTCATCAGATGAGACTGAAATTCAAGCTTTTGTTGAACTTGAAAAGAATCTTAACAATAATCTTAGTATACACTCTACGAAGATTTAACAACTTACTTCGAACAACAACTTTGACCTGGCTGATAATCTCATCAGTCTCTGTAGAAGCACACTTGTATAAGCCGGCGTCTTCTCGTTTCATGTGCTCTAGGAAGATGGAATTATTCTCCAACACGGTGGAGTCGATTGTCCGACCCTCATGGATCCAGTACACTCTATCCCTCGTGTTGTCTTCCTCCTGAACATCGACTTCTCCCGCCCCGTCGCCTTCTTCTGTGCGATCCTCCTCCGCCAAAGCCTCGATCCCTCCCGTGCATGGCAGTGTTAGGTTCCCCCCCTCATCCACTCTCAGCTCTTTCACATGACCATCTTCATGACTTCCGATGCTGAATCCTAAAACATATTTTTGGGAATTAACTTATACACTACTAAGTACTACTATTATTAAAACCACTGATTGCATTAAAGCTGAAGAGGGCACTGTTAACAGTGTATAGGAAATGAAGTTACAAACCGTTACTTTACGGTGAGAGAGTTTATTGGGGTAACAGTTGGCTTGTAAGGATAAAAATAAAACTCAGATCATTACTGTAGGTGCCTACATTGAAATGCTACGAGCAATACTAAACTGTCTGAGACCATAAACAAAACATAAAAAAATTCCATTTCACTAAAAAAATATTAGCAGCTTATCTCAACTCAATTGACAGTTCAAACAATTTAAGAGACATTTCAGTCCAATTAGAATCCACTTTTATTGAAACCGTGAAGTTATTATGCTTCATTTTGGGAACAAAATGTGGCATTGATAATAAAGAACAGTGTATGTTTAATGGGATATACAAAGATAAATTTACCACAATACGACCAATGACTCAGCAAACAGATGTAATTTTTCTCCCATGACATTCTATTGAATACAGCTCCTCATTTGCTTGATGTTGCTGTGCAATATAATGACAAAATCACTATGCAACAAAGAGATGATCACAATGTACAGAAAAATGTTTTTGAACTGATTTGTGAAGTCATGAAACATCCAAGGGATAGACTTAGTTCAATTCTCAGATGGCATTAAATACCCCTTCCAAGCAAACAAAATTTGGAGCTTACGAATATCGGGGATTTTAATAATTATAAATAGATTTCCATCATTAAGACGTTGGTTCTAAAATCAAAAGCTACTAATTTAGTCTTTATATAAGTGTCTGAGTTTGCTAACTAAATATGATGAATGGTTATATGATGAAACAGTATCTTTTTAACCTAATATACAAGGCTAAATACATTACCAATACCAAACACCATGGTCTATAATAGCAAACATTTAAATCTCAATCACATGTTTGGTATTGGTCGAAAATTATTCGAGGATAATAAGCTAGCCACAAGTAGCCTATACTGTAATACAACATATAAACTTTTCTTGCATTATTCTTTGTGTACAGTACTTTATTCTTTATTTCAAATGAAAAACGACACTACATATGACAATTAATGTAGTCTGTACGCTATAAAGCAAACCAAATTTAATTAATAATAAGAAAGACATCATGAGAACAAAAAAAAGGATAGAAGTCTAGTCAGATTTTGACTACATCAATTCTTCTTGGCTCATCAATAAAACAAACTGCTTTCCTGGTACACAGGCTTACCAAAGGACAGCTGTATTATCCAGGGGTTTTTAATTATTCTTGAAACCGCTTTGAACAAAATTTTAATTTGAGCAATTAATATTTTATTGTTCACTGGGCATAAAACTATTACTATTTACTTGTATTAAATATTAATTCCATTCTTTTAATTTACAGAGTTGAAGGAAAAATTTATGGGGGGATAGAGGAAAAATTGTATAAGAGGAAAAAGAACAATGTGGAAAGGAAGAAAAAACTGAATAAGTTATTTTTTTTTTTACTTGAAATTGTTTTTGTCAACTGTCAATTAATATAAAAGCCACATTGAGATTTGCTCCAAATTGTTGGTAAGTTAGGGCATACATCACAAAATTTAACAAATAAAAATGTTATATATAATGTATTTGTAGAAATGGGAAGGAATGATATTTGACTTTGACTTTCAGCTTTAATCATTGTTCGACCAGGAAAGCTCAAGGCTACAAGCATAAAAGAATCCAATTTCCTATTTAATTTTCCACACTCAATTTATGATTAACTTTTCATCAGACTTAGAGGTTTAATTTTATTATAGAGACTAAAGATAGTTTTTCGGTAAATTTTTTACATACATTTATAACAACTAAAAAATGTTTTTCAAGAGTAACTGTTATTTAACTTATAAACACTCAGTGTTGTGTATTTAGTGTTATTTCCTGATAGTAATAAAAAGAACCAGTAATACCAGCATATCAAATTATAATTTAAAAGCTTTAATTTTGTTACGTAAGTTTGTGGTTAGAGCACAGAGATAAAAAAATATGAGATAATCAGTAAACATTTTAATTTAAACAACTGAGAGCTAGCTAAATGAATTATCTTACAATAAAAGGTAGGCCTAGAGACTATTTTTTATCTATATTTTCATGATTTATTTTCAATTGGACTTAGTTTATGAACTGTACTTTTCAAAAGCGTTTTACACTATGTAGTCCTAATGTGCCGATACAAGGATAATTTGCTAATAAATATGAAACAAACAAAAACTCAATAAAAACCCCTAGAAAACTCTGGTATGAAGTGCTGAGGCCCTCCATATCAATTTATGTAAATTTAAACAATTTGTTCAGTTTAATTATGTTTATGAAATATGAGCAAATTTCAAGTTTCTGGTAAAATTTAGAGCATATACCTCTTCATAAATGAAATACTGAAACCACAAACAGACGCCACCAGACAGTTTGAAAAAGAATATAAACGAAGCTATTGCCTGCTGATTGGTGAAGGCTAAGTAGGTCCAGTTTGCTTTAAACATGTAAAACAAGGTGCCTGTTAACCATCTTAGGAGAGTATGAATGGAAATTTGCATCTAATTAGCGCTTACAATTCTGAATGACTTTCATCCAACGAACATATGACAAACACTCGAAAACTGTCTACCATGAGTATGGCTCAAAATAAAACCACCAATGATATCAGAAGAAATACCCCCGTCGCAGCAGACCTGCGTACTCAGCGAATTTCCAATGGAATTTTGGAATATTTTCTTTTACCCCATAAAATCCATGGGGGTGAGAGTATGTAGGTTTGCCGCCATATGGGTTTAGTTTTTAAATATAAGTTAAACCCTACCTAGTGATTGTACATATCAAATTTTATAAGGTTATGGTGTTCTTTTTATTTTCCCGATAAACCCCATAGGGGTGTGAGTACGTAGGTTTGCCGCCATATGGGTTTTCTAAGCAAATATAAGTTAAACGCTTCCTGTATATACCAAATTTTATCAAGATATGTCAATAAATAAGCAAGATAGAAGGTTTTGTTGATTTCCCATAAGAATAACAAGGAAAACATATTTTTTGAATTTTCTCTATAACCATTTAAGCTAGGTAAAAAATTCAAAAATACTAGATTGTTTGTTTTTTTAAGCTCTTTTATTGGTTTAAGTTAAAATTGTTTAATTTTATAAATAAAAGTAAAAAAAGCCAAAAACCCATTTTTAACCCATTTGAAACCCCATAAAACCCCGTTCCCATGGTCCGATCATTCTGGTTCGCGAACTCAACCTAGTAGATGCTGGCTTACACCCCTGTACCAAATTTCATCAAAATCGGAGATTCCGTTCAAAAGTTATCGTGTTCACGGACACATACATACATATATATATATAATGCACTCAACATAATCAATCAGAAAAAAACATTTTCCAGCTATAAAAGTTTATATTTCGATTAAATACATCGTTTTCAAAACTTAGCTGGAATTAAATGGTTAAGAACAAACAAAACAAACCAATGTTGGTAAACGTAAGAAAACAGATGATTTTGAAATTATTGAATAAATTAAGGTAAAGAGAGCAAATTTGTTAAAAGAAGTCACCGAATGTTCAAGCCGTCTGGTTGCCTAGATTTTTAAAATAAGTTGATGTGCTATCTATTTGATATATATGTATATATATATATATATATATATATACATATATATCAACTTGAACGAACGGTGTTTTTGGCTTCTAGGGACCTCAAAACGAAAAAGTATCATGGTCCCGGGCTTAGGTCTTACCGTGACTACTACCGTAATAGCGTATTCCCTATAGGGAAATTCGCTAAAAATTAAGTAAAAAAAGGTTGATTTGATTAGGTTGAATACACCCAGGGCCAACAGGCAAACTAGGCAACCAGCTAGGGCGGCACTTTCCCAAGGAGCGACTACTAGCTACAATGGAAAATTACACTGTATGTGTTGCTGCCTTCCCTGGCACCGATGTCGCTATGCTATGAGTCTGGTCTGAGACGAGCTTGGGTTTATCAGCTAAAAGGGCTGTGTGCAACAGTGTCCATTCGATTCCACACAGTACCTAAACCGGTGACTTGGTACCGGAGCGCTTGTGATGATTTACTAGCACAGGGTGTGATTGGCTGCAGAGTTAACTCGGATGCCGATCAAAACGCGCGCTAGTGCACCATTTCTAGAGCAAATACATAGTTTGTTATGGGATTGAACACACTGAGTGTGTCTCCACTTGAAACAATTGAGTTTGATTATTTTTTAGGGTCAACGCACGTAAGTTTTCTTATAGATTTGGATGGCGGGTGTCTAAATGTAATGCTTTTTAGGCCTGCACTGTGGCAGGCAAAGCGTAATCCTATACTATATTAACGAGGAGTGTCTGTAGCAATGTATTTAAATTCTATCTCCAAATCTCAAAGGTAGATTTTTATTAAAATTTTAATTTAACAGTTTTTTTATCCGAAAATAAGTTTAGAAAAAGGGTCAAATCCAGGAAAATTGCTTCTAGTAATAATAATTTTTTAAATAACTATAGTCTTATTAGATAATTTCCGCAACACGGAAGGTTAAAATTTTAATTTCCAAACATGCTATTTTAATTTCTATTTAATGGCAAAAACCACTTAAGTCAAGGCCTGCACTGTACTGCTGATTTAAAAATAAATTTTTGGCAATGAAGTTTATTTAAGTGCAAAATTATTACTATATGGGCATACGTCATCGCTAAGGAACACAAGTAAATTATACTCACGAGCTATTTCTGTACACTCACTGTACTGAAGGTACAGATTTCAGTTCCTGAAATGTTGTGTTTATATTTGTATTTTGAAGCGAAATAGCAATGGTAAATAAAATAGGTTAATAATTGTCCAGTAATATTGCACACTAGCGGAATATGAAAGTAGGAACCACGCTGTGCCGTGTTCTGTGTGTAGAGGTAGACTCTTGTTGTTTTTAAAGCGCCGAGCTGCGTTCTTCTGTTTGGTACCCTTACAGTAGCAAACATGCTGCGCCACTCCAGTCTGTCAAGTCTCTTTCTCGTTGCTTAGTCTTATCAATTTCATTGTTGACTCGCCGAAGTAAGTCTGAACGTGAAAAATAGGATATAGAGTAAATGATGGATGCAAAACGACGTGTCATCACGATCTGACGTTGACTGTAAATTGTTGTAGGCTAAATGTTCTAAGGGTTTAATACGAGTATTTAGGTAGGGTGAGGGGGGGGGGGGCAACAGCTTAAGTGTTAGCGCCGGCCCTGAATACAGCTATAAATTTCTCCCAGAAAAATTGAACTTACATTACACCGGTAGCTTAAATGAAATACCCCGGTCGCAGCAGACCTGCGTACTCAGCGAATTTCCAAAGGATCTTGAGATTTTGTATTTTCCCCATAAACACCATATAGGAATGAGTATGTAGGTTTGCTGCCATTGGATGTTGTTAGAAAATGTTTGTTTTGTTAGAAAATGTAACAGTTAGGTAAGGTAAATATCATTGTATCAATATTCGACACTTTTAAATTTTCCCCATAAACCCCATGGGGGTGGGTGAGTATGTAGGTTTGCCGCCATATGGATGTTGTTAGCAAATATCATTTAAACCCTACCTAGTGAATGTACGTACCAAATTTTATCAAGTTATTCCGATAAATAAGCGAGATACAAAGTTTTGTTTATTTCCCATAAGATTAACATTGGAAACCTATTTTTAGCTTTTCTCCGTAACCTGTTAAGCCAAGTTAAAAATTCAAAATACTAAATTGTTTGTTTTTTTAAGCTCTTTTAAATGGGTTTAGTTAAAAATGTTGAATTTAAAAAATTTAGGTCCAAAAATGCCAAAAACCCATTTTTCACCCCTTTGAAACCCCATAAAACCCCGTTCCCATAACCCGATGTTGGTTCGCGAACTCATGAAAATAGATCTGGTCTAACACAATCATACCAAATTTCATCAAAATCGGAGGTCTCCTTCAAAAGTTATCAGTACCACGGACACATATATATATATAGATATATAGATAAATAGATATATAGATATATAGATATATACATATATATGAAAATGAACAAACGGTATTTTTGGCCTCTAAATGAAAAAGTAACATGGTCCTGGGCTTAGGTCTTACCATGGCTACTACCGTAATAGCGTATTCCCTATAGGGAAATTCGCTAAAAGGTTAAAAAGTGATCATTCAAACACGAGCACTGAGCAGCAAGTCAATGTTAAGGATATTGAAACTACATCGGTCAAACTACATGGGTTACTTGTCGGTAACTCAGGTCCTAAAAATTATTATTAAATGAAATCTTACTTTCCACTGCCAAAATACACAAATAAGAGTCGATAACAATATTCATCACTTACGTGGTTTATTAAGGATGTCAAAATGTTTATGTTCATGTTCCCTCGAATTATGTATATTTATCAAAAGGTATTTTTAATTCCCGGTACGGTAGAACAAAACTAAATCAGGTGATAAAATCTTAATCGTCTCTTAGAGTTAAATTGTAGTAGGCCTATCAATAACATAGGCCAAGCTCTATGTAATCGCAAAGTTGAAATTTAAACAATGAACTAGGATTACGAGGCAAAACTTTGTTATCCTCCACCTTTTTTATCGATGTTAAAATTATATTTTGTGATTAAAATTGTGTGTTGAAAACAATCGAATCAACAACAATATTCAGGTAAGAAATGCATTATAATTAAAAATAAGTTTTATAATCTAACTTAACAATCTAACCGTAAACCTTAATGAATAGTGATGTTTATAACAACAAATCAATGGTTTTTGGAAACATTTAAAAGCATATTCCCTCAATACAATAGGGGAACCACCTTTTCTGATTCGTATTTGTTTGCAATATAAGTTATTTATTTTATTGTCTAAAGGTATTTTTAATTATCTTAGAACAAAACTAAATCAGGTGATAAAATTGCAGTATTATCGCAAAATCAAAATTTTAACATTGATACGGTAATAACATTGAAGGAGGATCACAAAGTTTCGCCGATGACAAACTTTACTATTATAGTAGGGTTAGAATACCTCAGACTGTCGTCAATCCAACTAAGTTTCTTCAATTATAACTACTGTAGTTTCGGGAACAATGTCCCATTGTCAAAAATCTTCAAAATGTCTAAGTTGAAATTTATTAAACATCTAGTCGTTGTTGAATAGTTAAAATGACACATAGCCTAAAACACGATACGTTGAAAAACATTATGAGAAGAATTAAATAGCGTGGCCGGAAAAGGACACGTTATGACTGACCAGTCGGACCCAGTCGGATCAGTCGGAACGGTCTGAGGTATTGTAACCTACTATTAGTCTAATATCAATCCAGGTGGCAAATCATCATGAATAAAAAAGACAAACTTTAGCCCTTAGACAATAAGACTTAATGTTTTTTAGACTTGATTTTTTTAATCCCATAAAATATCGGTTTAATCGATAATAATTTTTATTCGATAGTTGTTCTTCTGGGCGTATACGGAAGTGAAGCAAGAAAAATTGCTGTCCTTTGTCAGTTTTCTTGGCCAAGACAAGTAACTGTAAGATAATGAGTTGATTCCTCAGACTAGGCAGGCTATTCAATGATAATAAGTCCAGAAACGAACAGCTAACAATGGCATTTTGGCCTTTCCAGAGTTTATGGAAGATCCATTGACAGACCTAGGAGCCATTGTGTAGGGCCTATCCACAGCGTAGTTTTTAAGTTAACTTAGGGCCTATGATTACTTGTTTGTTTATGTATTTTTTTTGCAAAAGATGAAGAGGATGGTAATGGTAATGGTAATGTGCATGGACTTGCATCCTGAACCTGTAGAGGGCTTGTGACTTGTATTTAGTGTATGGTATTAACTTCGAAATTATCTCATTGTATGACGAGCATATAGTACAAAATGTATCTAATGGCAAATAAAGACCTATTGAGTCTAAATTTATTGCAAGTAAACAACCAAAACAATCTGACCTCAGCTTACCTCCAATAAAAATAAAAATCAATAAAACGTCGACTACATATGTGATAAACATTCTTCCATGCCACTTTTTATTTTGTTATTTAAGTCAAAGTTTGTGTTTAAAACCATAACATGAACACTTCACTTTACTATCACTTAAAAACAATTAAACAAATCTGTGCCTTCCATCTTGAATGCTTCTCCTCGGTTTCTACGCCAGTCCGAGTCCACCAGTCAGTACTACCAGACCACCACACTTTATTGAATGACAGATGGACAGATCACAGATGGGAATTGGGTCTGGGTGGTTGGTTGATTTGTTCGTTCTTCGCTTGTTGTTGGTGGAGGTGGGTGGAGGTGGTAAAGAGACAAACAAATACAGTGTAACCAACACACTCGTCTTTGCAGAATTAAAAAACTACAAATTAATTATATGTATAACTAGGAATACGTCCGATATCCGTCCGTAAAATTTTTACTCACGTTTTAAGTTATAGCATTGACTTCACATACTAAAATTAGTATGTGAAGTCATTGGTATTATAACTTATATTTACCAACAAAACCCATATGGCGGCAAACCTACATACTCTCATTTCCATGGAGTTTATGGGGGAAATAGAAAATATATCAAAATTCCATTGGAAATTCGCTAAGTACGCAGGTCTGCTGCAACGGGGGTATTTTTACCTTAAATTAGACAACTAGCTATATATAAGTTTAAAATTTATTGTAATCATATTAACATTGTAATGTGTCTAAAAAACATTAATGCAATAAAAATATTATTATTATTATCATCTATATATTTAAAACACAAAGTTAAAAAAGCTTTGGACACTTCGTCTGTGACTTCTACTGGACCGATTTACATGCGGGTTGTGCCAAAATAAACGTTTTCGGTTCTATATTAGCAGGTTTGATTTGTATTTCAAAAATATTTACGTTAAATCTGTCAAAAATGAAAAATAAACTTTTCTTATGGAGATTTAACATGAGGAAAAAAGCCAACATTTTCAATCCTTTGGACAGTTCGTCTGAGACTTCTACTGGACCGATTTACATGCGGGTTGTACCAAAATAAACGTTTTCGGTTCTATATTAGCAGGTTTTATTCGTATTTCAAAAATATTTACGTTAAATCGGTCAAAAATTAAAAATAAACTTTTCTTTTGGAGATTTAACATGGGTGAAAAAAGCCAACATTTCCAATCCTTTGGACAGTTCGTCTGAGACTTCCACTGGACCAATTTACACGCAGTTTGTACCAAATAAAACGTAAACCTTTGTATACCTTTGTATACCTTTGTAACCTTTGTATTCTATATATTATTATTAGCAGATTTTATTTACTTTAACGTTATCTTACTTCCTTAAATTAAAAATATCGACATTTTCAAACCTTTACAATTTATTTATTTTACACGCTTGCAATCAGCTGATTGTAAACACACGAGGTATTTAGTCTAAATACAGTGGATGAGCAAAAGCTTATGAAGGATTTGGTTTATTATGGACAGTACCTAAAAACTTTTACAATTATTATGATGTATTGTCATTTATGAAAAGAAAGTTGTTTAATCATATAATTAATGTTATCTTACTCCCTTAAATTAAAAATGTCGACATTTTCAAACCTTAACAATTTATTTATTTTACACGATTTCAATCAGCTGATTGTAAACACACGAGGTATTTTGTCTAAATACAGAGTGGATGAACAAAAGTTCATGAAGGATTTGGTTTATTATGGTCAGTACCTAAAAACGTTTACAATTATTATGATGTATTAATCCTTTAAATGGAAAGAAAGTTGCTTAATTATGTAAAATAGCTGATTGCTTTAAAATTAAGACTAAATTGTAAAGGTTTAGTTTGAATAAATTGCTCACATTTGTATTAAAAGAAACGGATGTATCGGAAATTCTTTGTGCAATCAATTTGTCGCTTGCAACATTGTAATGCTTTACATTTACGACGCATTACGACAGTATTTGTGGCGCAGTCGGTAGCGTGACATACTCCAACCCAGACGGCCTGGGTTCCAGACCGATCTTCACAAATATACTCTTGGTAATGTGTCCAATAACGGCGTCACTAATAAATGTTTTACTGATGGTACCGATATTTATTTTAAGCAAAATAGATATATTAAAATATTTATAGGCCTGTTCAAACTCTTAAAAACTTATTTATTAAACTAACAAGTTTACAAATTGATAGTTTAGGCTTGCTTATTTTTTGATATTTTTAACTAATATAACGCTTTGATTAGGCTACTAAGGTTTAGGCCTAAGTAAACAAGCGATTTTTTATGTTTATAAAATACTAAAGAGTGTTTGTGTTACATAGTAAGGGTGCAGCATTATTGTTTTTAAGGAATATGCCTATAGGCCTACTTTGACAGACACTCCAACTAAAATTATGTAATTTTCTGTGAAATAAATTTGTATTCTTTAAATTTGGATAGTTATTGAAACTTGCACACTACAGCATAAATGCTGCGATATTAAAGTGGTTATAAATGGTTTCTCTACGTTCCATCCTACCCTACTACACCAATATTTGTTAAGCCAACCATCATAAGTTACAACACTCTAGGCCTTTCCTAATTCTTGAAAAAAAAAAAACTGTTAAGAACAATTTATCCAATAGGCCTACAACTGGATATTGGTCTACTTATTTCTGATGTTGTTGAACCTAATAGAACTGTTTCCTTAGGCTAATTAGGTTTGCGCCTACCTAAACAATCAAATTGACATGTTTATAAAATACTAAAGAGTAGGGCATATAAGTACAAGGATGCAACGTTATTGGTTTTGCGGAATAGGCCTACTTTTCCAACGCTCCAACTAAAATCGTAGTATTTTCTGTAAAATATATTATTTTTTGGTATGGCAGTTCAAAGAAGTACATTTTATAGACTACCTTACATGTTTTTACTATTATAAGCGTTTCATTTACCACTAATGGAGCTCATAGATATATACTAATACAACTGGATCGGTAACTCCATGTTGCGATAACGAGCCGTTACCCCCACCACTAGCCAGTATTCGTGGTCAGTGTTGCCAACCCTGTGTGAGTAATTATGTACTGTAATTTAAATTAATTAATTGATTAAACTACAGTAATACTATATTTTTTAGTCTTCCTTACCTATGAAATGATAAATTTCAGCCTTATGAATGTGTACTAGGCTAATACAACCAAAAGCTGCACAGTAAGAACCATCTTTCATCATCGTAATGAAATCATGTCTTAGTAGCAGGTGTTGTCACAATTGAAAATTTTTTTTTTTTTTTTTTTTTTTTATTTATTTCGGCTTTGGCAGTGCACCATGAAAGCCCACTTCAAAAATACAAAATTTTTGTACAGAAAACTATAAAACTGGCAACATAAGTAACAGAGTTCAACAATAAATTTGAGGTCAAAATGGCTTGAAGTTTACACGTTTACATCACACTAAATAATTTTCTTCAACTAAAAATTTTGATAATGAAAACCAAACTAAAGGATTGTCGTCTTTTAATAAATTTACAATTCTAAGATCTTGAGGATTTCGGAAACCGAGATTTTGAAGAGTTGCTAATAGATTCGTTCTTGATTTGGTTAAGAGTGGACATTCAAAAATTATGTGATCTAAACTTCCTTCTGGAGCAGAACAGTCACATGAAGGGTCCGATTTTAAATTAATTTTGAACAGATGAGAGGGAAAATTTCCGTGACCAATTCGTAACCTATTGATAATAATGATTTCTTTTCTTCTGTCTGATTTAAATGACTGGAACCAAGGTTTTCCTCTGATAGATGGTGAAATGAAATGAAGTCTTGAACCTTTTATGATAGCTTGCGAATCCCAGTACTTTTGCCAATCTTCATGTATTTTCATCTTGACTTGGGTTTGTAAATCACTAGGTGAGGGCAATTTGTTATAACTTAAAATTATGCCATTAGCAATAGCTTTCTTAGCCATGTAATCCACAATTTCGTTCCCAATTATTCCACTATGGGATGGAATCCATGCAAATCTAATGTCAAAATTACCCGTTTTCAGCTTCAACCAAATTTTTCTAATGTCCAGGATTATAGGTGATGTTTTACTAGAAATGTGTAACGAAACCAGTGATTGTAGAGTGCTTTTGGAATCTGATAAAATAAGTGCTTTTCTTATATTGTTGTGTTTAATGTAATTTAGAGATTGAAGAATAGCAAATGCTTCGGCCTGGAAAATTGAAGTGCAATGTGGTAGTTTGAACAAACCAACAATTTTATGTTTATGATCTAAGAAAGCAGAACCCACTGTATCATTGGCGGACCGTTTTGAACCATCAGTATATATTAAAGAAAAGTCGGACCACACTGAATTCATTGTGTTGAGAAAGATTTGTTGAATTTGTTGACAAGAAATTTGCTTGGTAACAAAATCGTCAAAAATATCGATAAGAGGAGGTAAACAATGGATAGCATCAAAGGATTGATCAAATATAGGAGGAATTATTGTCTTGAATAAGTTTGAGTAACACAACTTATTTTCTACAAAAACTGAAAGAATAATTGGATAACTTTCATGTGGAAAATTAGGAGAGAAATCAATCAGGTTATTAAAATAAATTAATCTAAGTACTAATTTATGAGCGGCAAAAATTAGCCTGTTCAGTAAGAACGTTGAACATAACCATCTTCTCCTTATGTTAAGGGGCATGATTCTTGTTTCTGCTTCCATTGCTGCTATAGGTGAAGATCTCATCGCTCCTAATATTATACGCAGAGCTTCGTTTTGAATCTTGTCAACCTTGGTTAATTTTTTAGAATTAGAATCGCCATATATAAAGCTGCCATAGTCAATAATGGGTCTGATCCAGTTTTTATATAGTAAAAGTAGTACATTTGGATGTGTGCCCCACCAAGCCCCAGTTAATGATCTCATAACATTCAGTCTTTTTACACAGGTTGAGTGTAGACCCTCGATGTGAGGCTCCCAGGAAAGTTTTGAATCAAACACTACGCCTAGAAATTTGTGATGTGACTTTATCGGAATAATGTGTTGATCCCATTTAAATTCCAGATCTTGGGGTTTGTAGCGTTGTTTAGAGAAAATAACAATTTCGGATTTATTAGGTGAGACAGTAAGTCCCATTCCACTCGTCCAGTGATATAGTGATTTGAAAGCTTTGTTTAGATCCAGGTTGCAAGAAGAAACCGATTCATTATTTGTGTAAATGACTAGATCATCGGCAAATTCTAACACTTGAATGCGCGGATCAAAAATCGTGTGCAAGTCAGATGTGTAGACCGTATAGAGAAGGGGGCTTAAAACCGAGCCTTGGGGAAGTCCCTTATATGCAATTCTTGGTCCATGGAGGACTCCTTTGTAGAGTAGAAAAGTATTCCTCTTATCAAGCAACAAACTGATGAACCTTGTTAGTTTATACGGCAACTTCAGTTGTTGAAGCTTACTTATTAATATGTCTACGATGACATTATCGTAAGCTCCAGAAATATCAAAAAAAGCAGCAGTTAGTGTATGTTTTTCGGCAAAAGCAATTTGTATATCTGTTGAGAGGATACTTATGCAGTCAAGTGTGCTGCGACCCTTCCGGAATCCAAACTGGGTGGGACTTAATTTTAAATGCGATTCGAGCCACCACTCCAGCCGTAACTTCAACATCCTTTCCATCAACTTACAAATGCACGATGATAAAGCTATGGGTCTGTACGATTCGTCTTCATTTGGATTCTTATTTGGTTTCAAAAGAGGGAATATGAGAGTATCCTTCCATGAATTTGGCAATAGACCGGTCATAAACAATTTATTGAAGACTTTTAATATGATTTCTTTAGTTTTAACTGATGAGTTTATTAGCAATTCATTGGGAATATTGTCCATGCCAGGGGTCTTACATTCCTTAAGAGAATTTAAGGCAATAATTAGTTCCGAAAATGAAAATTCTTTAATCAAGTTACTGTTTTCAAACTCTCCTTCAAATACAGAAGTTGGTAGTTTTGGGACAGAGGGAGGAGTTATCCTTTGAAAAAAGTTTTCAAGCCAATCATCCGTCGAAGATTTAGATTTACATTTATTGTTCATAATTGACAGCCTATGACGAAAACGTTTTATAGCGTCCCATACAAAATTGACCGATTTATTTTCAGTTAAGGATTCACAAAATGAAGTCCAACACTCACGTTTTTTATTCTTCAAGAGACGTTTAGTTTTTGCTTGATTCTTTTTCATATTTAGGTAGTTCTCTTTGGTCATATTGGTTCTAAATTCAATAAAAGCTCTCTTGCGTTCTTCTACTGCCGCTTTACAGTCGTCGTCCCACCACGGTGTAGAGGGGGATGATGTATATGGTTTACGGCTATTACGGAGTTTTGGTATTGAATTGTTAGCTGCAGAGTTTATGATACTCAGTAGCGTGTCATACAAGAAAATGGGATCATTATTAAATGAGGGGAAGTCTTCTATCTGTTCATCTAACAACTTACGGTACAAGGGCCAGTTAGCTCGCTTGGTGTTCCACTTCCTTGTTGAAAACGATTTAGTTGTCTTGCCGGGTGTGATATTAGAGCTAGCAGTGTCGGTTGAGTTGGTGGTTGAAAATAATTTGCCGGGATAGAAAAGCAGCTGCAACTTTATCGGTAGATGGTTTGAACCTCTTGAGTCCTCTATTATTTGCCAAGATATTAAGTTACTTAGGTTGGAGGAACATAATGATAGATCAATAGCAGTTGGGGAAAAGGGATACCGCGGAATAAATGTACTTGCACCATCATTCAAAATTATCAGATTATTGTACTGAATGGACTGATGTAGAGTTATACCTTTACCATCATTGAATCCATTTCCCCATGCTGTGTTATGACAATTAAGATCTCCACACAAAAGTAAAGGGGGTGAAAACAAAGAAAACAGTACATTCCAATCAAAGAAAGAAAGTTTTGCTTTTGGCGACACATAAATCGAAACAACAGTAGCTTCCATGTCATGCAATTTTATTTTAGCTGCAACCCATTGTACCAACTCAAATGCAGGACCCAAATTGGTGTGGGTTATTTCAACATAGTCAAGTGAGTTGTGAATAAGCAAGGCAGCACCACCGCCAACGCCTTTATCATGACGAAGTAACCTAAAGCCAGGAAAAAGTATTTGAAAATGAGGTTTATACCAGGTTTCACTGATACACGCAATTTTAAAATCATGCTGAACTAGTAATTGTTCAATTTCAGGTTTTTGTGCAGTGGCTGAGTTGCAATTCCATTGAAGTATGTTAATACTCATTAGGGAGATTGCAAATAAAATAAAGTACGAAACCTGCCTTCCATTCATAATAGGAGCATGATTATTATAAGAACTGAAGAATATCTTGAGAGCAGCGTTAAAGTGATTCATCAGACATGCTTTCATTACCATTATTTAAGAATGGAGACAAATCAATGTTCATGACAGGTTGAAGGTTAGTCAATAGGTGAGAAATGTTGATTTTATTATCCTTGAATAAAGAGAGTGAATTCATAATGTAGTTAGATACATCTTCGTCTTGTTTAGAGGTACCGGGAGTCGATACATTAGTGTCCACGCTGTATACAGGTTTAGTAGGCATTACTGTTTGATTGTGGAATTTATTGTAATAGTCATTTGTGTATTTAGGTTTTATTGATTGGCTTGATCGATTAACAGAGCGTGAAAAAGTTACATTTTTATGAACCTTTCTGGGGGCCTCATTATTATTTCTTGCAAGACGGGGTTGTGCAGGAATACTAATGGTTTCACGAAGTTCATTTGAAGTTTTCGTGTTCAAAGCAGGGAAGGATGCATCACTATTAAGATCCAAAACCTTTGAAAAAGACAAGGAGTTTCTTGTTTGTTTTGGGAAAAGTAGGTTTCTTGCCTCCACGTACGGAATATTCCGATACGCCATAGTTTCTTTAATTTGCTTTTGGATATCCCACTGTGGGCAAGATTTGTCAAGTGCAGAATGAGGACCTTTGCAATGAACACAAACTGGTTTAGTATATTGGGGACAAGAAGCACGGTCATGATGAGAGGAACAGCCATTTGGGCATCTGGCAGAGCTTTTACAGTTTTTTGATGTGTGACCATAACGCAAACATTTGAAACAAATAACTGGGTTGGTGACGTAAGGTTCCACTGGACACCTTGTAAAATACAAATACACGAACTCTGGAAGCTTTTTACCTTTGAATTTAACTGAAACTAGAGGCAGAGCTTTAACAATTTTTTTGCCGTCCTCTTGGGTAACAAGTTTTGTTAATCTTTTCACTGAGAGAACCGTCATATCATTGGATGCTTGTAAATTTTCAAAGATGTCGAGTTCAGAAAGAGACGGGTCAATGTATCTAATCAAGCCAATCCGTTCTAATTGAAATGAAGGAATATACACACGGACATTATGGTCTACAGCAAAATTTGAGTTGAGAAACTTATTGGCTGAACCGACAGTTTTGAAAGAACAAACTACTCGATTTTTGCTGTTACGCTTTACTTCTTCAACTCCATCAATGTCACTGTCAAAAAGTTTTTTACCTATAGCAATCGGGTGCATTGACGCAACTTGAGAACCTGGGAGATTTTCAATAAAAACAATGTACGGTGCTGAATCATTCGCATCATAAAAGTTTTGAGGTCGACATTGTGATGAATCATTTCTAGAATTATCGTCATTAGTCAAGTCATTATCTACCTTAGAATAATTGTGATCATGGGATGTTTCTATCTCTACTTCATTGGTTTTATCAGTATCCATAAATGTATTGTCTTCTGGACTAGTGTTAGATGTGTCATGAACAAAAATTATATTGCTAGGCGCATGTGTAGTTGGGTCTAGATGGTCGAGTACCTGATTGTGTTTGTGAATCTTCCTTGGTTTCTTCGGTGTTTTCCAATCATCATCGGGTTCAGCTTCCCTATCCCCCGGACTACTTCCCCCCATACCGCCTTATTAAAAATTGAGTATGTAATTGAACGCTTATATATATACAAGTTTGTTTGATACAAGAAGAAAAAAAACTGTCCAAAAAGTGAAAAACTATAGGGAAGTAAACAATAAACACTAAATTGCCTTTATTTTCTCACTTCACAAAATAGCCTCCTTTTATTGTTTATCTTTTCCTAATTCAAAAAACCCAATTGAAAATTTAAAAGAATGTAAACAAACAAGAATGCAGCTGACGCACCGACAACAATCATGTCAGCTGTTATTCAGCGCGGCGCAGCGGCGGCAATTCTGGCTAGTGGTGGGGGAAGCCGGCTCGTTTTTACCGCTATTCCGCCATTTCAGTTATCGATCCAGTTGTATTAGTATATATCTATGATGGAGCTATATCCGTCGAGTATCGACGGGCAAGTTATATGTGATTTCTTGGATCAAAGTTATAGAATATCTAGTCTAATTTTATACGTTCCATCACATTTAAAGCATATTTATGAAATGTTTTAATTAAATTAAAATACTGTACATAACTATATATATTTATTATGTCTTACATTCATATGGGTAGTGTTCATTTGTTTGGCTTCGTTGTCTAACCTGCTCCATAATATATTGGATCGCAGATGGTTTTAATATTCTATTGAGCCATTGGAGCCAGCTGATGGTAAAGTTTGCTTTTGCTTCTGCTACAACCTCGCACACACAGACACAACCTCCTTTTATTTATTGACGGATCTGATCTATACTACTATAGTGTTGTGCGGGCTGTTTACGATGTAGTGAAATAAAGTTACTAAAAATAATAGTTAGTCTCAAGCCCCCTGGAATATTTTAGTGTTTTACACTGCAAATGAATATTGTTAGTTTGTATCTGAGGATTTTTCTCTGTTAAATCAGTGTGTAGACATATAGGACCTGCTGCTTGCTATGAACAACACGATGTGATGATGGTGCTATTGAAGTGCTAAGCTGTTAACATTTAAGCCCTGAAGACAGGCCCTATCAAAGAATCTTAAACGTTGTTTACAGGTAAGTTTTAAATCTTTATAATCCATTTATTATTTAAGATTAAAATCTCATCTAAAAAGTATCTGTTAGTTTTGATATTTTGAAGCACAGTATGTGCTTAAATCTGGTATAGGAGAACCATAACCTCAAAGTGCCAGTTCATTTGATGACTGCTGTTAGTTGTATCAGGTTACAAAATTTCTAGGTAAAAGTCCAGTATAACCTACCGTTTGGCAATCAAGCAAATTTTATCATTTTTTTACGTATTTTGACCTCCTGATTCCGAAAATAACATTAGTTTTTGTCGGAGACTTACCGTTATCGAGTAAATTGACATTAAAGTTAGAGATTTTTTACTTTTTAACATGTAAACTAACTTTTCAGCTGTTAACAGGACGATTCTATTGTCTTCTGGCGACTACGGTTATAAGGGAAGGTATCTTCATGTTTCTTGTGGGTTATTTGTCCTGTCTCGGTGAAGGTTACCGTTGAACTACACTTAACATATGATAAAATACGATTTACATAATTATCACGTTCTATACTGGTTTATTCGCAAAATAACGTAGAAAGTTACACTCACAACCTATTATTACTCTGAAATTAAGAATACAAAGAAAACTACTATTAAAATATTAAAAAAACGATGCTTCATCTTTTCTAACTTTGTGCAGGTTGTCAAACCGTGAAGAACGTAATAACAACGATTGGTGTACGCCATCGGTATTATGTATAAAAGGGTTATATGGTTTGGAAGAAAAATGCTTCTGTTTTAATGTTATTAACATAACTACAATAATACGGTATACTTTTAGTTAGTAAAATAGCATATTATTGGATATTATATAAAAACTAAATAAATAGAATTATATTGAATGTAAAAATTATAATTTTTTACTATCGTTTTCAAAGTTGGTAGAGCTGCTTCAACAATCCTATATCCGAAAATTTCATCTTCCGCTTTCCACTCGTTTTGAAAACGGCGAAGCAAAGCTAGCGATAATTAATTCTTCCTTACCTTTTCAAGTTTAATATTGATTTATTGAAGTTTAGTGTAATTGTTTTTAATTCATTAGTAAATTAATTAATTTAATATTTCATAGAAGTTCAAATTATTTTTAAAATTTGATTTTAGTATTTAAATTTATTTTTATAAGTTATTAGTTTGAATCCTATTTACTAAATCTAAAAAAAATGTTTTGTGAAAATTGTGATATTGGATATTTTGATAGTGTGGCTTTTGATGAAGAAAAAATAAGAAAATTTCTAGTGGAACACTCCGTCATAAGCGCAATAACTCGATGTCCTAAGTGTTCAAATTTTGTTCACCTAAAGAACGGTTGGAGTTTTCGATGTAGGAAAAAGGTGTCACACGACAAGAAAAAGGCCAAGGAATGTGGATGGTTAGGTTCTGTAAGGGCAGGGGGTTTTTTTTGAAAAAAGCAAACTTGAAATGAGAAAACTGTGGTTATTAATTAACCAATTCCGCTTCCACGAGCCACCCCGACAACCATTCCTAATAAGGAATTTGAAGGTCAGCCAAAGTACAATAGTTGACTGGTACTCGTTCATGCGAGAGGTCTACATAGACCACATGGCGAGTACCAGCGAAAAATTAGGAGGTCCCGGTTGTATCGTCGAAATCGACGAGGCCAAATTTGGCAAAAGAAAATACAACCGGGGCCGCAGGGTTCGGGGAAACTGGGTTCTGGGGGGAATTGAAAGGGGTACAAATAAACAGTTCCTCCTCCCTGTAAAGGACAGAACGAAGCGTACCCTAATCAAGCTAATCCGAAGATGGGTCCTGCCAGGTACCACCATTGTAACCGACTGTTGGAAAGCATACCACACCCTTTCCAACTATAGATTTCACCACCTGACTGTGAACCATAGCCAACACTTTGTGGACCCCGACACAGGTGTTCACACTAACACAGTCGAGAGGGGTTGGAGGGATGTAAGAGATAAAATCCCAAAGTATGGGGTGAAAAGCAAACACTTCTTGGGGTACCTGGCAGAGTACCTCTTCAAGAGGAAATATTCGGAGGAAAGAAGATTGCACTTCTTTTACCTGGCTGCGGCAAAATTATATCCTCCGAAGTACTGAGGTGAGTAAACTTCCTAACCTAACCTAACCTAAACTATCCTATTCTAACGTAACCTATCCTAACTTAAACTGCCCTAACCTATCCTAACATAACCTAACCTAACCTAACCTATCCTAACCTAACTAACCTAACCTAACTTAACCTATCCTAACCTAACCAACCTAACCTAACCAATCCTAACTTAACCTAACCTATCCTAACCTAACTAACCTAACCTAACCTAACCTAACCAATCCTAACCTAACCTAACCAACCTAATGTAACCTAACCAATAGTAACCTAACTAACCTAACCTAACCAAACTTAACCTAACCTAACCTAACCTAACCTAACCTAACTAACCTAACCTAACCAACCTAACCAATCCTAACCTAACCTAACTAACCTAACCTAACCTAACTTAACCTAACCTAACCTAACCAATCCTAACCTAACCTAACCAATCCTAACCTAACCTAACCTATCCTAACCTAACCTAACCAAACCTAAATTAACCTAACCTAACCTAACCAACCTAACCTAGCCTATTCTAACCTAACCTATCCTATCCTAACCTATCCTAACCTAAATTAACCTAACCTAACCAACCTAACCTATTCTAACCTAACCTATTCTAACCTAACCTATCCTAATCTAACCAAACCTATCCTATCCTAACCAAACCTATCCAAACCTAACCTAACCTAACCTAAACTAACCTAACCTAACCTGCACAATCCCCACCAACCAGCCACACGGTTTTGCGAACCTAACCTAACCTAACCAACCTAACCTAGCCTATTCTAACCTAACCTATCCTATCCTAACCTATCCTAACCTAAATTAACCTAACCTAACCAACCTAACCTATTCTAACCTAACCTATCCTAACCTAACCAAACCTATCCTATCCTAACCAAACCTATCCAAACCTAACCTAACCTATCCTAACCTAACCTAAACTAACCTAACCTAACCTGCACAATCCCCACCAACCAGCCACACGGTTTTGCGAACTAGTATCAAATATTAAAGTTTATACTGTATAGTTTCAAAATAAATTTAATAATTTTTTCAGGGGTGCGTGGAAAGTAGGAGAAAATAAATCAAACAAAGACAAACCTGTATATACATTGTAAATAGAAGACATAGAACCTGTAAATAGCATTGATCATAGATTATGTTGTACATAATAATGAGGTGAGTAACTATCTTTTGCAAAGAAGTGTATATATAGTGTAAACCATTGACTTGGTAACCCACTGTATATCCTTATATATAACTTAGATAACATTATAGACACCTGCACAATCCCCACCAACCAACCACAAGATTTTGCGAACTAGTATAAAATATTAAAGTTTATACCGCATGGTATAAAAATAAATTTAATAATTGTTCCAGGGCTACATGGAAAGTAGTAAAAAACAACGAAAAACCTGTATATATAGTGTAATTAGAAGATCATATTGACTTTGTAAATAACATTGACCATAACCTGTATATATATGTTGTAAATAGAAGAAAATATTCATTTAGCAAATAACATAGATAATAGATTATGTCTACACAATAATGAGGTGAGTAACTCGTTTTTGATAAAAAGTTTAAATAGATATATATGTGTAATTAATTGTCATTTATTGTTATGTAAAAAACAGCTGTTAAAATATAGTCCTTAAGGTTGGCCAAACTGTCAACAACAGGTAATGAATCATATCAGGAATGGGAATGAACAAATAAGAATGAACAGAAAATATGGAGGTTATCCAGTGTTAATGTGTAGGCCTATGTAAACATAAGAAAAAGTGAATTTTCCAACAAAACGGTAAGTCTCCGAAAAAAACTAATATCATTTTCGGAATCAGGAGTTCAAATTACATGGGAATAAATTTAAAAAAATAGTAATTGTTAACGGTAATATATATTGGACTTGTACCAATTTCTAAAATAGGTACACCATTGTTAGAAGTTCTTAATTTTGTTCAAATCAGGCCTCTCCGTCTCCATTTAAATGATCTACCGGCGAAACTTCGTTATCCGTCTCCACCGTTATTATCGATGTGGAAATTTCGATATTGCGATTGAAATTGAGCGATGAAAACAATCGAATCAACAACAATACTGAGAAAAGTTATGTATCGTAATAATAATCTAACCTAACAGTGTAACCGTAAATCTCCGTCACTTTAATTGACAGCGATGTTTATAACAACAAAATCAATGGTGTTTGGAAACATTAAAAATGCATATTCCCTCAATACAATAGCAAAAAAACCTTTCTGATTTGTATTTGGCAGCATTTGTGTGACGCCATTTTAGATCTACTGAAGTCTGCTTCTTCTCACAATCAATTTGAATTTAGATACAGCCAATATATTCTAGATACTGTGGATACAGCTACACAACAAACTTGGTTAGTTTATTTGTGTTGTTCTTTGTTACAGGTTAAATTAATTGGTCACAATTTTTACTTTTTCTGTTGTTGTTATTTTCAGTTACTTGTTTGAATATATATGGTATTTGTTTTATTGCCAAAAGGTTTTATTTCATTATTAGAACGAGAAACTAAATCAGCATCAGGTGATAAAATCGTAATCGTATTGTGTAATTGTATCATCGATATAATAGCAATATTATCGCAATATCGAAATTTCCACATCGATAATAACGGTGGAGACGGATAACGAAGTTTCGCCGATCTACCTAGTCCTCGATTAAATAATTAGGACTTATCCTATCAATGATTTGGTAGACCTAGGTTTACCTACGTCACGGCCCTTGCTGATCTTGTGGGCGAAGCTTTCGAAGCCGGGGATTCGGTCTCCCAGACCATGTGCGACCTGAGCTGCGTTGATCAAGGCCTGCTGGCTAGGAAGCCCAAAACTTATGGTGTACATAGGAAAGTTCTGAAAACAACTGTGTCATATTTTTAGAACGGGAAACAGGCGGTTTCGGTTAAGGCCATGACCTCGAAGCCCCGAAATGTGAACTTTGGAGTCCCACGGGGATCAATCGCCCTTTACTGTTCCTCGTCATGATCAATGACCCGGACAGGGAGGGCAACGTGGCATTGTTTGCTGATGACAATCAAACAGAACTAGTTTCAATAATCAGTTTCACATTGAATAGGTACAGTAAACAGGAAGAGATTTTTGAATATATTTTAAAATAAAATACCTGGCTTATTTTATAGGAGATAAAAAAAGCCTATAACACAGAATAACCTAAACCAGTGGTTCTCAACAGGTGGTCCGCGGACCCCTGGGGGTCCGCAAATATAGTTAGGAATTGGAATATATTTGTACAGTACCGTCAGATGGGGCTACTTTGTAACAAAAATTTTGATTTTTGGGAATAATTTCTAAACCTTGCATGTAAAATAATCAATTCTTGTGCCATGTGATGTGGACAGATCTTATCCACAACTTGTGCATGTCAAAAAAATTTAAATGCTAACATAAAATTTAAAAACAAATGTTTTTGGCTGTTCAAAGTAGCCCCGCAGATGGGGCTTCTATGAACACTTTTTAAAATCACATACATCTCTGCCCCTGTTGAAGCTGGGGGCTATTATGAAACACCATAAAAAAGCTGGGGTTTCAATGAATAAATACATACAAAAAATGTAAAAATCTATAAAAAATTATAATTTTTACAACGTAAAAACTGAAACAACTCACTGAAAAAGGGAATTTCCTTCTTCATGAATATATATTTTTGTAATTGATTTAGAAAGCTGATAATGCCTCATACTTCTTCTCAACTAATTAATTATTAAGTTTTTGTTGAGTACAAAACTTTTTTAAAGTATGTCTAATCCACTAAAAAGCGTCCTTAAAACATTGTAAAGACACACAAAAACGTGTCTGTGCTTGAGTTAAAAATGTAAAAATCATTTATGTACAAATACAATATGTACAGTTTATTCTCTTTTCACTTGTTTAAATGATGGTGTATTTGTTGAAATCAGCATTAAATGTGAAAACGACTGGCCCCCTTGACGAAACCATAATTGGTTCTGGAAGAACTTTAATAATGTCAATGTAGGTACATTATTGAAATCATCCTGGGGGGGCCTGATGAATTTATTGTTACTTGGATTCCTTGGAGGAACTTGACTTCTGCTCCCTTTTCATATGAATGTATTATTTGCCCGATAAAATAATGGAAAATTTCCTTTTTCGAGGTGTATTTGACGATTACCCATGAGCCGGGTGGTGGCCTGTTAGTATCACTGCCTATAGTGGTACTGAATTCTGGAGCTGATGCACTCTTCAAATCTCTATACTGGTACCTTTACTAGTTCCTGGGATGGACTGTGAATGTTGGATTCCTAAGTCATTTTCGGGATCAAAAAACCCAAAACTTGCGTCCTTAACAGAGTCGTTATCTTACACAACACTCAATAAGTCCTCTGAGGAAAAGTTTTCCCAATTTTTACATTTCTTGTTAACATTTTTCTTTTTTTTACTTGTGTCTGTCCTTTCTGTGCTTCTTTTAGGTCTTTAAACTCTTAAGCTCTTAATAACATGCGATTTTGCTAATATTATAAATTTGTTCAAATTAGCCCCTTTGTTCAAAGTAGCCCCATGTTCATTCTAAAAAGTGCAAAAATTTTTTAACAAAAAAATTTTATTAATTAATTCAAAAATTAAAGTGGCAAGAATTTTATCACAATTAACCAAAGTATTATAAAAAAATACTTAGAGGACCCAATGACCCAATCTTTTGTGGTTTTTGGTCTACATAAAAGAGTTTGGGTGGTATCGGTTTTTCGTAAAAAGAAGTAGTCTCACTTAATATTTTTTTCAATTTTTGTATACAATAGGCTATTATACTTTACTAGGGGGCCCGTGCAGCGTAATGCGCTGCATTTATTAGGGTACTTGATGATCAAACCTTGCTCCATGGTAATGAACAGAGTTACTTTGAAAAAAATTGCACGATACCGTAGTGAAAATCAGATAGAACGTTATTGGTGTTTCATCGATCGATCTTCATATTACTAATTCTCCAACTTCCTAATGTGATAGTGTTGAGATGGGGAGCTCGTTCTTTTAGGTCTAAATTAGCTAAGATTACATAGTTGTTCTTTTGCCGATATGTCTTAGGGCCTTTGTCTAAACCCTCGTATAAAATTTAGAATAAATTCACAGATGTTGGATCCACATAGTTCATCAAACATAAAACGTAAATGACAACAGAATAAAAATCAACATTTCATTACTCCCCGGTCCTGTATGAGTTATGCACCACTCACTGCGGCTGTTTTGTAGTAATACTGTATGAGGTAGTCAATGACATAGTGAATGAGTCCACATTACTATTTATGCCTAAATCCTCTTTAACTTAACTTTCCATGACATAACAAAATTTGAATAAAGAAATCACAAAAATTAAGAGAATCTACATCTTTGTTGGTGTGGTCCTTTTTATTTTTAGTGGCATATTTATTTTGGTTAAAATTTCTCTTTAAAAACCATTTTTGTAATAGGCTTGTTTTCTATACTGGAGGTAAAAAACTTTTTACCTCCATATTGGCATATTATGGACTTATAACAACACATTTGTCTTATGGCATCATAATCTGGGGAAAATGTGCTGACACTGAATTTAAAAGACTATTCAAACTACAAAAAAAAGCTTTAAGAATAATGTTTAAATTAAGAAAAAATCAGTCATGTAAAGACACCTTTAAAAGGGTGGGGTTGTTAACACTGCCCTGTATTTATATTTTGGAAACAACAATTTATGCCAGATTTAAATGTAAATTAACTAAGGGCAGTGATATCCATCAATATAATACTCGATTTCATCAAAATTTCAGACCTCAACAACTTAGATTGAATATCAGTCAAAATTTACCATGTAATGCTGGTGCTAAATATTTGAATATATTACCAGACTACATAATAAATGAACAAAACTTAAGACCATTTAAAAATAAATTAAAAATGTTTTTAGTTGAAAACGCCTTTTATAGTGTTGGTGAATTTATGGATCATTGTCAAAATACATAAACCAAATTTCTTTTTAAACTGGGTTAAAGTATATGGCAGGTATTTCGGAGTTATGGAATTAAACTAGGTTAAACACATAAATTACTAACTTATATTAGAAACATTTGAATTTGAGTTTGTCATAACAAAATTATTGTATCGTTAACATTGCTTCCAACTTATTAATTGTTGTAATAGCAATAAAAAGATTATTATTATTATTATTATTATTTAAGTGTTGTCTTTTACATAGGTTTTTTAATATGTGTAGCTTTCTGCATAAAACTTTTTTATGGTATAATAGTAAAAAAAAGGTTATTAAGCTTACAACCAACTATCCCTTTTCCTTAAAGTTTACAGTGGTTTGAAAACCCATGCACACAAATTTAGTGTTCTATTTTAATATTTGTTACCTTTCATTATTGTTTCATTGTTATTTGTTGTAAGGTTAGACAACCAATAATACCCATGTCAAAAATTTCAATTTCTAAAATTGTTTTCGTAAACAAAAATGAATTTTTCCAGGGTTAAGTTACAAAACTTATTGTTGTGGCCGAATACGTGTAAATAAAACTTTCAAGCAAAATCTACCTGCTACAATTTGAAAAGGTTAAAACTTCATATTAGACACTCCTCGTATTAAAGTATGAAATTGTGTTGATATTTCAGTACCAGTTCAATTTGCCTCTATTCGGCTTTTAACATGTGTTTGTTTGTTAAATTATCAACAGCTGTTTTATTTAACAATTCAATATAAATTGTTCCCCATGTTAATCTTATGGACAAAAAATGAATTTTGAGAGCTTCTCGTGAGCTTCAGAATTAAAATATCAAAAATCTAAAACCTTATTGCAAAACTACGAACTGAGGCCATTCTTTTGACACTCCAAACTTTAAAATTGGTCCAGAAATAAGGGAGGAGTAGTGTTAACAAAGAAAGGGCATCACGTATTATATATATATAGATTTTATTACATATTCTGAAAGTAGAAGAACCAAGGAATCAGAAAATGCATATTACAAGGATGATATGACACATTTAATGGGCATTATACCAAGTCAAAACATTTTTTGACTTTTTGTTCATAGTAGCCCCATAGTTCATAGTAGCCCCATCTGATGGTAACAGATTTAATTATTTCAGCTCTCTGAGCTCTTTAGCGAATGGTAACTTTTACATCTGGCTTTATTCAGCAACCAATGCTAGCACACTAGTGCCAACAATGGAACTAGATGGCCGAATTATTTTGTTTTATGCCTGCCTTTAGAATGCATACGCAGCCAGATTGAAGCCAAGTGACAGCAAACTCACATTTTAGACATTCAGCCATTTTGGATGTATTGCTATATAGTGCTGTCACAGACTGTGTTGCTTACATAGGCGTGATAAATCGGTACCGGTAGTGAAAAATCGGTACATGTGAGAAATCAGTTCTACTTGGGGTGAAAATATTTTACCTGCGGACGCAGACTAACACAGTAGGCCTCAATTCATATCTAGCAAAATGTTTACATAATAGCCTATTTTAATATAATGCTTCTGTATGTATTCACTGTATGGTCATTATGGATTTATGGACAGCAAACTCACATTTTAGACATTCAGCCATTTTGGATGTATTGCTATATAGTGCTGTCACAGACTGTGTTGTTTACATAGGCGTGATAAATCGGTACCGGTACGGTAGTGAAAAATCGGTACATGTGAGAAATCAGTTCTACTTGGGGTGAAAATATTTTACCTGCGGACGCAGACTAACACAGTAGGCCTCAATTCATATCTAGTAAAATGTTTACATAATAGCCTATTTTAATATAATGCTTCTGTATGTATTCACTGTATGGTCATTATGGATTTTTAGGATACCGTATTTAAAAAAAAGTTATCATTACCCATTTTATTTTGTTTTGTGTCTATCTTCGCCATTTTCATTTTTTAACGTTTTGACGGGGAACGGTCCAAACCCCAGTCTTGTTACTATGTACCGGTAACATCGACCAGTTGTTCGAAAGCATCATTATTTAATAGCCCAATGACAAATGGCAACTGGGTCCGGAATCGATCCTTAAAAAGCTACTAACTTTCCTCAGGATCGAACCGGCAACCTTTGGATTCAAAGGCGAGCACTATAACCACTCAGCCACCCAGCCAGTTTTGTTTTGAACAATAACAAAAACAAAATTGTAACGCAAATTTTAAGATCCTCATTTTTTTATTTAAATTGGCAACCTTAATTCCTAAAACAATTAAAAATCAAAACTCTCATTTTGGCTCTTTACAGTTACTTAGTACTGTGATATACCAACGTACCAATCATGTATTAGTAATACATTCGCGTACTGTAGCAGCGGCTAAGCTCATTATAATAAAGGTGGAGAAAGAGAACATAATTAACTTTAGGTTTAAGAATTAGTGGGGGTTCCTTTCTATTATAATGACTAGATGAGAGGGTCCTAGGAAAAAATTTGTCGGAAATCCCTGACCTAAACTTAATGTAAACTTTGATAGGTAACTTAGTACAGATACGTATTACCTTCCCAAGAAGGTAAATAGTGTTAGGAGTATGCTTTTCCTGCGCCTGTGGGGATGAATTGACAATTAACATTAGAGTAAAACTAAACCAATAAAATTATTTTCAAAAATAATATAAATTAGAAAAATTAACAAGAATTTAAAAGAAACACAACAAAAATCATACAACTTTTAAAACTTTCATTATAGGTTCTTACTCATTTCAATAACCTTTTTAAGTACTAGGCCTAGCTTATCAATATTTAATACGCAAGCATGTTTCATTTCCTCCTTTTTTCTCAGCTCGTGTGCATCGTAGGATAAATCCAAGTATACCGTTAGAAAGGTATAGTCATGTAGATGAGCAGAATCACATTCTAATTCACATTGGACTCCAGGGCTACGCCCCACAGGCTTTCAAAGTTCCAATGTTTATCTTATGGAGAAAGAAGAATGAATCATTGGACAGATGTTGTAAAAGCAATTGCTAGAAAATTAGAAAGAACAGATGTTTTTGTTCTAAAATGTTTTTAAGCTTTTTGGGGCCAGATCAACTCAAATTTTGATTGAATTTCGATCAGGAGGTGATCTCTAGTAAAAATAATAGGTTTTAACTATTAAATCAGAAATAATGATGAAATAATTAAATAAACTACATACGTACTGTACAAAGGGATAGGCTATCTATTGGGAAACGGTACCTTTAATAACTTTTAATACCTTTTATACCTTTTATTGAAATGGCGACCTAACTCAATAGGTAGTTTAAAGCCAAGTATGAATGAGAGATGAGTGTAGGATGATTGTGGCGCGATCTTGTAGTCTTGTTACTGACTAAGGCCGACATTCTCCTTAGACAGGACTGTTAATTAATAGCCCAACAGCCAATGGTATCTAGGGACCTACAGTTTAACATGGGATTCGAACCACAATTTTGACCTCTTATATACGAATTGGTCTAATTATGAGGATGGTCTTTATGGATGAACTAGTATTCACTAGTGCGGACGTTGATCCCCACCAGGAGATATCGCATCCACAAGCCATCGCTTATAACTATCCAAAATTCGTGACCTCCAAATAGATGGATTACAGGACGTCGCCACCGTCCCAGTCTATCTACAGACAGCCACGGTACTATCTCTATTCATTTTTAAAACTATATTTCACAGTTAGTTTTTTATGTTAGTACATAACAAAATAACCTTTGACACGAATCGTTTGTTTACAATGTTACGTTTATGTGTCTACTTTTACTGCAGTCAGCTGATCGTTCATTGATTTATGTTTTTTAGCGAATTTCCCTATATGGAATACGCTATTACAATAGTAGCCATGGTAAGACCTAAGCCCGGTACCACTGTACTTTTTCATTTTGAGGTCCCCAGAAGCCAAAAACACCATTCGTTCATTTTCATGTGTATGTATGTATGTATGTATATATATATATATATATATATATATATATATATATTATATATATATATATATTATATATATATATATATATATATATATATATATATATATATATATATATATATATATATATATATATATATATATATATATATAACGGACACACATATATATATGTGTGTCCGTGGTACCGATAACTTTTGAAGGGAACCTCCGATTTTGATGAAATTTGGTATGAAGGTGTAAGACCAGGTCTATTTTCATGAGTTCGCGAACCAGCATTGCCGGGTTATGGGAACGGGGTTTTATGGGGTTTTAAAGGGGTCAAAAATGGGTTTTTGGCATTTTTTGACCTCAATTTTCAAAATTCATCAATTTTAACTGAAACCAATTTAAAAGAGCTTAAAAAACGAACAATTTGGTATTTTGAATTTTTATCTTAGCATAACTGGTTACAAGGAAAATCCAAAAATGTGTTTTCCATGTCATTCTTATGGGACATCAAGGAAACCCTATATCTTGCTTATTTATTGACATAACTTAATCAAATTTTGTATGTACATTATCTAGATAGGGCTTAACTTGTAATTGCTTACAAAACCCATATGGCGGCAAACCTACATACTCATCCCCATGGGGTTTATGTGGAAAATAAAAAATTGCCATAGCTTGATACAATTTTGTGTTTACATTCACCAATTAATGATTAACTTAGATTTTCTAACAACACCCCATGTTGATTTTTTACTAAGACATGGGAAAAGAAGTGCTATGTTAAGAGCTTCAATTGTTGAATTAGCAATGAAGTTAAATGAAGACATCATACCTTGACAAAAAAATACAGACTCTTATGGCTAATCAGCTGGTTGCAATTGACAAATGTCCTGGGGTTAGACCAGTGGGAATAGGGGAAGTGCTCCGCCACATCTTAGCAAAATGCATAAATCTTGCAGCTGGTGATGAAGTCATTCAGATATGTGGTACTGATAAACTCTGTGTTGTATTAAAAGCAGGAATAGAAGGCGCAATACATTTCATGAGAGACCAGTATGAAGAAAAATGTCAAACTGAAGATGACAGATGCATGATAATGATTGATGCGGACAATGCCTTTAATAGGATCAACAGAGTCCATGCTTTATGGCCGAGGCAAGAATTAGATGGCCAAGGGCTGCAAGATTCATTTATAACACATACCAGAATAAGGCTGCACTAATTATGCCAGGAAGTAATAAAAAATTATATAGCCGGGAAGGTGTTGCACAGGGTGACCCACTATCTATGTTGTTATATGGATTAGCCACTTTACCTTTAATTTATGAATTTAAAACGATTCCAGAGACAAATCAGTTACGGTACGCAGATGATTCATCGTGCCAAGGGAAACTGTCTAATGTGATGAAGTGGTGGGAGATATTGCAAGAAATTGGTTCTAAATATGGGTAGGCCTACTATCCCCAAGCTCATAAAACCTGGTTAATAATTGGTTCTGAACCAGAAAAATTTCACCTAGCCAACACATCAGGATTAGAGATTGTAACTGGAAGTAGTTAAGGTTCATTAAGGTCCTATGATAATACCATTAAATCAATAAATGAAGGTGACCGCATTAAATATCTAGGAGTAAGCTTTTCAAACACCCTTTGCTTTGATTCCGCTTCAATTCTTAAAAAGCTGTCCAACAGCTTAGAAATTATTACAAAAAGTTTGTTGTTGAATAGTAATGAAAAACTCACCATCATAAATCAGTATATTTCTCCTACCGTTATATATCCTTTACAAAATTCAAAGTATAATCTAATTTCAAAACAGTTTCTCAGTGACGGTGATAATATTATAAGAAGTTGTATAAAAGAAGTTCTTCAACTCCCAAACGACGCACCTAACAGTTTTTTATATTCTAACAAAAACTCAAAAGGATTAAATGTAATGAAATTAGAATGGGAGACCTTCATCCAACAATTCAACAATTATAAAATTCTAGAAAGATCAAAAAATCAATACATACCTCTATCATTTTAAAGAGAAAAAGAGGAATGTTTAAACGCTCTAAATTTATCAACATCAGAATTCCCTAACATCCCAAAAGAAAAAATTTCCAGCAAGGACATTAGAAAGAAACTCCAAGAAAGGGAATTTAATTCCTGGATACAATTACCTCAAAAAGGAAAAGGAGTTTCTCTGTACAGCCAAGTTAAATCCGCCAATTTCTGGGTATTTAAAAAAGAGGGTCTTTCTGACTCAGAATGGCGCGACAGCTTAAAGATGACGTGCAATATTGCTTCAGTGAGGACAGTTCCCGGGCGCGGACCCAACACGAACCATTGCAGACACTGCAATGAGTTTGAAACTCTTACACACGTGTTGGGATCCTGCAAGCAAGGTGAACTCCTCCGCAACAAAAGGCACAACTCTGTCAGGGAAATCCTAGCAGCCGAACTCAAAAAACAAAACCTAGAAGTATATGAGGAGGTATTTTGTATTTCAGACGCTGGAAGTACTAGAAGAATAGACATATTGGCCATCAACCGTAAGAAGAATGAAGGGTGGATTATAGATCCCACGATACGATTTGAAGACTCTCTAAAACAGCCTGAGGTAGTCAATCAAGAAAAAAAAGAAATCTATGAACCAACTATCCCATTCTTCAAATCTAAATACAACATTAAAAATTTAAGTGTGATTGGTCTTATGTTTGGAGCACGAGGAACTTTAACCCCAAATTATGTGAAATTTAGAAAACAATTCAAGATTCCAAAATCAATTAACAAAATATTAGTAATTACGATTCTGAGAAATTCCGTTTATATTCTAAGAAATCATTTGTACAACAAAAATTCTTTGTAAATTGTAAAATAAAGTAAAAGAAGCTATAGTCCATACATGTAATGGTCAAATAATTCATTATAACAAAACTTTTTATTCAACATCAACTTTAGAAATCATATCAACCAAATTGATCTGTACCTATTACACTGTGTCATTCGGCAAACCATTACATGTATGGTCAGTTAACAGTTTCTGTTTTTCTCTCTTTAGGAGGATTTATTGGATGTGACCAATCAGAAAAAGATGTTTTCATAGAGAAAAAGGTAAAAAAATGGACTAATCATGGAAAAATCTGAAAAATATATGCAATCAGCACATGCTGTAGTCACAAAATCTATTCAAGGTGAATAGAATTTTTTTTCAAAGAGTTGTTGAAAGTTTAGTCCAATAGAAAATGAAATTGAAATGAACCTTTTTCCAGCTTCATTTAGATGTCATTTAAATCAAAATGAACAAAATATTCTTCATCTTCAAGTAAAAAATGGAGGAATCGGTATAAATGACCCTTCTTCTCGGAGAAATGCATTGTTCCAAGCTTCAAAGAGAAGTTGTAAATTCATTATAGACTCCCTAAAGACTAATAAAATAATATTGCAGAACACAAAAAACCCCTAGTTATGAAAAAAATAACTCAAAAGACGAGAGAAGATTTAAAGAAGAAAAAATTTTACAGTCAACTATTCAAAATCTTCCTCCAAAACAACAAAAAATCATATTGCGTGGAGCGACTAAAGTGAAGGAAAGTGGATGGTTATTATGTATGTATACCGCTAAAAAAACCAAATGCCATCAAATGCCAAAAAATGCCATCTGGCAATCCAATACATATACACCCCTGACACTCAACCATTACTGTGAAAGTGCTCCCATATTTAATGAAGTTTTTAGTGAGTAAATCAACAAAATACCTGCTAACTACTGAATACCTCAAACAACAAAATATGTAAGTCAAGTTTAATTTTAAAATGAAACAAACCAAGAACAATAAGAGAAGTAATAAGTAACAGAAAACATCCTCTAAGCTCTATAGACCACAAATGATATCACACTAAATTGATAAATAATATCATATTTAAATATAAATACAATAAAAAAAAGTAACTTACTGAGCAGAATGAACAAGACAAGGAATTTTATAATATGTAATAACATTTTAAAGTAGTAAATGAAGCCATATGGAGACAATGGAGAGCAGTACTGCTGACAGTGCTGACAGCGCACATTCCAACCCTGACCTACGGTACTTCACAACAGCCAACATTGTGGACACAGTAGCAAGCACTTCCATTACCCCACTGATAGACTAACTAGTTTTATTTGAAAATTCAAAAATAATAACACAGAGGAGCCTGACAAACCTTTTTAGAAAAAACAGTTCACCCCAGACATTTAAAATTCTACAACTGAGGGGAGCCTGACAAACCTCTTTACAAAAAAAAACAGTTCACCCTTGTCATTTAAAATTTCTATAACACAGAGGAGTATGCCAAACCTCAATATAAAAAACAGTTCACCCTTGACATTTAAAATTTCTATAACACAGAGGAGTATGCCAAACCTCAATATAAAAAACAGTTCACCCTTGACATTTAAAATTTCTATAACACAGAGGAGTATGCCAAACCTCAATATAAAAAACAGTTCACCCTTGACATTTGACTCCAAATACCCCCGTCGCAGCAGACCTGCATACTCAGCGAATTTCCAAACGATCTTGAGATATTGTATTTTCCCCATAAACACCATAATAATGGGAATGTAGGTTTGCTGCCTTGGGATGTTGTTAGAAAATGTTACTTTTGTAAAGCAATGTAATAGTTACGTTAGGTAAATGTCAAACTGTATCAATATTTGGCACTTTTTAATTTTCCCCATAAATCCCATGGGGGTGAGTATGTAGGTTTGCTGCCATATGGGTGTTGTAAGCAAATATCAGTAAAAATCCTACCTAGTGAATGTACATAACAAATATTATCAAGTTATGGTGTTCTTTTCATTTTCTCCATAAACCCCATAGGGGTGAGTACGTAGGTCTGCCGCCATATGGGTGTTGTAAGCAAATATCAGTTGAACCCTACCAAGAGAATGTATATACCAAATTTTATCAAGTTATTCCAATAAATAAGCGAGATACAGGGTTTTGTTGATTTCCCATAAGATTAACATGGAAAACCTATTTTTGGCTTTTCTCCATAACCTGTTGAGCCAAGTTAAAAATTCAAAATACTACATTATTTGTTTCTTAAGCTCTTTTAAATGGTTTCAGTTAAAATTGTTGAATTTAAAAAATTAAGGTCCAAAAATGCCAAAAACCCATTTTTGATCCCTTTGAAACCCCATAAAACCCCGTTCGCATAAGTTATGGGTTATGCTGGTTCGCGAACTCATGAAAATAGACCTAGTCTTACACCTTCATACCAAATTTCATCAAAATCGGAGGTCCCCTTCAAAAGTTATCAGTACCACGGACACATAGATATATATATTTCTATAAAACAAGTTGCCAAAGCAACTTTCCAAAATAGAACAAGGTCAGCTTGGCTTCTTTATAATTGTATGATATTTTGTATTTGATCAGTATTTTTTAAGCCTATAAGATATTTATTGTAATTATTGTATCTATTTTGGAAATAAAATTATTATTATTATTATTATATAGATATTATATATATATATATATACATATATATGAAAATGAACGAACGGTGTTTTCTCCTTCTGGGGACCTCAAAATGAAAAAGTAACATGGTCTCGGGCTTAGGTCTTACCATGGCTACTACCGTAATAGTGTATTCCTTATAGGGAAATTCGCTAAAAATGACAAAAAAACAAAGAAAAAATCTTTTAATGTGGATGACTTGGTCTTTGCAAAAGTGAGTGGTTACCCCTACTGGCCAGTAAAAATAGTCAGTATTGATGACACAACTTATAAAACTGTGACTAAATATGCAGTTCATTTTTTTTTTCTTACAAATGAAACATCCTTTGTGAATCAAAATAGTATTTGCCATTTTGCTGATAATAAAATTAAATACACTCTTGAGGGAGTTGCAAGTAAACATAAAGATAACTACAAAAAAGCATTGGTTGAAATCACTAAAACTTGGGAGAGCAAGAAACAATCCCCGCAAGCAGTTAGGCCTAGCTCCTTAAAATCCTTGAAATCTTCATCAGATTTAAATGAGAAGCTATCACTTGGTACATCAAATAAAATTCTGCCTTTAAACCCGGTCACAAGGACACCCACAAACCCTGTGACAAACAAAGTTAAAGCGAATGATGAGAAAGAACAGAATTTAAGTGAGGAAAACCAAAGCAAAATCAGTGCTGAGGGAACTAGTCCTTTGCAAGCTTCAGAGCCTGTTAAGGTCAGTCAAAACCCAGTAGTCGTTACAAATAATATTTCTCATGATCTTCTCGAGTCAAAATGGGTAACAGATGATACTGTCCAGCTTGTATTTGACATCTTAAACAACAACAACATCGCTCATAAAGATATACACTTTATTAGCCCTGCCATTACACTGGCCATCAAAACCTTAATAAACTTTGGAGAAATTCTTTTGCCTCAAAACTTAGAAAACAAAAAATATATTTTTATTCCCGTCAATGACTCTTCAAATATTCAAAACATTGGTGGATCTGGTACACACTGGAGCCTCTTACTATGGGATAAAAGTCAAGATAAGTTTTATCATTTTGACTCGTTGGGTGACCTCAACTTGCAACATGCTAAGTGCATTTTTGAAAGACTAGCAACATTTTATGATGTAACTGCTAAGCCTTCTTTTGTTAATGTCAAAACTCACCGTCAAACTAATGGAGTTGATTGTGGCATCCTGATGCTCCTGGCTGCAGACTACATTGCTTCTAGAATTTCCTCAGACCTACCATACAATCTTGATCAATGTAATTTACCCAAATTTTCCGAATCAGATATCCTCACCAAAAGAGCTAACTCGCATTATTCACTTATAGTAACCAATATGCTAAATTCAACAAAACAACATTGAAACAGCTTTTACTAAATAATATGAAGCCTGAAAATAAGGAAAAACTTTCAAACCATAGGCCCACCAACCATGCTAAGAAGACATACGCGGCTACATCTGATCAAAACAAAACAATATCGGAAAGAATCTTAATACTTGCTGATAGTCAAGGAAGAGATTTTTCTTCAAACCTCACAAAAATCTGGCCATCAAGAACAGCCGAAATAAGTTGCATATTTAAACCGAATGCTACCTCCAATGAGGTGACGAGCAATATTGAATCTTTAACAAAAACATTGACTAAAAAAGACACTTTAATCATTTTAGCAGGATCTAACGATAACCAAAGAGAGAACAAACTTATGGATTCCATAAAAAATGTGATTGATCAAACCACTCACACCAGGCTTCTTGTAGCTGGTCTGCCATACAAATATCACAACCCTGTACTGAACAATAAAGTCAGCTTCATTAATATGGAGATAGAACAACACCTCAACCTTAAACATCATGCCTCTTTCCTACCAATTATGACCTTTCTCGACGACTCTACACTAAAGATGGCCTTTACTTTAACAGGCAAGGGAAAAAGAAGATAGCCCAGATGATCCGAGATCATGTCTATCCGAAACATCAGTCTACTAATGGAAAATTAATTAAGAAAGGTGATATTGAAGTAGTTGATGGAAACATGAGCGTAATAATGGAAGATCACAAACAAGATAAAACTCTAGCCTTTGCTCATACCATATCTAGTGACCTTGGTCAAAACAGAAACATGAGCGCAGGTGTTGCTGTGCTCTTCAAAACTAAGTTTGGTAGACCCCAACAAGCTGACTTTGTGAATAGCAAGTTGACCTGTCAGACACTGAAGGAGGGAGCGAAGGTCTACAGTCTGGTGACTAAACCTCAATACTTTGGAAAGCCTACTGTAAAAGATTATAATGATGCCAGTTGACAGAACACTTTAAATCCAATAACTTAAAGACATTAGTCTGCTCGCCCATGGGTTGTGTGCGAGACGCAATCGACTTACACCACCTTGTCGCAAATCTCGTCATATTTCAAGACTGTACAGGAGCTAAAGTAAAAATAGTCTCTTATAATCAAAACTCTACTAGACTGCTGAGAAATGGGCTTTCCTACCCAGCCTTTGTACACAGGTTGAGGATGATAATTAGGAGCTATGAAGAGGATTGTCTGGGGAGTGAAGACCCAGTCTCTAAATCAATCCAACACCCGTCAGGAGGCTGGACAACACCAACATCTCCAACACTTCAGACTCCGGCTTCCCAGCCTGCAGCAACAGTAGACTTGGCCAACTTCCCACCTCTGCCCTCACCAGCACACGACCAACATCACCCTTCCAGTGAAAGTGCAGTGAGTGATATAAGTGCAAAGCGGGGTACCACACAACTGACTGACAGCCTAACACACCCTCAAAGTGATACTTTTTTGGGAGGTATGGAGAAGGACACGCCAATGACTTAATTATTATTAGTTCTGGTTCATGTAATAAACCATCCAATAACATTGAATCCACACAAGAATGTAAAGCAGCAAGCCAATTCTCTACCAATAAAAATATTTTATTCTTAAACATACAAGGTCTAAGAAATAAAATTTCAGTCTTAGAGTCCTATTTGATAAACTCAAATATTTTTGCCGTATGTTTGGTAGAACATTGGCTCTCTGAAGAGGAGGTCAAGGTATCTTTTCCTAACAACTTTTATTGCTCAAGTTTCTTTTGTAGAAAAAATAATATTAGAGGTGGTACTTTAATATTGATACATAACAACAAAAATTCTAGAAATATTGATGTTAGTAAATATTCTGAAGAACTGAATTTCGAGATTTCAGCTGTTGTTTTGGATGAATCAAAAACTATTTTAGTGACTTTGTATCACTCACCTAACGGTGATCCTTACGTATTTTTGTTAAAACTTGAACTATTTCTAAATTTTATTACTAAATGGTCAAATTATTGTATTTTAATTGGGGGAGACTTTAATTATAATTTTGAAGTAACAAAGAATCTCAAAACAGTAAGAGACCTCCTAAATTTGTTTAAACAATACAATTTTTATAATTTGAATAGTCAACCCACAAGAGGCCAAAACTGTTTAGATAACGTTTTTGTAAATAGAACAAAAGAACAGGTCTCATTCAAAAACATTTTTGATTTCCCGTTTTCTGATCATGATGAACAGAACATGACTTATAACTGGCATCATGTTTATTATAACTGTATTATAATAAACATGAATCCAATAGTATCGATCGTACAAAACTCAAAACCTAAAAACTTTGAAAACCAATTTTATTTTCCCAAAATAATGTTTCAAAAACTGACTGTAAATTTGGCTTCTTATGATTGGCTAAACATCTTGTCTAGTTTAGAAGGGAAAGCCTCTGAGGAAATATTTCAATCAATTTTTAGTATTATTATTAATAATGTAACATATTTTAAGAAACTACTGAGTCCTGATGCTAAAAAAATTAAGCCAGAGTCTAAACATAGAAACAAACAAAATTGGTACACCAATGACCTAGCAAAGATGAAAGACAAGTTATTGTTTTTGCATACATTAAGTAAATGTCCGGGAATTTCTAACTCTGATAGCATTAAACAAAAGTATGTAGAATTAAAATCTCAGTACAAGAAATTGATCAATGAGGCTAAAATGCTAAACAATGTTAAATATATTGAAAATAATACAAATAAATGTAAGGCTGCATGGAATGTAATTAAAGACAATACCATACCTAAAAGAAATGTTACCTTAAACATTGAACCTGATGTAATGAACAATTACTTTGTAGATTCAGTTAAAGAATTAAAAAAATCTATTATTGTATCTGGGTCAAATTGTACCGGTAGCAAAGTTGTTGAGAATAACATAAATTCTGAAAGGAAACAATTTTTCTGGAAAGTAGTAAAACCACAGGATATATTAAATGCAGTTAAACGTATGTCTCCCTCCAATAGTTGTGATGTCGACTGTATATCTAATAATTTGATGAAGAGTATAATTGGAAGCATTGCAGAACCTCTTGCAGTTTGCATTAACAATCTTTTAACGCAGGGAATATTTCCAGAGCAGTTGAAATTATCACGCGTTTGTCCAATTTATAAAAAGGGCCCCAGGGAGCTCCCTCAGAGTTATCGGCCAATTTCAATTATTCCAGTAGTAGGAAAATTAATTGAGATTGTAGTGCATGAGCAAGTGAGTCACTTTTTCGAGATAAATAACTTCTTTACCAACTCTCAATTTGGATTTAGAAAGGGACTCTCAACACTAAATGCTTTAGACAACTTAATAAGGTGTATCCACCAGGCTTTTGATGACAAAGACCAGGCGACTCTCTGTGACCTGAGTAAGGCTTTTGATTGTGTAGATTTTTCTCTCCTCACACATAAATTGTCTTTATATGGTTTTGACGGCTCACCCTTGAAATTTTTTGAATCCTACTTAAAAGGAGTAGGCAAATAGTCTGTGTCAATAATAAATCCTCGTGTGAAATCTTAGTCTAATGGGGAGTTCCACAGGGGTCCGTCCTGGGTCCTCTGTTATTTTTAGTCTATATTAATGATCTACCTGAAGCAATAAAATCTAAAACAATCCTTTACGCAGATGATACTACCTTTTTAAACTTTATTAATAATGTTCTGGAGTTGGAAAATCTCACCAGTGACACACTAGTGCATGCAACTGATTGGTTTATTAATAATGGACTAGTTCTGAATGAAGAAAAAACTCAAAACATAACATTTAATCTAAAACATTGTTCACAATCTGATAGTACCATTAGTAACTGCAGTAAATATGTTAAATTTTTGGGTGTAAATATCGATAGTAAATTGACTTGGGGCAATCATGTGGATTATATAAATACAAAACTATCTAGAGTAATCTATCTTTTGAGCCGTTTACACAGTGTTGTTCCAAAAGATTACATAAAGACAGCATATTTTGCCTATTTTCAATCAATTTTCAGGTATGGTTTAATTTTATGGGGTAATTGCTCAAAAGTTCAAGAAATATTGATTCTTCAGAAAAAAGCTTTGAGAATAATGTCAGGAATATATACATTGGAACATTGTAGACCACTTTTTATCCAATTAGAAATTCAAACGGTTATCAATTTGTACATTTTTGATATTGTTACTTATATTTTAAAGAACCCCAATCTAATAAAACCAAGTCATGAAATCCACAGTTATCATACAAGAGCAAAAAACCATACTTACATTAAATTTCACAGATTAAGCAAAACTATGAATAGTCATCTGGTCATTGCTTTGAAAATTTACAATTCCTTGGAAGGCTTAGTAGATAGGTACTCAGAAAAACAGTTTAAAAATAAACTGTACTCTTGGTTACTGAAAAATCCCTTTCATGATCTTGAAGAATTCTTTAAAATAAAGAACATTGCTTTTTGACATATGTCACATGTTACTATTAAGCATTTAGTATTAAGTATTGACAATTGTTAATGATTGTATAATCCTTACAACAAATAAAGATTTAGTACCAGGTTAACCGAGCCTTGCTCGTTGGTTTTAATTCAGTTTTGATATAGTGTAATTAGAGCTATTAAATTTCCCCCAACAACCAACTATACCTCTTCACAGTTAACAGCTGTTTCAAAAAGTCTGCTTAATATTAATGTGCCTTTATTTTTGTATACCTTTCGTTGTTATTTCGTTACCAAAATAGCAACCCATAAGACCAATGTTAAAAATTACGATTTTTAAACTTAAATTCAGACAAAATTCGATTTTTCCTGGGATGGAGGCCTTTTCTAAACTTATTTTTGGGCCAATACACTTTTAATTGCAAAGTTTAAGCAAAATCTGACAGCTAGATTTCGAGATCGTGGAACACACATCCCTTCAGACATTCCTCGTATTATAGTATAGGATTTATTTACTAGCAGTTACCCGGGGCACGTTGCTGTGCTCAAATTAAGTTGTTTGGATAAATAAAGCTATTTTAATAGTTTTATTTAATATAACAAAAAAAGTCAATGGAATAGAAAGTAAGGATACTAATATTATTGTAAGGCCAATAAATAAACAGGCATTTGGAAGATTTAAACCCAGAATAGTCAAAGTTTGCCTTGTATCTTTTTGATCGTAATTACAAATGCAAGAGCACCTATGTGCAAAAAGGCATGTCCATGTCAAATTTCAACCCCGGAGGCCCTAAAGTAATTTTAAAGTCCAGTGGGGCGGAGCCTTAAAGATCTTAAAAAACTATATTAGCAAAACCGTTCCCTAGTGAGTACCTATGAGCAAAGAGAATCGTCCATGTCAAATTTCAACCCCGGAGGTCTTAAAGTAATTTTGAAGTCCAGTGAGACGGAGCCCTTGAATTGCTTAAAAATTATGTTTGCAAAAACGTTTCTTAGTAAGCACCTTCGAGCAAAGAGAATCGTCTGTCAAATTTCAACCCCAGTGGCCCTAAAGTAATTTCAAAGCCCTGTGGGGTGGAGCCCTAAAGAGCTTCAAAAACTATATTTGCAAAACCGTTTCTTGGTGAGTAACTATGAGCAAAGAGGCATGTCCACGTTAAAATTCAACCCTGGTGGCCCTAAAGTAATTCTGATTTCCAGTGGGGCAGAGTCCGAAAAAGCTTCAAAAACTATATTTGCAAAACCGTTTCTTAGTGAGTACCTATGGGTAAAGAGAATCGTCCATCAAATTTCAACCCCGATGGCCCTAAAGTAATTTTGAAGTCCAGTGGGGTGGAGCCCTAAAGAGCTTAAAAATCTATTAGCAAAACCGTTTCCTAGTGAGTACCGATGAGCAAAGAGAATCGTCTATGTCAAATTTCAGCTCTGGAGGTCCTAAAGTAATTTCGATGTCCAGTGGGGTGGAGCCCTAAAGAGCTTAAAAATCTATTTGCAAAACTGTTTCCTAGTGAGTACCTATGAGCATAGAGAATTATCCTCAAATATCAACCCCAGTGGTACTAAAGTAATTTTGAAGTCCAGTGGGGTGGAGCCCTAAAGAGCTTAAACAACTAACTATATTTGCAAAACCGTTTCCTAGTGAGTACCAGTGGCGGCTCGCCCATAAGGACTCCCGGACGCCGCCCCCCCAACGCATTAATTAAAAAATATAAATAAATAATTTAACAAAAATAATATTATGAGTATATTTAACAGAATGACAATTGTATAGGTCATAAGTTGAAGATAGAAACAGATCGTACCGAAATAAATCCAAAATCGATGACGATTGTGTGTCTAATTCCATCGCGGCCGGCCGGTGCCGGAGCGGCGGACGCCGGCTACGGCGTCCTAGCGCTCTTGTAAAATCAAATGGGGACGCGCGTACGCGTGTGTCACTCACACAGGCACACACAACGGCTGCTAATGCAGCGCTCTGCCCGGCGCCCTAGGCTGCGCGCGCGACTGCTCCAGCCACTGCTACCAACCGAGCAGTGCCAAAAATGTGACTGTCAGTTCCCTCGCGATTCAGTCGTCCGTCTGGGTTCTGTTGTGCGTAATGTTGTACGTGTTGGTGTGCGTTGTGATGAAATAGTGAATTAATTAGATTTGTGTAGAAAGGTAAATGAGTGATAGTGAAATGGGCGACGTTGGAGATGAGCAACATTTACACCAGGTAAACCGTATATAGTAGGTTATAGAATGAATAAAAAAACATTGAATATTACAATTACGTTGAGGATTTCGGGGCCTCCTATGCCCAATTTAGTTATTAATCAAATACAAAATCTAACAAAAAAATTAGTTTCAATCAAAAGTGTTTAGAAATTTATACAATTTGGCCAATTGGCTCTGTGGCTGTGATGTTAAAAACTCGTTTTTCTTTTACACTTGCTTGATAATATGGGTTCAGGATCGCGCCTTAAACTGTTGGTAGTATTCCAGACATTAAACACTTGAATGACAAAGCTAAGAAATATAAAATGAATGACAAACACATTAAATGCGTGTATAGAATTTGAATTAGGCCTACTTGGAAGGATCGACATTCGATTTGCGACATTAAATGTATAGGTCTACAAAATGTTTTGAGATGCAGATGCAGATTTTCTTTTTTGATGGATTTCGTTTAGCAAAATACTCCCACATTGTGATGTGTCCTTTACAATCAATTTCAACATAAAACAATTGTTTGTATTAAGGCGTTCAAGTGCGATAACGAATTCAAAACTGAAGTAAAAATATAGAAACTCTCCTGAACTGGATCAATCCAGTGTGAACAATAGCGTACCTGAACCCACACGTAAACGCGGTTTGGAGACCGGAAACATATTGTCGCAAAGGAAGTGTGTGGACATCTTAACATCCGGGGTAGGCGACCGCTTTCAATTCCTAAAACACTTGTCCGCGGAAAAACTATTTTAGCCTGATTTGTTTCCTGATTTCAAAAACAAATGTCACAAAAAGAAGTAGGCCTATGCACTGAAACGGATTCATATCAACTGAATAAATTGTAACAATTTTTTTGACTTAAAAAAAGTCATCTATGTAGTACATAACTGATAACTCTGCAGTTATCAGTTATGTACAACAGAGATGACTCTGCGTGCAAGTGTGGAATGAATGTTGGTTCTTTGACCATATAATTTTTGGATTTCAAAACTTTTTACTCGACCGATCATTTCTATGTAAAGAACTGAGAAAAAAATGAAGTGTTATTTCCAGCAAATACCACGTCCCTTCTTGAAGGAAACAACAAGATTTTAGAAGCCCTTTGCCAATTCCTGTTATTTAGTGATATTCATATGTAGTATAACTTTTATTTGTAATGAATAATTATTAATGTTCCTTTAAATTGCATATAGTGACAAGAAAAGGACATTTTTGTCACGTAGCCAAAATAAACGAAAAAAATGTGTAAGTCACATTGTAAACAAAACTCGATCGTCTGTCACTGAATAATCAACATTAATATTGTTAAAATATTCAAATTTTTTATTTTCATACTAAAATGTTCTCCTTTATAGTTTAATAATGCTATATAATTTCTTCATATTGTGCTTTGTAGGTGAGTTTCTTACAAACAAAAAGAAATATATTATAAAATTCACAATTTGCCCACGGGCCCCCTAGTTATATGTTATAAGTTTCAAGGCTGTAAATGTATTGAATGTAATGGTTAACTTAACTTTTTTACCTTCTCTATATCATCAGATTATCAATGATGTAACATCCTATGGACAACATTTTTTCTCTATATATCACAACAAATTTACAATAAAATACTGATATATAATTATGTTAAGCTGTGTTTAGTTCTAGTAGGCGTCACGAGCCGACTAATCCAGCGGTTGGTATATGTAATTAATTTCTGCAAATGTAGGAAAACATGGAAATTAAAACAAACTGACAACATTCCTAGGTAAGACTAATGTAAATCAGCTTCCAGCTGTTTAAATTTTCAAGCTCGCCATTTCATGGCGTGGTCTAACTTCTTTCTTATTTCTGGACCAATTTTAATGTTTGAGGTGTTAAAAAAAAATTCTAATTTCGTAGTTAGTTTTGAGATAAGGTTTGAAAATTTAGATATCTAAAGGATTCAAGCGACCTTTTTAGTTGTTCCCCCCCCCCATTTGGAATGATTTGGAATACATAGCAATTTTTAACAGCTGTTGATAGAGAGATATCGTGTAACAGGAGAGCGCATGTTAAAAGTGAAATATTAGCAATTGAAATGCTACTGTAATGTCAACCCTATCAACCCAACCTGATTAATGCGGCGCATTGCGCTGCATAGGCGCTAAAAACAATTTTAAGGAATATGGTCAATAGAAAACCCACAAAACTTCCTAAATAGCAACAACAACGAAATGCATAACAGTACTTCATTTAATATGCCTGTCCACGACTAATGTGCACTCCACTCGCAAGGTGAAGGTGGTGGTAGCCGACATTCCCATTCCCCAGTAATGTATGCCGAGGCATCATCCACCCTCGAGAGGACGGCCAGTTTAATTCCTCTTATTGATCATCGCTGCGGGACGGCGGCTGTGGATGGGGGGAGGGGGTGTTATCACCTGTGGCGCTCGAACGTGACGTCATCACCGTTGCCATGGCGACCGCGCGGCGCCCGGCGACAACAGTGACGTCACAGCGGCGACGTCATCGTCGCCATGGCAACGGCGCGGCGCGGTCTCGGCTCCGTGACGTCACTCGTGGAAACAAATTTCATCGAAGGTTCTTTCTTCTTTAGATTTTAGTATTCTTGGGGTCGAATTTTTAAGTTTAGTTCAGTTTATAGTGCGTTCATTTATATTCAGTTAATGACACTCATCTATACTTATTTAATACGCTAAGGGTTTTTTTTTGTCTTGAGAACTCCTCCTCCAATTTTCAACCGATTTTCATGTTTTTGGTGTCGTTGGATAGAGGTTGGTCTGTAGTTGATTCCGCCAAAAATTGATGAGAATCGGACTGAAAATAAAGGAGCTATACAACATTTAAATCTCAAAATTTCCCATTTAAATAACATTGGGGACTATGAATAAAGCATTTGAAACATCTGTTAATAATCAGCTGTAAATACGTGTAGTTATTGGCGATTAAACATATTCACATCATTGGATTGGTCAGATGTCATTTGATTTAGAGCTAAAGTAACATTGGTACTGTATTTAAATAAATTGCTCGATTTCGAGCAATACGTATACTAGTACCACCTAAATGGATTATAAAGTACAGAAAGTTCAAAGGTGCAGTACGATAAAACAAAATGTTTAATTAATTTTAATAGCGTTAACACAATTTAAATCCGGAAACTTCGTGACCAGCAGCAGTGACTAATATATCGTATAGCTATCATAGCCAGCTATCTAAGCAGTGACTGAAACCATCCGAAGTAAAAATTGTCTTCCTAACAAAAACAGTGTTTATTTGCTATTGTTGTATCAAATATTCAAAAGATTCTTATAATTTGCTTAAATTAGGTCACACCAGAAGAGAACTTTTCGCACTTAGGGTTTCAATAACAACTTGCAAGAATTACCATCGTATTTTCGTTCTTCCTTCAGTTCTGCACTACAGTAATGCTACTGTAGTAAAAATATTACTTTAACCCCTAGTTGTGATGGCTATTTTAAAGAAAGAAAGTGAATTGTTCAAAGCAAAATAAAATCGATATTTGTGGTTCAAAACTTTTTATTTATGGAAAGTTGCAGGGTTACAATATTTAGTGTGAAAACTTTGTCCACGTTTCAAATCTTAAGAAAGTTGTTATCCAATAGCGGAGGATCCGTAATTGTCTCCTCCCCTCTAAACTCTCTTTCAGGGTTCAGCTGAAATGTATGCATCCCAGATCAATCTCCATAATTTCCTTAAATCCTTATGCTGAACCAAACTTGGATACTAATTTTTTGTCAACACTTTACAACCTTAAGGAGTCTTAAAAACTTTCTTAACCCTGGTACCCTTCAACACAGATACCTTACTTGCGATTAAACATGTAACTGATGCACTAATTAACTCTAGTGACGCAGTAACCAGCCGAGTGACGCACTTGTCGTGACGTCACCACTTCATTGTTGTCGCGGATCCGGCGTCGCCATGGCGACCGTCATGTCCCGGCCAAGCAAATGTCAACCGTGTTTTAATGTCAGCGTATCCCGTTCGGGACGGACGGTTCCTGTGACCGGTGACCCGGAGTCGCGGGTGGGGGAGGGGGAGGCAGGGTCGGCGGTGTGCGAGACCGCAAGGAGACATGCGGTTAATCCAGCGGAAATGGATGGTATAGAGATCAATAGAAACTAGCAAAGTTTCGTATTGAATATGAGTAGTGTGTTTTGGTTACCGCTGGCTCAGGTCAGCTGCCCCGGAAGCCATGCGCCGGGGCATACAGCTTCCGGTCGGTTAGAGAAGGTATCAGGGGAGGGGGAGGTACGCATAAATTAAAAGTTACTTCAAAATTGAAATTCAACTTGATAAGTGGGTTACGGAAAGTATGTCAAGGTCATCCCGAGTAAGTTTTAAAAAAGCCTATCCCGCTACCACAGGAAATAGTTCTGAGAGTCGAACTACCCGGTGATAGCGGGATAGGCGGATTTAATTTTCTTTGAACTTTATTCGTAAAAAAACAGATACAATCAATGTGCAAAAACAAATACAATCAATGTGCAATACAGGTTGAATTCTTGTGATGAAACACGGAGTTGTAAAAGCAAACGCCGACGACGAGGATGAGGTAGAGGCAGAGTCCCCAGATGACGTACTTGACGAGTTTGAAGAAACGTAATATCTCGAGTTGGTTTTGCCGTTCCAATTCCAATCGTTTAATTTCCAATTTCAATTTATCCTCTTTCATCTTTTCCTCTTCCATCCTTGTGACGAAGGAAACTTCATCCATCATATCCATCATTAGTGTTGTTATTTGGTGTTTGAAATTTTGAAACAAGTGATGTCGATAGTTCAAATGTTGGAGACGGAATGAGAAGTGAAAGCGAGGAACGTTAGTTAAACGAAGAAGCGGTGGGGGGAATTTAATTACATCGAAGCGGTGGGGGGAGTTGAATTACAACGAAGTGGTGGGGGAAGGAGGTTGCTCACCATTTGTTTCCGTACTTGCTGTCGTCGTTTCTGATTGTGGAGGTGTTAGTGGAGTAAGATTTAGCAAACTATCTTCATCAGAACTGTCAACCTTATCACAAATAGGACAGGCGTAAGTTATTTCCAGACTCATTTTAACAGTGTTGAATTTACTAACAATTTCGTGTAAAGTATTAAATATCTCTTGCAAATCTTCTTTAGAATTTACTTCGAAACTAGAATTCATTCGTGCCAACGGAGAGTTGTTCATCGTGCGAGAGTCGGTGAGTGAATGAAGATCAGTGCTTAGGAAGGAGGCTTATTTGTCGGTGAGCATGAGCTTGTTATTAAGTAAATAGCTAAGTTCCTCTTCTTCGTCTTTCAATTCAAATATCTTAGCTGAAGTAGTAGCCCTTGTTTCGTCTTCACTCGATGATGAAGAAAATCGAAACATCCTAGCTGAAGTAGTCGTTGTTTCGTCCTCACTCGATGATGAAGAATATTCACGAGGACGTAAATAGTGAACATCAAGTCTGATCCATCTCATAGGATATCTATCCATGACAGAGAGCAAATTTTGAAATATTTCCTCCAACTCTTCCCTGTCAGTTATTATATGTTGAAACTTGACGAAAGGCGATCCCATGTTGTTAGTCGGAGTGTTGGAAGTGAAATAATTTCAAAGGTGGATTCAATAAGATACAAAACTTAAACAAATGGTGGGGGGGGGGAAATCTAAAAGACTTATGGTAGGGGGAAATCTAAAAAACCAATGGTGGGGGGAAATCTCAAGGTCATCCAATTGAAGTTTTAAAAAATAGTGTAAAACCGAACTTACACATTTGATGGTTCTACAGGATCGGAATACCAATCTGATCTGTATTTACATCTCATTATCATATGTGTACTAAAATCATTTTGATGAGACTTGGTGCGTTGACAATGAGCTAGATCGAGAGGATGAAATTTGAAACATCTTTGAGGACAGCATGTATGAAAATATCTTGATTTGTAAAATTTGAAAGTTCGCAATTCCGGTGGCGGTAGTTGTTTTGTTTTGCACTTGCAGTAACAAGATCCAAAAAATTCACATTTAATGCAAGCTAACCCGTCCACCATCATTGGTCCTAAATCTGTACATTGTTGTTCACAACAGTAACGAGGTTCGTATTTGTATTTTTGTTCTTCCATGTTGACGCTGCTGTGTCCAGTGAAAGAATAAGAGCGTATAGTGTTGAATAGCGAGTTTTATGTACTACAAAAAGTGGTGGGGGGTAATTTCAAGGTCATCCAAACGAAGTTTTAAAAAATTATACCTTACTAATGTAAGGAATGTTGATACTTAAGAAGTTTATTTCTTTTTATCTTCTTCAGACTTTGTCTGTTTCTGTTTGTGTTCTTCAGACCTTTTTTCTCTCTCCGCTTTAGCCATAGCGATAAGTTCTTCAGTTGATAGTGGATGTACTTCAGGAAATTTCAAAATTAACTTAGCTTGATATCCTTCTTTAGTTAATATTTCTAAATCTTCAGTCATTTGTTCAACTGTATTGTAATCTTTTCCATAGATTTTTCCATCAAGTTCAATCATCATTCTGTATAACATCTTTAAAAATTAGGTGTTGACGCAGCGACAGTCGGGAAGCGAATGATTAGTTTTACAAAATATCACCCCACTTGACATTGATCACGTGATTCCTTAGTTCTATTTGTTAAAAGTTATTTAACATTGGTAATACTTGTGGAACTTGATGTTTTGTTGACCAGTCGGCGATGAAGATGTTGTAGGTTGTGTAGAAAGAAATACTTCATCATCGCAATATTTTGTTTTAGTAAACATCCTTACATTAGTAGCACTAACATCAACAGTTAAGTGATAACCACCGGTAAGTAAAACTCGCATTTCGTTTGTTAAATCTTCAAGTTGTTCAAAACTTGTAATGGTGTTGGTATCGTAAGATGCACACTTAACCTTTAGGGACATGTTGAAGTTTTGTATTTAGTGATAGAGAGCGAGATGTGTACGGTACGAAAGGGGAGCGTTTCATTACTTCCAGGTTTCATAACTTCCAGGTCGCTAAAATTTAATAATTATTAACAACCTCACTACTACCAGGTATCATTTCTCCCAGGTCTAATTATTTCAATACAAAATTATAAGAAATCATAACTTCCAGGCATCAAAACTTCCAGGGATCACAACTACCAGGTCTTTGATATAAATAAAGCGAGCGCCTCACTTCTACCAGGTCTCACAACTACCAGGTGTACAGTCTGAGTCAAAACCCGCATGATGCGCGTCGCGTAGGTTGCCTCGCTCACGTTGCAGGCGCTTCCGCGGCAGTCGTCACCGCTGCGCACTTCTAATCATATTTCAACTTTAGCTTGAACTTTAAATCTCTAGATCATTAAAACAAATCAGTTAACTACATTAACTTGAATTGAAGTTCAATTACAGTTTAATTGCAATATTATACATTATGAAGTTATTGACTGGGGTAATCACTTTGTCTTAGATTTCGTTAATAGTTGAAAGTATTACGATATTCATAAAAATGTTTATGAGTAGGTTTTGTGGTATGAGATTATTTGTTAGATTGTTTTTTGTTTTATTTTTTTAGAAAATAAATATTTTAAATTAAATTTGAATACGGAGCAGTAACAAGTTAGCTATTTAAAAATAGACGGGGTTTCTTTCGTTCCACATAATTAGTTTTTTTTTTACGGATTTTAACGTTTGAGGTGTCAGGTAAATTGATATAATTTATTTGCCTTTGATCCTTTACAAGAAATGGGCATTGTAATACAAAAAAATACGTCAAAATTGAAATACTTAAATACCTTTATTAATATTGCACAGAACTCAAACCACTATAATATCTAAATTACTGTTCATAAATCCAGAAGAAGAAGAAAATGGATTTGGTTACAGCCATATTATTACCTTATTTTTAAAATTGGTAAGTGTAGTGTCCAGGACTGACTGACTGAGTTTATATAAAAAATGTATACAATTTACAAGGTATGATGTTACAGTTTTAGTTAGTCGGAGCTGAGGAATGTCAAGTTTCAGACATTTTCTTGTTGAGCGTGTGTGAATTTATTGGCAATTAAATTAAAATAACGTTCGTGTAGTAGTTGATAAGAAATTGAGAGTCTGCAGTACCCCAGCCATCTTGGATTTTTAGTACCATAAGAAAAATGTTAAGTTAAAAATATTACTGTTAGGTGTCTACTTTATCTCGATAATCTTGCTTTGGATTCGCATGAATTAAAAATATGTTCACCATATTTGTATGGCGGTTCATATGACGTGGATAAATTTTCAATAAACGTACTACAAATTGTTTATCATTGTTTTAAAATGGTGTTATTAAATATTTATATTAATTTAAAATAATATAAAATATTTTATATTATTTTATATTATACTAATTTTATATCACCACAAATGAAAAATACTATATGGTAACACTTAAAATGACATCTAGTTTGAAATTTTCAGACGAAAAACAAACTCACTGTAGTGTTTTTTATTTAACATTGTTCTTATGGGACAAAATACCAAATACAAAATGCGGAGGTACTGCAGACTCTTAAGGGTATCGCTTAAGGTGCATTCACACTTAAGGCCCGTGTACACGTGGCTAGTATACTAGCAGCTAATATTTGCTATTAGCACAATCTAGGCCAATTAGCACGAATGTGCCAATCTACACGTAGCTAGTAGTATTGGCGCTAATTTTTAGCGCTAGTAAGCTGCAGAAGTAAATTCAGTGGACGCAGTTGTTAGGGTACGAACAGAACGAGTGGGTCGCGGTGGAGGTGTAGGGCGCGATGGATGCCACAAGTTGAGTCGTCGAGGTCGATGTTGACCGCACATAGCACGGAGGTCACCCGCGCTGTCAGTGTAGCTCAGACCATTGGAGAGTGATGTGTGTAGCGTGCTTATTAAATAAAATAAATAATCCTTTATTTTTAAAAGTGGACTTTATAAGTACCTTAGAGCGTCATAACTTGCGATTACCACTACATGAATGGTGATATTTACGTTGTTATACGTAGATGTTATACATTTTGTTAATATCTAATAAGAGGTACAACTTTGATAACTACCGTAAATGTTCAAAGAACAGATTTATTTATTTAGTCATGTAAAATCTATATTCTTATTTCTATAAGGGTTTCGTCTGTTACGTCCCTTTTTCTTTCGACCTACTGAACCGATTTTTAAGATTGAGGTGTCATTTTAAAGCTTAGGATATACCGCAGTGACGAATCGTAATTAAAAAGGTCATATTGTTTCGGGCTTCGCCCCCCCTCGCCTTTGATTTATTTCTAGAGGGCGCTTTAAAATGTTGACCAACTTTTATTGCAAGTTCTTTAATGTGAATTGTAATTTAACAGCTGATTACCTTCAGATGAGTTTTAAAAGCCAGATAGTAAACAAAAATAGATCTCTGTCACTTCATAACCAACATACATGTTCTTTAGGTGAGTTTCTCGCATACAGAATCATAAAATGCGCAATTTGCGCACGGGCCACCTCGTAATTACATATTGTGTTGACTACCAGTACAATAATTAAAAGAAAGGGCCACCAGGTTATTATAAACCCAAATAATACATTGTGGCAAATTGCATTTATTTATTAAAAGACTATTAATTTAAGTGTTTGAACGAGGTGGCCCGTGCGCAAATTGCGCATTTTATGATTCTGTGTGAGTGAAACTCACCTGCAGTACGTGAATGTTGATTATGAAGTGACAGAGATCTATTTTTGTTTACTATCTGGCTTTTTAAATTCATCTGAAGGTAATCAGCTGTTAAATTAAAATTCACATTGAAAAACTTACAATAAAAATTGGTCAACATTTTAAAGCGCCCTCTAGAAATAAATCAAAAGGCAGGGGGGCGAAGCTCGAAACAATATGACCTTTTTAATTACGATTCGTCACTGCGGTATATCCTAAGCTTTAAAATGACACCTCAATCTTAAAAATCGGTTCAGTAGATCAAGAGAAAAAGGGACGTAACAGACGAAACCCTTATAGAAATAAGAAGATAGATGGTTTTTGTTTATACACTCTACCGCACAATATAAAAGGCATTAGTTATCAAATATTCTCAAAGATATTTCCAAAATATTTTGTTATCATTGATAGTTCTAATTTCATCAGGGAGATTATTAAAATGGTTTAGCTCCCGCAAAACATGGTAATTTAAGGTAAATTTCAAGTCTGCGAAAATCAGATCTAAATCAATTTTTATTTCGTGTATCATAGTTTATGAAAACTTGTGCCAAATTTTTGAGTCACATTTTGTTAGAAAATGATTAATTGTTTGATAAATATACAGACTAGCTAGTGTTAAAATGTTTAAACCCCGAAAAGCTGATCTGCACGATTCTCCTCTGCCTATCTTTGCTAAGATTCATAAAGATTCCTTTGAAGATTAAATACTCGTTAAGATTAAATATCGTTGTAAACTATCTTCAAGTCTTCAAATATTAATATTAAAATATCAGGAATGTGTACAAATTTGAGAATCTCCAATATAGCTGGGTAGACAGAGAGAAAAGTTTTATCTGAGTAGATAACCACACCGCGCGTCCAGCAACGACGACGCGACGTTCTGATTCCAAGAAGTCAAGCTTGAATTACATTGTGTTACGACAATAAAAACGCACATAGTCCGATCAATAAGTCCACAATATTCCGTATTCAATTCCTTATTTTGCTTTAAACTAGATAATGTATTTTAATTATGATAAGGTAATTTTTAAAAATTTTAACTATAAATTCTTAGACAAATTATTTAAAAAATTCTTATTCAAATTGCGCACAAAAACTTTGCGTGATAGCAATAGAAATTTAATAGAATTTTTGTCATTCTTCCTATACCATACCTTGCTATGTATATAAGAACAAGGGCCGCACGGGCCACTTGCGCTCATCGTTAATTAATTGTAAATCTTCTAATAATTTCTTGAATTATGGCTATTTCTCTTAACTCTTTTGTTATAATTTATATCCGAAGTATAATAAAAAAGGGTGAGTTTTAAATGTTTATATTTGTAACAATAAAAACTGTATAACCCTGTCAAGTTTCACTTAGTTCAGACATTCTTGCCACCGTGGTTGGACAAACAACAATGGCTAGTGGCGACTAGCACTATAGATCGTCCACACACCGCTAATAACGCGTTAATTCGCTAGCGCTAGTGGTCACATGATTACCCCTTCCACTTATTAGCGCTTGTATTATCAAACATGTCAAAAGCGACTAGCAGTGAGTAACAAAATATACGTTATCCCCAAGGTCATTGTACTCCCCCCCCCCCCCCCCCCCCCCCCCCCCCCCACCCCCCCGCCTACCTGCCAAACTGACTTTCCGAATCGCGGTGACTCATCGGTGCGGGCAAATGCGTATTTCGGCCTTTGTTTAGTACTGAAGTCGTATTTTGTTGTGGAAATTGATTACTTGTAACTTACTGTATTTTTTTTTCACTTGCAGTAACGTTTAGTAAGTGTAACTTTGAGAATTAACGCCCTACTTTATATTTTAGTACCAGGTTAACCGAGCCTTGCTTGTTGGTTTGATTCAATTTTAATATTTCCACCAACAACCAACTATACCTCTTCACAGTTAACAGCTGTTTCAAAAAGTCAGCTTAACATTAATGTTCCTTAATTTTTGTATATTATATTTATTTGTTATTTCGTTACCAAAATAGCAACCCATAAGACCAATGTTAAAAATTAAAATTTTTAAACTTAAATTTAGATAAAATTTGATTTTTCCTGGGATTGAGGCTGTTTCTAAACTTCTTTTTGGGCCGAAACACTCTTAAATGCAAAGTTTAAGCAAAATCTAACCGCTAGATTTAGAGATTGTGGAACACACATCGCTTCAGACATTGCTCGTATTATAGTATAGGATATTTTTTTCTTATACTAAATACAATAATTACTCATATAATAACTCAATAATTACCTCCATTAATACGTTCACTACCTACGTCATATAAAATGCCAAAACTCAACCTCCATGCTGAACTATATTTACAATCCTCCAACGATAACACGGAATTTAAAAACCTGTAGAATATATACTAATCATAATAAATCTTAACTAGCGCAAAATTAAAAACTCAATATCCTTAAATACCCTACACATGTTGAATGTTGTAGGAATACCCTACACGCTAATGAACAATATGTGTTTCCTTCTCAAACGCTAGAAGAGAAACAGTCGCATTACCTTGACATTGTTATATGTAACTATAGAATTCTATATGTATGTAACCGATCGAATACATCCGCACCCGGGAAGGCACGTCTTTGTAATCTATCAGATACATTCCGCACTCTAATAATTGATTCCTCTATATCACGTTAGGTAATGTAATAATTGTTCTTATATTAATTGATTTACCTTGTAAAAACGAATCCCAAGTTTTCGCATTCGATGTTAAGGAAAGTTTGGAGACAAAGTAGCGTTATATTCTATGGTTTTATGGGGAAAAGTGAGCGACGTGAAAGTTATCATGTATATATCATCCATATTCTAAAACGTTTATCCTCTATTTTCACTGTTTAAATGTGACACAAACAAACTTCACCTCGTTTGTTTTTATTTGATAATGTTTGGTTAACATAGTGAATCAGTATTTGGTAATGATGGTATGAATGTAGATATTGGTAGGCCTATAACAACATTACTTAATGCTACATATATCATCCGCTACAAATAACCTTATAGCAACTGAAAATATTGTGACCCAGACGAAAAAGTACATAATACCGGAATAAACCGAGGGAGGCACCGGAAGTTCGGAGCGATAAGGACTTTGTATGAGCGCCAGGAGACATCCACCTGCGTGATTGTTCGACAAAGGGCCGGTTTTTGACCTGCTCCCGTTGGGGTGCAATAAATATATTTTCGGGGGTACGACGAAGTATCGTCGCCCGTATCCCGCCGCGGTGACGACACTATCGTACCCTGGCTAATCCGCTCTCTCACTCTTTCTCTCTCTGCTCTCTCGGCGGACACCCGAGAGAAGAAATTATGTTATTTATCTATCCTAACCAAAATCTTATGAGAAAGTTTTTTTTTTTTTTCAAATTAGAAATATAGAAACGAGTATAATTTGTTTCAGCTGCTGAACGCTAAAACGATAACTTTAATCTATGATCAGGTAATTTCACATGTAGTCAATATTATTTACTTAATCTAAACTAATAGAAATACAATGTTTAACCTTTTCAATATCCTTGTTCCTTGAAATTGTGAGCGTTTAACGATTTGTAGAACTCACTCGGTGGTCTTAAATAAAGGGTTTGGCCAAAGGAACTCGAGAAAAATAACTGTGCATGTCCAAAATGACAACTTGCCGTACAGCTGAGACCTTGGAAAGTAGTCATTTCCCAAACTGTCACCGTCAGCTGATTTTACTGACCTGTACGGAAAGTAATGTTTGTAAACATTACTTTCCGTCCAAGGTAAACAAACTTTTCCGTACAGCAACAATCAGCTGGGTTTAAAACAAATTAAATTTTGAATTCCAGCTTTGTTTACTTTGTCCAATGGCGAAGAATTTACAAAAATAATCCTCCTTTAAAACTTCCACATTTATCAATAATTGCGTCGTGATGAAAAGTATCGTTCACAACTCGTCCGGAAAGCCCATTTCCAGGCTCGATAGTGTTTTCCACGCTCGGCTTCGCCTCGCGCATCTCGCCCAGAAATGGGTCACTTTCCGGACTAGTGGTGAAATATACTATTGAAGTCAGCTGTTTGAGAATCGGATTATTAGTAAAGTTGTTGCTGTACGGGAAAAGTTTGTTGATGTCCGATAAAGAATTGTTTTCCTTGGACCGAAAGTAATGTCAATGTATACAGAACCGAATACGTAGAGACAACCCATGTTAAAAAAATTTAGTTTTGCCCCCGAAAACCAGAGGAAAATATATAGCTGATGCTAGGATTACTTCTCCTTACTGTCATTGGAAGCGCTCTTTCACCCTCTTAAATGTCAAAATAATCATATTTGTTTACAAAAAAATCAAAACAATAACAATCTTTTGTAATTATTCTAATCATCTGGTTCCATTCAACCAATCAGCTTAATCCTTACCATCTGATCCTTACCGGCAGAATTACGTATCCTTACTGACAATCCTTAATCCAATCCTTAATGACAATCCTTAATCCTTACCGTCAGAATGATATATGAGAGCAAATACTATTCGGACATTACTGTCCGTTTCAAAAAGCAATATACTCGAGTTTGGACGCTTGTCATGGATGGACCAGTTGACCTACGATTAAATATTATATACCAAAATTTAGCTTAATTAATTTCACGGTTTTTAGTATAAGTTAAAAAAAATTTTGAAATCTATTAACATTTTTTATTGCGGTCGGAACACAAAAAAACACGTTTTTCGAGCGCTTTCTAATGAAGAGTAGACTTTGACAAAATAGTAGTGGTGTGGTTCAAAGTTTCCCCCACAAAGCACTGCGCTTTGGATGATGAGCTACTGAGATACTGAGAATGACGATTGACGAAATACGTCGTGTCCGCCTCGCCACACTGCTGACTGGGAGTAGGCAGTGCCACTGGAAGCGGTGCGCGCGCTCGGACCAATATCGTCTGCAGACTACCAAGGCTGCACCGGTGCAGAGCATCTAGTTTGTCTTAAGAATAAGGCTCTAAACCTAAGAAAAATGGCTGAAAAACAAGCATCCATGCTTCACAAACTTTGAAGTTATTAATACGGTACACCGAGATATATCTTGTAGACGCAACTCATTCCCCATAAAATAATCAATGCTCTGTTACACGCCGTCTAAATATAATTTCTGGCTTTATATATTTTATGACATGTTAAACTTAATTAAAAATCGCCATTTTTACAGGCTAATAGGCTATTATAAAACAGATAACAAAATTACAAGGGTTTTCTGTTTGAACTTGGGAGTTTTGTTTTTAGAATCTAATGTAGTTAAGAATCTAAACTTAGATTCATAAATGACAAAGTTTCCAAGAAAATTTGTCAGGGCAGAATACGGGTTACATGCACAAACTGCACATTTTAAACCCTGTTGATAAAAGTTGATCAACATTTTAAGTAAAGCGACCCCCTCACATTATTTTTTTAACCTGTTTCGTCTTTTGTTTTTAGTTAGAGACTAATGCAGGTAATCAGCTGATAAATTACAATTCACATTTAAAACTCTATAATTTAGCCATGGACATGTAGCCAAAATAAACGATTAAAAAAAACATTTAAAACTCTGGTGATGAAAGTTGATCAACATTTTAAAGTGAAGGGGTAATATACAGTGTACTTAAGGAACTGTATGGATTTACAAGGACATTTTGTAAACATAGCTCATCCGTTCCTTCTTCGTAATAAAAAAATTATATAAAAACAGGGTAATTAATTTTGGATATCTAGCTACATCTTTAAATAAACAAGGATATAAGGAGTTATCTTCTCTGTGACTACGAAGCGCAAGTTCCAAGTTCCCACAATATTCACAGTTTAAAAATATACTTCATAATTCTACCTAATTTTTTGGTTGTTTTAGTTTTTTCTTTAACTGTCAAGTAGTTTAGTAACTCCAATCTTTCCCATCAAGTTTAGACTTAGCCCAATATAGTCCTCTAACACCCTTTACAATACAAGTAATCTGGTGGTGATTTTTTAAAATTGTATCCTCTTGCTGACAAAGGAAATAAGACGAATTCCAAAACTTTATTATCATACCTAGTTTAAAACTTAAACCACTAAAAAATTCCATTAACATAATAACCCTTTATGTTCTACACTTCAATCCTACTTACAAAATTTTAAGACGAGTAGGCATAATTTACATTACATATACTCTTGGGTGTTAATATTTTCTTTAGCGTTCTATTATATGAGCCGGCTTAGTAACAAGGAAGCTCATAAACTAAAAACTAAACAATAGGCATAGTTTTTACTGTATACAATTTACAGTTAGATTTTAAAAGACTATGAATTTACATTTAAATTGGTTTAAAAAATAGTCTTTTTACATTGTTTGTTTCATATTCAAATGATCATATCGGCAAATAATAACTTATTTATAGCTTACTTCATTCAAGTCATCATAGAAAACAAACAGCCAATTTTACTTGAATGTTTATGTAACATTTAAATCAACTTGAATCAAGTAACTCGACTAGTGTAAACCCGGCTTGATAACGAAAAATATAAAACAAAAATAAATAAATAATAGCGGAAGTGTATTTAACATTGGTTTTTATAGAAACAGATTTTTTTGGATATTTCATTTCATTTCCCACTTTGAAATCACCATGATCTCAGCTTTTTCGTGTTAAGAAAATTACGAAACAAGTATTTCTTTTTATGTGAGCTTACTATAACATTGGCATGTGAACTCACATTCACATTTATGAATGGTGTTGATATACTTTTATACACCTTGACAATTAATAAATGACCTAAGCACAAAGCAGGTTCCTTGTATTTATTCGTGATGATCGGCGAGCCGTGCGTTGTGGAGCTGGCTAATGCCTTCAGTCAGGATGCGGCAAACCGCACTACAACTTTTGGTTGAGACGATACCTGGAAGTTGTGAGGCCTGGAAGTTATTTCGCTCTCATTATTATTTGATTTTACACACCTGGTAGTTGTGAAACTGGAAGTTAAAATAGCTGGAAGTTATGAAGTGAATATAATTTATATTAAAATAAACAGACCTGGTAGAACTGACACCTGGAAGTTATGATATTGTAAAAATTTATTAATAAATAGCGACCTGGTAGTTGTGATCCCTGGAAGTTATGAACCCCACCCTACGAAAGGTAGTCGTAGACTGATGAATTTCACAAGTTAATTTTCACTTTTATTATCACACAAAATTGGGTCAAGGTCATCCCGTGGAATTTTTAAAAAAGCAACATATTGCTATGTATAAAGACATAACAATATGTTGCTTCTTTTAATTTTTCTTTTCTGTTTTATATCATCTTTATTGAGAAACCATTACAAACACATATATTTACAATACTATGTACAAACTAATTAGTAGAAGGTGTTACATGAATAGTTAGTTCAGTTGAGTTGTTTCCACTCGGTCCGTGTGAAACCAAATAGAGTGCGCCGGGTTGAATAACACGAAGATCTTCATTTTGTAGAAGTTGTACGAATCGTTTCGGTAGGAATATCTGAAACTTCGGTTCGTCACCAACTGTATACGGCGCCTCGCTCAATGTGCAATTAATAGCATCGCCCACTGAAGTGTCCATCTTCTTGATTGTATGTATGATATAATGTTTTTCTTCTTTTAGTTCCGAACATCTCTTCGTTGGTAAGATTGTTGACTTCGAATGAGCGTTGAATTGATCAACCAAATTCTGAAGGAAGTTCTGCGATGCCATCTTAATGTTATTGTTAATCTTGTTGTTAATAATAATGTCCGTCGGAGATGTTGTCTCTTCGGAGGTTCGAGTAATACTCATGCTGCGTCATGGTATCGCTCTCGCTTTTATTATCGATGTTACCCCCACCATTCTGTTGAAGGAAATTATTCAAGCGGTAAGCATTCTTCAAAGCGCACTGTGACCTTCGATGTTTAAAACTCTTTGATGAAATACAAAGTTCATTAAAGTAGCATTGGAAATCTCTATCCATCTTTGCATTAATCACTTCGTTAGTTGTAAATGATTGTATCCAATTAGCTTTTTCCAATCCCCTTGTGTAGATAGTTTTGAATTCTTTGCAGTAATGATTCATAATGTGCGGCATCATGTTATAATTAATAAAACCTTCATCCCATCTTAAGTTGTGAAAATGTTTGTTCAACCATTTGTTTGTAACTTTCGCTTTAGTTGTTAGTCTACTGAATGGTAATGGAGGTTTAAATAAGTAATGATAAACTACAGATGTGTTCATATCCAAAATTACTAATTCTTTGATAGTAAAGTTTCCATCATTACCTCGAAAAGCTTGAAATTCAATTATACCTCTTTTAACTTCCATTAAATGTGGCGTATTAGAAAACGAAACCCGTTTGTTCATGATGAAGTCTCATCAGCAACTGACTACATACACGATTGTTCTTCTTTAACTTCTTGCGCTTCTTCGTCGATATTAAAGTTGGTGTGATAGTTGTTCAATTGTCTCCACATATCCACTTCTTGAGGTATTCGATTAAAAATAGAAGTATCCACAGGACCGTATAAAAGTGGAACGAAAGGTTGTCTGTCCAATGTATCGATTAGATAGTCTTTGATTATTGCACTTGAAAATATTAGTTGTTTTAAATATCTGGTGACGGGACCGGTAGTACAACTTAAAGTGTAAAATTCTTCTTTTGTCAAATGTAATTTTACATCATGTCTAGTTAAATCTCTGAAGCGAACGATATGTCCTCCACGATGTTTGACTATATCAACTTCAATATTTGATTCTAATAAACTTAATCTTGTTCTTCTTCCAAATGTGTTGTTACTTAAATAACATTCCAAAAGATGTAGATGTTTCATAAATGATTCCCAAGAAGTTTCAGTAAATGAAACCATTTTATTTCCATGATTTAAAATAACAATCGGTGAGTAATCCAATGTTTTTAAAATTCCAACTGATATATTTTTCATGCATGCAGAAATGGGGTAGAAAATTCGAAGAAATACTTCTGTTAAAATATTTGTTGTAATGTTAACTTCAATCTTCTTTCTTTTTACTTCTTTTTCAACCTCTTCCTTATCTTCTTCTTCTTTCTTCTTATGTTTGTTAAACTTGAGGAATTCATCCATTTCTCGTTCAACTTGTTTTTCTATATCAGAACTATTATCATCATCAACCAGAGGTGTATTTTCTTCTCCGTTAGTAGAACTCATCTTGCGAACGATGCTTCCCATACGACGGTCGAAGATATAATGAAATTTCTACTCATTATTTTCTCGCTTTTATGTTTTTTGTTAAATCTTAAAATTTATACAATTACGTTGTACTAATTCTTCTTAAAGTACATTCTTCACAATTCCGGTTAGCGGTGTGTAAGTAACTATTTTATCGTGTAAAATTAAGCAGTATGCCGAAGTTCCATCTTCTACTGGTTCTTCAAATTCCATTTCAATTTTTATATCCACACTTGATGATTTTACCGATTCATTTTGTTTCGAACAATCGATTACAATTATCGGAGCCTTGGAATAATACTGGTCAGGTGATAATAGCGGTGTATTAGTTCTTCCATAATATGACGATTGAAATCTTGCATACATATCGTATAAAATGGAAAAACGTTTTTTGCTGAACATGACATTCAAATTGTCATATGGAAAGAATTGAGAATTTAGGAAAACCTTACAATTCTTTATTTTACAGTGATCAAATTGACCAGCATTTGCAGTGATAACATCTTTTCGCTTAGTTTGAAAACCAAGTATTATATACCTTGCTCGTTCCAAGTAAGTTTATGTCTTGACGGTCCATGTTTGTCGTTCTGTCTGAGGTAGTGTAGGATATTCATGGAATTCCCAACTTCGGAATGGCATTACAATATCACGGTCAGATTTTAACTTCCTCAATAATACGATTCTATGTTCATCGGCCAATCTTACATGAGGTACTCTCCACACAACTTTATCCAACTGTAGTTGCCATTCTAGTTTATCTTCTGTAGTCGCAGGTTCTGCAAGTATCAAGTCCTTGTTAGTTGAAGATCTGAGTAATACCAACTCTTGTTTGACATTTATTATTACTCGTTTGTAATCTTCAGCAAATCCCAAAAGCAATCGTAAAGGTACATGAAAATCAAAGTGACCGTTGGAAGCTGGTGTTATAGTGTCTTTATCAGGGGCAACCCATCCGGCGGTGACTATTGAATTCTTCTCATGCGGTGTTAATGATGTTAATCCTTTCAATGTCGTTGTTATACCAACCTTTTTTGTCGAATCAACCGTAACCCCTGATATCTTATATCTTATTTCATCAAAAAGGTATGCCATCGGGTTATTTATAAAAGGAACCGTTGAAGCAGTTTTTCCATCCAATTTAAGTACCCGTCCTTCAATGTACAAATAACTTTCACACGGTAACGTGTAAATATCTTGTTGTTGAATGGGAATCCTTATTTCATCGTTATTGTTTAATTTTGATGAAGTGTAAGGGTTGTGCGTGTGATATTCCTTCTCCCATAGTGTTTCGTCGAATGTCGGTCCTTGAGATATATCCAGGATATCCATCGTTGTTAAGTTTCAATCCAATCTTCTGTAGAAAACGAATGTTGTCCGATGTTAACTCTTCCAATGTCGAGGAGCTACTGAGCTCCCGACCCTTCCGTTGCGGTTTAAATGTTAATCCCATGTCGACTTTTATGTTGCCGCTCTGATGTGTATCCGTATAGTAATTGTTTCTCCTCTAAAGTCAACACTAACACCGTCTTGATCCAATATGTTCAGTACGATGTCTGAAATGAAACTGGTGTTTAACGGTAGGTATATTAAGTTTTGTGGCTTTTCAACAATTTTAAAACCGGGAGCTACTGTTGGATAAAATGTATGTAAAATATGCTGATTCACTCCCTCTCTATACGATCCGTGTATAATATTACACGTCACATCGATACTATTTACTTTTAATATTGTTACAGTTGTATTACCTGAATGAGTTGTTCCAGGAGTTAAGATTTTTTTTGTTGTATCTGTAAATCCAAGTAAACTGCCAATCGAATGTTCCAAGCTGACATCAATATAGTATTTCGAAGTTATTTCTGCTTTTAAAGTATTATTGTTTCCTTTAACGGTGATATTTTCTTCTCCGAGTGTTTTCTGTAGTAATTGGTTTATATCATCGATTTCATAAGCTCCAGTTGGAAATGTAATTATTTTCAATTCTGAATATTTTCCTGAAGCATCCTTAGTTTCATAATAATGTAGTAAATTGTTCTTTCCTTCCGTAACATTAGGAATTGAGTTGTAGGTAGTCAAATCAAGTAATGCCGCTTCCCATAATCTTTCTTTGGATAGATGCAATGCTGGGAACAGCGTACTTTTCAATGTGGATGAATTTCCACTCAGGGACACTGTATACGATGACATCTTAAAGCTGACTGACACTCTTCGCTAGAAACTCCAAACATAAATGTCCACATATTTCAGTATTGTCAGGTTGTTCTCTTTTATAGTTGTAAAAAATATTTTTGGAGTTTCGAAAATAATGTTGAAGTTCTTTTGGCGGTGGTAGATTGCCAAAACTGTCAAAGTAATAAACGGTTTGTCCGAGTTTTTTATAGCATACCCAATGAGTACCTGGACCATAGGTGGAATCCAAATTTACTATTCCAGTTTCATTTTTCCATATTTTAATTGGTAATTCATCTTTCATAAAAACTCCTCGAAAGAATGGTATTTTTAAACATTTTACATAATCATTTAATTGATGATTTGTTAAAGCTTTATTTGGAATTATCAATTGATTTTTCTTATTTAGTACACACGGTACGGTCTTAGGTATAAACCTGCTCCGTTTTTTACCATTGACCAAATAGAAGCTTTCTTTACTTTTGCTTTACGAGTTCTACGACGTCTCTTCCTAATGTTTCCTCCTCTTTTGGGAGCTCTTCTCTTTGCAGGTCTTCCTCTGCGACGTCGTCGTCTTCCAGCACCAAATTTAGCTTTCGTCTTCATGGCTGTAGTTACTGCCCAAGCCGATGCTTTTTCTGCAATACTTGCGTCACTTGACTTTACTCTTTGCCAAGCCTTTTCCGCTAGAATTTTATCCGCTATTGATCTATTTGTTGAATCTTTATACTTTGAATATGCTATGTCGTGTTCTTTGCAAGCTTGATCTAATTTATTAATTCCAGGATCTCCTCTTGCTAAACGTTTTGCCAACTTAGTTCCAGGTCCACAATATTGATAACCTCCGGGCAGATGTAATTCGTATGGTAAAGCGTCTATCGCTCGATTTACAACAGCACCAACAGGAATCCGTTTGAGCAGGGATAATGCAGCTGATGTTATACCACGTCCTCTCTTGCCAATGTCTTGACGACGACTGAGCGATACGGTCTTCATTATGCTGTTTTATGTAACCAACGTCTTCACTCTATGAAATACTTTATGATAATGAATCCTTTTTTTTGTGTATTCCATACTTAAATATTCACAAGCTTTACCCGGATATATCGATGATTGTATCTTTAATCCATTTTTCTCTCTTAGCACCTTCGATTTTATCGTGATTTGATTTACCAATTATATGATTATGCATATCAACAACTGCATTACCTACAAGATTCATTACATACTCTACATTAGTAGCATCTTTGTAGTCTGTTGGATTATCAAGATTTGTGATACGTTTACCATTACATGTATACACAGATGGATCGTTATTAGAGGTTGCTATAACTTGATTAATAGTAGCAACATCATTCGGAGCTATTCCTGCTGATATGTTAGATATTCTTCTATTTTTTCCATCATATAAGTTATTTATTTTATCTAAAACTATAGTTTGTTTCACAACAACACAATCATTATCATCTTTACCAGATTTTACATGGGTTAATCGTCTACCTCCACATATAAAGTTAACACCAGTAGCTGATAGTTGTGGCACTTGTGTTAAAATAACAGCATCATGTTCTTCCGTGCCTAAACTTATATTTGACAATCTTTTATTTTTTCCATCCCACTTGTTATTTTGTAGTTGTAGTAAGGTAAACTTTTCACTTCCTTGCACAAACTCATCACCTTTCTTTGACACCACCTGATTTTGTTTAACAAAATTGGATGTTCCTTTCTTCAAGCTTTCATTCATTTGTCTCACGGTAGCAGCATCCGATGGAGTTGAACCATCTTTCAGATTGGACAACACTTTTCCATGACAATCAATAACAGCACCATTATATAAAATACAATTATCTTTAATGTATTTAATATTAACACCATCACTTTCTTCTTTAGGATATCCAATATCGTTTATAGTATATTTATAGAAGGAAAATCCATCTTTTTTCTTTTCTGGTATTACAGGGTGCAAATAACGCTTATTAATTGTATCTGTATCCTCGGTTGGATCTGCCACATTAGTTATTTTATAATTTAAAGCATTGTACTTTTTTCCACTTTTAGTATTTTCCAACAGTAAAGCGTATTCCATCGCAGATAGAAAATAGCCTTTATTAACAACATCTCCATTGTTGACTGGTTTTGCAACGTTAATAACCCTGTGAGATTTTGCATCATACAGTTGGTTATTGTCGAGTTTTAAACTTGTAGATGTTTCCTCCTTTACTGTTTTTAAATTTGTTGCATCTCCATCTTCTTCTGGATCTTTAACAAACTTTAAACGTTTATTATTTATGTTATAGTCACCTTCGGGTGTTTGCGGTAATCCACTCCTTTTTCTGTTTTCTCCAACTTGCACTCCTAACGCGGAGTATCGTCCGAACTTGTCGACGCTCATGTTAGAACTGACACATTATACGCCTGTAACTCTTATATATCCGCGGACAATTATACGATTATGCCGCGATTCCTGAGTTCGTCGATCAGAGCTACCCATTCATTATTTAAACCTGTATGACCGGCTTTCATGGCTTCATGCAATAGTCTCATTCTATCAACTAATTTATTGATGTCGTTGTAGTAAATCACATTCGTATTGTATAGATTTTTCATCAATTCTTTGCCAGATGTTGAAGTATCTCCTTTACTCTTTTTACCATGTTGTTCAAGAAGTGATAAATCCATAAGTGATAAAGATTTTCTTTTCAGTGGTTGTCTCACGGCTGGTGCAGTACGTAATGTTGGCAATTTTCGTGGAGGAAACAACTTTTTTATAACGATGTTATATTTTGTTGCACGTGAACGATTAATCATTGCATCCTTTAAGTAGTTTCTTTTATGAGCGTTAGTATTTTGTAGAATCTCCTTAAAAACACTTAAATCTTTGGATGAATATCTTAGTGGTATGTTTTTAAAAATTAATTCATATAGTCCTTTTGTTCCTTTATATTTATGCTCACCAATAATGATGTAATCGTCTTGTGTTATTTCAAGCTTTGAATCGCCGATCTTTAATTCATTCCCATCAATTCTTGCTCCGTATACGTGTGATCTACTCAAATTCGGGTTTGATTTCATGTCATGTAGCATTTTCATTATATATTTTCTTCCAAGAGGTCCATGTTGTAATATATCGCTACTCAATTGAGTTAAATTTGGAATAGATTGTTCAGCTTCAGGTATTGGCTGTTCTTCTTCCTTTTCAACAATTGGTTCTTCTTCTTTTGTTTCTTCTTGCTCACTAGCACTTGTATATGAATCATCATCTTCTTCTTTTTTTAATGCTTGTACTTCTTGTTTAGAAACTGGTAGTAAAACATCTCCTTCATAACGAGGTTTACCAATAGTTTCTGATATCTGTTTTAAAGGTTCCGTAATAGGTTTAAATGTAGTCTCTAGAAATTCTTCTCTTTCACTTAAACCCATCCTCAATGCACGATTTTTCATCCTAATAGAATCACTGAGTGATTTTATTTCTTTCAATAGTTTTTCTTGATTCGCCATGTTTACACTGTGAAGTTCAATGTGTAACTAGATGTAGCACCGGTAGTTCAACGCATAAATACAAATTTATCCAACCCTATACGATATCTACCATTTTTAATATCTTCTTCCTTCATAATAACGAGAAACCCATATTTCTCATTCCATGCTTTGCCGCACATCTCTTTAAATTTCTCAAATGCCATATCCGCATTTACATGATCATTATATATATGTTTTAAATTTGTTTCATCTTGCTTGAAGATGATCAACATATTTGCATTGTCTCTTATGAGTTGTTTTGGAATCTTACTGTATGTTTGACCAATATAAATGCTATCGATATTATGATGTCTTCCCATAGCGAAGTAATTCCTTATAGTGTCGTGATTTTCACAAGACACATCATCAAAAATAAAAATAGAAAATGGTTTTGCTTCATTTGGTTGCATAATTGTTTCGCTGGCATTAAACTTGTAGAAATTCACTTCAGGTACACTTGCAAGTACTTTATCCAATAATTGATATTTTGGTTGTTGCAATGATTTTGAAAAAATGTATATATTGTTAAAGCGCGATCCTTTAGGATTTGTTATAAGGTTAAAAACAACATTAGTTTTTCCACAATTTGAAGGACCAGTTATTAGACATCTTGTCGTATTTGGTAGTAATTCACCATGTTTACCATGATTTAACTTATCATTGTCAACCGTCAATTCATCAATATTATTGATATTAAATCGATCTTTTTGTTGTACAATCTCCATCTTGTGTCAAGGTTAAACACACAATGAGCTATTAAATTACTATACCAAGTCTTTTGAAGGAATCCATGAGTCTTCACTTTTATCGAATCCTAACCACCGGACTTTAACCATATCCTTTTTCCTTTGTAAAACCTTCTCAACAAGATATACATCACCGACATTTGATTTCAACAATTCATGTCCGTAGAATCCACCTTGAAGTAATTCACCCTTGTTATCCTTTAATAAGTAAGTTTCAGGTATAGTTGGTTGCACTTTATAAACTGTAAATACTTCATTAGTCCAATTTGGTAGATATCTTTTACTAAATACACCTTTGTATTTGCTTATACGAACTTTATCGTTGACCTTAAACTTCTTTGGTTGCAACCTTTCCAATTTAGGTGTTGCATTATTTCTGATGCGTTGTAATACAACTTTAGCATTAGCACTGTTTACTTGGATAGGTTTCATTCCGATGGTACGATGATATTTGTTGTTATATTCTTTTATAAGTTGTGGTAATATGTCATACCACACGTATGATCCTCGTTTTGAAAATTGTTTGTACATCGCTCCTTTCAATGTTCTATTGAATCTTTCAATTATTGAAGCTTTAACTTCAGAATTTGTAGAATAATGATTTATTTGATATTTCTTCATCAAAGCTCCAAAGTCTTTATTAAAATATTCTTTTCCATCATCGGTCTGTAGATGTTTGATTTTGAATTTATTTCTTTGTATCGTTGTTTCCATAGCTTTAGTAACACTTTTACCAGTCTTATCCTTCAATGGTAAAGCGTCAGCTATTTTAGTAAAACAGTCTATAATTGTTAAAATATATTTAAAACCTTTGTTTAATTTACTGTGCGGTATCATTTCAATTAGATCAGCTTGATAAAGATCATTCATTCCCTTAATAATTGTACTTCTTCTGGGAAATCTTCTTCTTGCTGGTTTATGTAGTTCATTTACAATCTTGTCCTTCACACTTTCCATCTTTAGGTGTTGCTTTTACACCGCTTGTAAAAATACTGATCCGTACAATAGTTCATTCTCTTTTATATAGTTTGAATATAGGTCAAGGCCATTTTCATATTAGTGTAAAAAAGAGGAAACATAGCATTGAGCTTGCCATGTCCCCTCTTCTTTACGGAAAGGAAAAAGGAAGAAGGTAGAGGACGAAGAACAGGTTTACTGGTCGATAGGGTTCAGGGAGTAGTGGCCGAACGGTAAAGTATTAATTTTATCTTCTAAAATATGGCGCTTGTCATCTTTGTAGCTTAATGCCCACTTTGTTTGTTTGACACTAAAAAGTTGATGATTATAACTTCTAATAGTGTTGAACGTTGCAGTTGTTTCGACATCTTCAAACAAACATCTTTTATAATGTTCAAACTGTACGTTCTTCTTCAGGAAAGAGGTTTTTATTCCTTTGGCCTTTTTTGTGACTTGATGTTGATTCCTTTCGCTTATGTACAGTTGAAATGAATATAGTTTGGACATTAATGCTACAATTTCCATCATCGGTACGCCATTTGTTTCATCCTTAAATTTTCCCAATACTTTCTTGTTTCTGTCGTTGTCGTAATTTGGATGGTCCTTGGGATAATCTGAAAAGTCGAAATCATCTTTATATATAAAGGTGCGTAAATCTTCGTACATGTCATTTGTTTTAATCCAGTAAATTAGTGCATCCGTATCCATATATGCAATACCAATGTTCTCTCTTCCATAATAGTTAACCATCTTCTTATAATGAAACTCGTACATGTGTGTTTTGGAAATATCCAAGATTGACATTCCAAGATACAAAGGACGATCCATTACAACTGACTTCTTGTTCATGGAAATAACAACTAGATTTTCATTAATAATTACAGATGAACCAAAGTTTGGTTGTTGCACTAATTTCTGTAATTTTACTGGATCAGTTACCCATTTGATATCCTTATGTTTCCTTTTGTTTTCAAAAGTCTTGCCAAATATTGCGTTGTTCATTAGTTTGAAGAAATCTTTTTGAAAACTTGATGTAGCGGCGCCTCTTCTTCTTGTGTTATTGTCAATGTACGGTTTTAACCAACAAGATTGAGAAAATTGTAGTACTCGATTAATTTTTGTAATTCTCAATCCCAAGTCTAAGGCCTGTTGTATCATCCAGTAGTGTCCAACATACCTAGACTTGTTGGTTAAAGTCATCAATAATTTCGGCCATCTTCCAGTTGGAGAAACTTCAGTCTTCGGAAGAAGTGGTAAATCGTAATGTTCGTCGTGAAGATGTTCGGGATATTCAAAATCGACGTCAAATATGTAACCAGTTTCACCATGCTTCGGTATATCCATTATGTTTCCAATCGATTCTGGATCTATCCATTTTAATTATCATATGGAAGGGGATTCGACATTGCCCATCCGTATAAGTTATTTGCATCAAAATAACCCAGGAATGTTGTTGGTTTTGATGCATCATAATCGGGCAAATACTTGTTGTTCGCCTTAACATAACGTGTTACACTTTGCGTCAATCCTCCTCGAACTCCTGATTCTAACATCAACACCATATCTATATCTGTAAGAAGTTGTATTTTACAATTTGTTTCTTTTAACATGGCTTGCCACGCTAGTCCAGGCGAAGTGTACGAATGAAGAGGGTCTAATCCATATGACGCAAAACACGTATTTCTAAATTCTTCCATTACATCACATAACAAAGTCACATATAATTTAACATAGAAGTCTGAATATTCCCCCAATGTTCTAAATCCTAATTCGTTCCATACTTTGCATGCATGATCATAATCATCTTGAGATATATCCATGTCGTACAGTTTACTTTTAAATTCTTCTTTTGGAGGTAGTGATGTTTCATTAAATCTTTCTAAACTGTCTATGTAATTATATGGGAAAACACCTTTTCGAAGTACCAGATCCAGTTTGTCGCTGTTTACAATCTTCTTCGTTTCGATTAAATCTTGTTTCCTTAGGTTTTCAGAAAGTTTGGACAAACTCGACGGCAAAAATCGGTAGGAGTCCAAGAATCTTAGTTTGACGTTTCCAACTTCTTTGGAAAAACTTATAAACTTCTCTGAAGTTTCAGCTAACACATCGATTTTACCGTCGTCTCTTCCTAATTCAGGTATTATAAAATGAGCGTCGTACCCACTGAGATTATGCAGAACCACAGGGATAAATAGTGGTAAACGATAGCCCAAGTTGCATTTATTACAAGCAGCACCTCTGTAATAACCTGTGAGGTGGTCGTGATCTTTAACTTTATTATTCTCAATAGTAAAATCATTTTTGCACAAGAAACAGTGAGTCGAATTTTCATGTTGAATTTCTTCTTCTTCGTCCATCGGTTTCATTGGTACAATATCTGTATATAAGCTTTGTGTATTTCCAGCTATTGAATATAGGTGATCAAGAAATATTTTTTCCGCATTTTCACCACGATATACTAGAGGTTCTGAAGTTAATCCATATCTGTTTAAATGTTCTTCTGATAATGTTGATTTGACCATTAAACAAAAACTGTTTGGTTTGTGCATTTGATACTTTACACTTTTTCTTGCTTCACAATTTTCATCTTCAACTGGAACAAGTGTTGATTCAAAATCTGCATACACAACTAAAGGGATACGGTATTGATGATGAACTTTTTCAAATGAAACGAATGCTCTGCTTTGCGGAGGTAAAATAATCTTTGCTTCATAATTATTGTTACATAATCTTTTGTGCTCTTGTAACCATTCTCTTCCTTGTCTTCCTTCTCGTTGAAAATTAAAACATCTCTTGCAAATCAACTTTTTATTTCTATTTTTTGAAAGTTGCTTATTAACAAGAGAGTCAAATTTCTTTATGTACACATAGTGAGACACATCTCCTCGCGTTAGTAGTAGTAAATCCGTATGATCTGGTAGCTCTTCTTTTGCAATACGTAAAGGATACACTTTGTTTGAACTATCTAATGCAAAAACATTAATAGACGTGCCGGGATTTTTCTTTTCAAACTTTGATATATCTTTTGTAGAAACGGGATACGTTATTCCTTGAAAGTTGTATCTGTGTCTTGCATCTTCATATTCTTGGTTGGGTCTACATGGATTTCGTAATACAAACTTTGACGTCATAGCATAGCGAAAACATTCATTATTTTCATTTTGAACATTAATAAAAGACTTTGTATTTTCAATTCTTTTTGGCAAAGGAATATAACTAGATCCCATTAGTCCATATCCATGTTTGTGAACTCTTATATCTAATCCTTCAATGCTTGTAAGACTCCATCCGGATCCTCTTCCTTCGTGTTCCTGAAGTTTGGTTAATATTTCTTCTATACAATTTTCTACTATTGAATCAATGTCTGAACTTCCTATGATGGTTCGGTTTTTTGTTATGAATCCTCTTGGTGATAATTCTTCTTGTACATTTATAAACATAGCTTCTAGTAATAAACCAAATTTAAGAAAGTTCAATCTTTTCAATTCATCTTTTAAAGTTTTACTTATAATTGGTTTTGCTTCTTTAATAAATTCTTCTAGATTTAAGTCTTCATTTTGAATTTTATGGTGCATTATGACTTTACCAGGTAATGCAAATACTTGTAGATTTGGTAAAGTAGTTGAAGGTCCTGCTAAAATTTCATCTTGTTCTTCTTGTTCTTCTTGTTCTTCTGCGTTGTTGTGAAATAGTTCTTTATGTATTTCTAATAGAATATCATCGTTGAACGATTCCGAACATTTATCGCAACGATACATGTTTACTCTTCCAAATGTCACCGAGAAATGAAATGGGCTCTTTTGTTCCTCCTTTTATAAAGGTTCCCCCACCACTGTTTCATCTTCATCTTCATCTTCTTCACTATCCGAGGAAAATAGTCTTCTACAAACCGATTGTTCATTCGTATTTTCTATTCCAGTTGGAGTTTCAGTTTGTACTTCTTCATATTCAAACGATGACGAAGATTCTGATATTACTACACTTAAATCTTCATTCTCCACATCATTGATGCTTTCAACTTCTGATGTTATTAGATCTATATCCATATCATCTACGCTTTCTACTTGTGATGTTTCACTGATGTTATCCTCTTCTTCCATATTTAAATCTTCTAGTTGAATTTTATACAATATTTCAACAAGAGGTTTCCTTGGATAATCAGTGTTGTCCACAGGAGCCATTTCAAGTAAATGAGGAATAACTCTTTGCGATTCGGCTTATATGATATTTTGATAAGTATGTCAAGGTCATTTTAGATTAAGCGAGAACTGGGAATAGATCACTAAGCAGCATGTTATTTCATTACCACAAAGTGATCTATTCCCCATTCTCTAAGAAGTGTTCAATCAATAGCCAAAGTCCAAATCCATTTCCTTTTTTGTTTTAATTTTAATCTTTTGTTACATAGTTTATTGGTTGACTGTTTGAATTTTCAATGTGTTGTCTTATTATTTGTTCCAATTCTTCTATTTTTGCCTGTTTTATCATTAGTTCTGTACGTAATTCATTAATGTAATCAGCCGCTTTGTCCACCGTTCTTGTTCGTATTTCACCTAACATAACACCAGGAATCAATCTCTGTAGTCTGTAAAATTTAAACTTTATTCTAGACTCTCTTGCTTTAGCCATTTCCCGAAGCCTTTGTTTCTTATTGTCTTTACTTGTAGTCAAGTCCATACTCGTTACAAGTTCGCTTTCGGAATAATTCGACTATAGTAGGCTCGTCCTTTATACATTTTCCCCCACCACTTTCAATTTCCCCCCACCCTACTAATATAGGTCAAGGTCATCCAATATAACGCGAGAACGAGGAATAGAGCACTAAGTGGCATGTTAGTCCATTACCACAAAGTGATCTATTCCTCGCTCTCTATTCTACATCTAGTTTTTTTGGGTTTTGCTAATTTTTTATACTTTTTTTTGTTGTTTTTCTTTGGGAGGAAACGTGTGTGCAGATGTTACTTATGAGAATGTCCATTCTTCTTCAACTCTTCGATAGTGTCCAATAATTTTATCAAATATGCGTTGGTTTTCTGTAAAGTCTGTATTCTGCTACATCCAATTTCAATGGTAGGCACCATTAATTGTAATTTTGTCAATTCTATCTTTTCTCTCTTATATCTTACTTTCATTCTTAGGTTTTTTCTTAGTATAGCTGAAGATGGTGTTATTGGTTCGTACATACAACTTGGATATGGCTTTGACATTTTCAACACTGATGTGGAAGACACTTGCAGCTGTTGATCTTCATAGTAGTTTGGTGTTGGAGTAGTGCAAAACATCTTTGATTCTGAGTTTTGTTGGCAATCTGAAGTTGAAAATACAGGTGTTGCAGAAGGATCAGCCATCTTTCACTGTCGCCGTACAAAGTGAATTCTTCTCTAAACTTCTGCTTCTTTTATCACACTTCCCCCCACCACCGACTTATATATTCTTCCCCCCACCATAATGATACATACTTGTTTCTCAAACTTTGTACCATACTTCTAATGTGACGTCCACATCTTCCTCCTTTAAGTATTTTATGAATTCCGGGCTTCTTGATGACACGCCAGGCATATTTAGATAGCTCATCACTTTGTGATGGCTTTCTTCATTATGTATATAACAATATACTTGCATCAACTTATTTTCTTGTTCTTTTGATGATATGAAATTCGCAACTGAAATCCACTCTTCATATTTGATCTTGTAATGACGCACTTCAAATTCCATGATGTTTCTTCTAATTCCGACACAATAATAAAACTCTCTTCAGACAACCTGTCTTTATACACGTTTCCCCCACCTAGCTATCACCCCCACTATTTTCCCCCTCTCCTTTATACGTGGAATGGGTATTATGGTTTGAATGCACGATACTTAATAAATTCAAACAAACACTGTGCACAAATGTCGCAAATTTTATTACATGTTTGGAATTTCAATATTTGAGCTTTTACAAAATGAACTAACCTACCTCCATCATCTTGGAATTGTTCAAAATCTAAAACAGACGCTTTTCCACAATCATGACACATTTTTGTACCGTCTTTAAAAGTATAAGCAAGATAGATAGCAAATCCATAATTGTCTTTCTTAAATTCAATGAGCATTTCACGAATTGCTTTAGGTATTTCACACTCATTTGATCTCATGATGTAATGGTAAAGAAACCCATTATTGATAATTTCTTGTAAACACAGAACTAACAACCTATCCATCGTGTTAGACTTAAACTGATAGTCACATCTAAAACCTTTTTCTTATATGATTTTCTCCCACCACTTTTATATAGGTCAAGGTCATTGGATATCAAGCGAGAACTGGGAATAGATCACTAAGCGGCATGTTATTCCATTACCACAAAGTGATCTATTCCCCATTCTCTAAGAGGATTGTTTGATAATTTAGATTCCTAATATTTCTTTTCCTTCCTCCTCACCTTTTTGAACTGTAGTATTACCAGACATGTGTGATATTAATTTCTTCATTTCCCGATTTTCCATTTCCAATTTCTTCAATTTTAAATCTCTTGCTTCGACTTGTAGTTTTAAATACTTGATGTAACTTCCAGCCCAGTGTAGAGTTTTTAATTTTGGTGCTCCCATTGCAATTCCGGGTATTTGAAATTGTAGTCGATTGAACTCCATGTTCATATCTTGTCGGTCTTGTTTTTCCTTTTCTAGTCTTTTTAATCTTTGATTCTCCCTGAACGAAGAGGTTGGATCACAAGGAATATGACGAAACATTTTGGTCAACGATATCTTGAAGAATAAGCTTCTACGCAGAAAACCAACACATTTATGCACTTCCCCCTCCAACTTTAGGCTAGTAGTGGGGAGAATTACATTAATTTAATACTTATTTCCACTGTTACACTTGCTCCATTTTCAAAAAGGTATGTGTAAAATGGTTCTGGATACTGGTATTTTTCACGTCCTATATTTTCCTTAAGAAAGTTGAAAGCCAGTCTTTTCGAATATTCATTATGATATACTTCTCTTAAATTAACAAGAATTCCATCTTCCAGAAATTTCACTTGAATCATTGGTATTTTTCTTACATTATCTTTGTCTATCAGGGGTAGCCTGTAAGTGAATGTATTTGGTGGTAGACGTAAGGTTCTATTAAGTCGAGAACAGAATACTTTGAACATTTTTTGATCACTGATTGTAATCTCATGAATACCTATCATTTTATAGTATGAAGGTTCAAAAGGTACAGCACAAAACGTTTGTATTTGACAGTTACTTGAAGAAGATGGTGCGTTAGGATTGAACATTTTTAGTCAACAGTTTCCTGACAAATAATCTTCTACGCAAATAACCAACACATTTATGAACATTCCCCCACCAACTTTAAACTAGTGGTGGGGAGAATTTTCCCCCACCACTTCTTCAAGATTATTAATTTCAATTTGAATTACAACAAAAATATTTGATGCAAAATCCCAAAAAACCGAATATGGAACAGTCTCTTCTACATCTTGAGATTCGTTTTGCGCTTCAACCATTTCCATCATTGAAGGTTCTTGATCAATTTCTGTTACTTCCATCGCTTCTTCTACAGGATCTTGTGTTATGTCGGTTGTTTCAACTTCATCTTCTTCTTGAACTAACGTAATATTTCGTTGTTTCACAATTTCAATTAATTGTATAAAAGAAGTATCTCTAGGAGACATGCTTAACCATACATGTAGCTCCAACAAATGTTGACTTACTAATGACAAACTTCACAATTTATAGGACTTACTTAAAACAATAAAGTGGGGGGACTACCTTAGTCCAATTCGGATTCGGATTCAGAAGACAGTAAAGGTGATATGGGTGAATCCAATGATGAATCTAATATGTATATATCAATTGCTTCTTTAACTATGTCTTCGTCACTATCATTTATCATTTCTTCAAAGATTTCTTGTTCAAACTGTTCCATTTCTTCTTCACCCATCGTTGAATAATTATCAGTTTCGTTATAATTTTCCTCTATATTGTCTTCTTCCATTTCATCTGTACTAATATAAACATTTTTAACTTCAAAATAATTAACAAATGGAGTATCTTTAGACAACATATTTGTTCACCACTTCTTTTACCTCGAATAACGAACTATATATTGAGTTCTTAGTCTTATATATTCTTTTACTCCCCACTCTTTTGCACAAATATAAAAGAAGGTGGGGGGAGAGCGTTTTGTAGTTATTCTTCTCTATCTAGGTTATATTTCATTGCTAGTACATCTACTGTAATTTTCTGCTCTTCAATTTTATCGCGAATAAATATTGTCCAGGGAAATAGTTCATTAATATTGTTAATTGTTACTTTTATATCATACAAAAAGTCAATATGTCTTAGTAATGAAACAATAACAATAACTCCTATCCCATTGTTTGCCATAATTGTTTCTTCAATTTTAATGCGTAAGTTTGTTATTAAACTCCATATATTAATTTCATTAGCTATGAAACCATCAAGTCTTGTACTCATCTTGACGGTGCAAGTACAGACTAAAAACCTGGAGGTTCATAGTCCGCCTTTTATGAGTTTTAAAAAATGGTGAGGGGGAAGGAATAAGGATTGGGAGGGGATAGGGTAGGGGGTGAAGGAAGGTTTGTGTGGCGACACTAGCCACATTAGACCCACGAGCCCACTTGTTCGACAAAGTAGCCACCAATGCTAATATTATACTCGTGACACCTCAGTACATCATCCCGCCAAGTCAACATACGTTCTCTAGTATTTGATGTTACACAAAAGAACTTACTATCATGATACAGAATAGCTGATCCAATTATAATATTATATCCTAAATTTAGCCATTTGTGCGCTTCCGCAATGAATCTGTCTACCATATCAAGGGGATCTAGTTCATTGAAATAAAATGGTCTCATTTGTTCATCAAGTTCAATGTTATTTTCATTGTCATATTCACTCTCACTGCTACTATCATTTTCATTATCTTCATTTTCATTCTCTTCATTTTCACTGCTACTATCATCTTCATTCTCACTGCTACTATCATCTTCATTCTCACTACTACTATCGTAGAAATCTATCGGATCTTCTACATGTTGATGGTAAACATCAGCATATTCGGAAGGATTGAACTCTTCATTAACGTGAGGAAGCATTTTAAAACAAAATAATGCTGGCAAAGACAAAACAACAAGTGCGGCGCGTGAAAGCAGAATGAAGGAGAGAACAACGCTTGCTCCACTTATATAGCAGTATGCAAATGAGGAGACTGGCGTGGGGGGAGCGTGACGGGATTGGTTCAATTCAGTCCAGTTCATAGCGGTGTAAAAATAAAACGGAGAAGTGGATGCGGCGCATGCGCAATAACGTTAAACCAAGGTTTGAGGTTAGAACTTTCCAAGCGCAGTAGCACTAAATGGAGTAATACAGACTCGGCGCATGCGCAATAGCATGGAGTGATTCCGATCCGGAGAACTCGCCTTTCCAGGCGCAGTAGCACTAAATGGAGTAATACAGACTTGGCGCATGCGCAATAGCATGGAGTGATTCCGATCCGTATACTAGGGTTTGAGGTTAGAATTTTCCATGGAAGATGCCATGTTTAATTCAGTTTAATTAGATGGAGTCAACAACCGGTCATAACCGGCCATTAACCCGAAGGAGTGGGGGAAGGGGTGGGGGAAGGGGAAGGGGGGGATTTAATCTCCATTTTTTATTGGGGGGATTTAATCTCCATTTTTTATGGGGGGGGGGTTCCGCTTGAGTGAACACGGTTTCCGCTTGAGTGCTCATGCGGAACGGATCTTCCCACGCGATAGTCAAGGGACCAGAACCTTCCTTCTATTACTACTACACGGATATAACTGGCCGCGTAGCAGAACTTATTTCTGCTAAGTCGCATGTAAGCTAAATAGCTTACATCCCTAAATTTAAGTCTTAGGTGGCCCTGAAAAGGGCCGTTTGTCCCTATGGAGCTAAACTCACACAGGGACTTCGGTGTGTACCCACTTGTATAAAGGATTTGCGCAAATATCGCATTTATCATTTATAAGATTGAACTTGTATGCCCAATCATAACTTCCTTTGTAGGTTCCACCTTCATCTAAAAAGAGTCCGAGATTAGAATCTGTTGCAGCCAAACCGCACTCACAACACATTTGAGTTCCATCTTGGAATTTCCACCAGAAGTATTCAATGTATCCAAAGTTTTCTTTATAAAAGGAATACACAACTTCTTTTAGTGGTGGTGGAAAGTTTGCATTATTAAATGCAAATTCCAACATGTCTCTATTTGCAAGTATCTCTTGCAAGCATATGTAAATAAAGTAGTCATAGCTACGTTGTTGCGGTGGTGGCCTCTCGGATTGGAATGAAGACTGGAGTAGCGAGTGTAACGGTTAGATATAGGTAGACAACCGGTCATGACCGGCCATTCACCCGGAGGAGTGGTAGGGGAAGGAGTGGTGAGGGAAGGAGGGGGAAGGAGGGGGGATTTAATCTCCATTTTTTATGGGGGGGGATTTAATCTCCATTTTTTATGGGGGGGGGTTCCGCTTGAGTGCTCATGCGAAACGGTCATTGACCCTTCCTAACACAGAACCCTCCTTTCATTACTACTACACGGACAAAACTGGCCGCGTAGCAGAACTTATTTCTAAGTCGCAAGTAAGCTGAGTAGCTTACATGCGTAAATTCAAGTCTTAGATGGCCCTGAAAAGGGCCGTTTTTTTGCCTCATTAAGGCAAAGCTTACCAACTATGAGCTATAGCTAGGAAGCAAGGGCTTGTTTGAGGCTCGTGCCGCAATGTTGTACAAAAACGATCGAGCCACCAGTACAAATCGTCAAATCCTAGAGGTTGCTGAAATAACAAGCTGTGTTGACCTTTGTCGTCGGTCACAAAGCTTGTTATTTCTAGCACATCACCATCCTCTATGATTTGCAACATTTCTCTGAAAACCCCATCAAGAGACAGACGAGGGTTTTGGGGATCCGCGTAGATTGTTATAATTTCATCGTACTGGATCCGGTATGGAATCTCAAGCCTGTTGTTGTCACCTTCGGGTTCCGAAACCTCGTAGGTGTCAACAACGTGCTCGTGGAATACTGGTGTCTCGACCGGCGGCATCGCTGTATGGAGTCGGAATGAGAAAGCGAATGTAACTAGTAACCGTGACTGGAACGGTATAATGAGTCCCGGTAATGACCGGTTATTAACCCGAAGGAGTGGGGGAAGGAGTGGGGGAAGGGGTGGGGGAAGGGGAAGGGGAAGGGGGGGGGGTTCCGCTTGAGTGAACACGGGTTCCGCTTGAGTGCTCATGCGGAACGGATCTTCACACGCGATAATTGTTGTGTGCTAATAAAGACTAATTAACTTGCAAAACAACATGCGGAGTTTCTCTTTGAATGCTGATGATATTTCACTAAAACACCATTCCTTGCACGCTATATGAACCTACACCGGCAAAACAATGCAAGTCAGAGAGGTCATATAACTGTACAACGACCTCAGAAAAGTAGGTCACGAGACTTAGAGTGTTAAAAAATAATGGGGAGAAACACAATGCTATAACGCATTGTGTTTCTCCCCATTATTTTTTAAACAAAATTTGGAAAAGACTATGTTAATTTACTGTTTACGCCCCCACCTTGTAATACGATCCTTTTTATCCCTGAGGAGAAAGTCTTGAGAATCTAAAGTGTTAAATCTCTTCTCTTTACACAAATTGTCACAAACTTTAATTTGATATTTTTTGCCGTTACATTTTGCCAATATGTGTTGGTGGTCAACAACACTTAGAAAAAAATATCTCAAACCTTTCTTAAGCCTCTCTCCTCTGACGGATATTATTTCAGAATCGTCTTCAACAGTGAGGGTTTCTACCAGTTGTGGTTCGGAAAGATGTTTCACGACATGTACACGGCAGAAACTCTCGTTCTTAACACATTTCCTTCCACAAGCTGATCCTTTCTTAATTCCCCTAGTGAGCATTTCAGGGCAAGTAGTGGGGCGGCTAAATGCCCTACGACGCTCTTCTTTTAATAATTGGAAACGCTCTGAAGGAGCAGACCTGGGTGGTTGATTTTTAGGATAGGTGTGATCTTTAGGAACTGGAAGTGGTGGAGTAGGAGGCATTGGTGAGAGTGGAATAACAGGTGCACTTAGGTGGTGAACTAAGGTTTCGATTGACGGTTCGTTAGATCGAGGAGCTGGCTTCTGTGGTGGCGGCATGGAGTCATTTGAAGACGAAGGCGGTGAAAATATGCTGCGAGGTGCGTTATTGCTGGCCGGAGGAAAAGGAGCTCCAGAAGTCGAAGGCGTGGATTGAAGTCGATCCTTACACCAGGCAGGAACATTTTTCAGACGAAGAGTTTTCTTCACCGGAGTTGAAACCGTAGTAGAAGTTGTAGTAGTAGAAGTTGTAGTAGTAGAAGAAGTTGTAGTAGTGGAAGTCGTGGTAGAAGCCGTAGTAGAAGATGTTGTAGGCAGAGATGACATGGTTACAAGTCTTTATTCGCAGCGTAACGTCTGGAATCAGAATAAAACGTTAGCCGTAGTCGGTGCGTCTTTTATAACGGTATGCTAATGAGAAGGGTTAGCGACCGGCCGTGACCGGAAGGTGGAAGTGGAAGGGGAAGGGGAAGGGGAAAGGAAGGGGGGGGATTTAATCTCCATTTTTATGGGGGGGGGTTTCCGCTTGAGTGAACACGGTTTCCGCTTGGGTGCTCATGCGGAACGGTCGTTGACCCTTCCGAAAGTGGGTCAAGGTCGTTCAACATTTATAAAAAACCAAGGTGATGGGAACAGTAGTAACTGTTCCCACCACCCTGTTTGCCTAACGGTTCCCACTCCCAACCCACTAGTTACGTTCTGCGAGGGCCATCGATGCAATTTAGTTTGGCCCGTCCTGGTCCATCCGTAACGGGCCGGTCCGGGTCCGTCCGTAACCGTGAATTCGAAGGGAAACTGGAACAGCTAATGCAGAAACGCAACTCTAACACCCACCCAACTAATCCCACCCATCATATTCCTAAACAAAATGCAAAAACCTAGTCCGCTACCTACAATTTGCGGATGTCCCACCCCTTCTAAGTGAAGTTCAACAGAACTTCTGAATTTACAGTTAATCTACCCCCTATCATCTAGCTGTAAGGCAAAACAACAGATCATTATTAAAAACAAAATAATTTAACATAACCAAAATACCATCAATATTCTTAAAAATTAATACACCTTAAAGCTAAACACAACTTATAACTAACATCGCAATGCGCATATTAATTCTTAAAATAAGTGCACCTTACAACTAATATATACACACACACATACACACATACTACATTGCATTAAAAAACGCAACGTAGTATAAGAAGTTCATATATATATGCCTACTATATATTTGAAACCTCTTACCGAATCGCCAACGACTTTTCGCTATGAAAATTCGTTGACGACTGACGCGAAGATAGGGCTCGTATCGCTCCTCGGATTTTGAGAGGTGGGGGAAGTGGTGGGGGAGTGAAGCGCGATGGTGGGAGGAATTAGCGCATGCACGGTACGGTTATTTTCACTCCAGTACGGTCCAGTTCGCAGCGGTATGAAAGTCAAATGAGGAGTCGGAGCGAAACCAAGGTTTGAGGTTAGAACTTTCCATGGGAGCTGCCATGTTTAATTCAGTTTAACTAGATGGAGTCAACAACCGGTCATAACCGGCCATTGACCCAAAGGAGTGGGGGAAGGAGTGGGGAAAGGGGGATTTAATCTCCATTTTTATGGGGGGGATTTAATCTCCATTTTTATGGGGGGGGGTTCCGCTTGAGTGAACACGGGTTCCGCTTGGGTGCTCGTGCGGAACGGATCTTCCCACGCGATAGCCGTTATAAATGGAGATTGTTCATCGCACCGCGACCATTAATTAACTCGCATTTGCGGTGTTCACATCCTTCCTACTCATTATATATACGTTTCGCCAACTTCATTATACAAGTCTAATTGCTATTAACCTGATATTTCATTTACATTAGCACATGTCGTCCTGTTTGAATCACCTTCGCGTGCTCGACGTTATATCTCATTCATCTATCTTGTTCTCACTTCTACACGTCTGACATACTTCTTGTGATGGATACGCAATGTTTGAAATTGAAACTTTTGCGGACACAACATATATTACGAAATGATTCCAAACCATCGGTTTCAAAGACTAAAACAAATTTAACAAAAGTGAGGAAGAAATTAAGTTTTAACCCGTTATACTCGGCTAGAACTCCGCGGGTTAACGTTGACGATACTGTTATTCACAATATTTTACGTTCGATGTTACGTTTCTACAACTTCGAACTTGTTACACCTATCGACTGTGTTCAACAGGTTTTTCTATTTCATCCCCACCATTCTTTATATAAGCGCGCCCACGACAATTCCTGCTTCATTATTCTATACGCTCTTCAACTAACAACAACTCCGCTCTAGGTTACGCTACACAGAGATGGATACGAACCAGGAACAAGTACAAGTTCACGAAATATCATCTACTACCCACCCGAGAGGATTCCTCCGAGGACTTCGCCTCCACCGAATCCACAGGATCCCGTCCAAGTTTCGGATGTATCTTCGACGGCGAGGAATGATCTTGAAGCTATTCTTCGGTCGCTCGTCGGTTTCGACTGACCTGTACGACGATCGACATTAAACTGAACTCTTAGAAGTTCAGTCTTTTTTAAAACTCCCTCCGGATGACCTTGAAACAATTATCCCCTCTCCTTTTTCAACTAACTTCTACTTGTGTTCAACTGTTGAATTTCGGTTTTGAACTGACTTTTACTTTATGCGCAGGTTTGGTTCAAACGCAAACCCCAACCCCTCCCCCTAATTTAATAACCGACCGGAAGCTGTATGCCCCGGCGCATGGCTTCCGGGGCAGCTGACCTGAGCCAGCGGTAACCAAAACACACTACTATTGAGCAAGAGCATGATTGGCTTTAGGTTCAGTAAGTGGGGAACAAGATAGCCTACACTTAAAAAACTGAGTAGATCTGGGGCAATTTAGCTACTTTTGTTGTGGTCTTGGTCTTAGTTAAGCTTCATAAGCTAAAAGAATGATTGCCAGTTTTTTTTCTTCTTTTTTGGGAGAAACTGGGGATTTAAGGATATTTTCAGCTCTTGGTTTTTAAATTTATCCAATGTAAAATTATTTGTGGCCTTGGGTAGCTAGCACAAAACTTTATGACTCAGCAAACACCCCGTCACGTAAACCTGCGTACTCAACAAATGCCCAATACACTAACTTTTTTTAATCAACCAATATTTTTTGTAGGCCTAGTCTAATTTGTTACTTATAACAATAAAATATAAAGTATTTAAAGGCATTAGTTTTTTTTAACATGAAAATATTCTTCATTATTTTACTGTTATGCAAACATAGCTGTACATGATTTTTTTTTTGTAATAAAAGTGAATATTAGCCAAAGCTGCAATTCAAAAGGAATTAACTTTTTACAAAAATCTCAAAACATAGACATTACAAATGTGACAGTGACAGACAAATACAGAAGACACATGAACAGCTCATCAAGAACGAACACTATCTTTTACCTCTCGATCTGCCATTATATACTTTCCATTTGAATTAGAAAAGCATGAAACTTAGTGTGTAAGTTTGCTGCCATGGTTTCTTAAACAAATATATGATACTCCTAACCTAGTAAAAGAGAATACCAATTTTGTCAATATATCGTGGTAGCAACAAATGACTCTTCTTATATTTCACATAAGTAACATGGGAAAATTTATTTTTGCTTAATTAATATGTTTATCACATAATATAAGCGCTTTACAACCAACGGCTTGCACCATTTACATATAGATTAAACATGTTGAGATATTAATTTCCTCTCTAACCAGTTAGGCTAAGTTAATGTTTCAAAATAGGATACTAAATTGTTTGTGTTTTAAAAGTCATTTTAAATGGTTTTAGTAAAATTTTCCAAGTAAAGAATTAAGGATAAAATATGTTATATATTAACTCTTTGAAAACCCGATGAAGACCCCTTTACCCTGGTACGATCATTCAAGTTGAATGTTGTCCAATTGTTAGTTGAGCCAATGAATTTCTAATTTTAAAATAAACAGACCTAGGAAATTATTTTACAGTGAGGTAAATTTATTGTAAATTTCGTCACTTCAAGTTGGTAATAGGCTAATAAGTTAACGTTGATATCATCAAAGTAAGTTATATTTCCTTATAAGGCTAAAGAAATCTTATTTGAATTGAAAAATTCTTTCCTTTAGATTTTATTAAGTCAAAGTCTAACCCATTTGCGGGACTGCACCACAAAGCTTCCAAAACTGGTTAAATCATTAATTGTTCAGAAGTTAACATCGACCTATAGTCAATCCAATACTCCGTCCAATTTCTTGAGTTATCATCTGATGAGAAATGAATTAACTAACCTAAGCCTTGACTTTAACTTTAAGTCTTATTCTTTAACTTATACCTACACTATTTGTGAGGTCTGTTTATTGTAATTATTTTACCTCGTCTAGACTATTTTTTTTTTTTTTTTTTTTTTTTTTTTTTTTTTTGAGGGAGAGGCGGAAAAATGCATTACGCACACAGGTGGCCAGCCTGTAGTGTGGGGCTCCCCAAAAAACGGGTTTACCCACTAAAAAACCTCCTCTACTCTTTAGGAATCTAACCTGGAATTGTTTGTCACATTACGTCAGGCTAGGCCTAAATTTGGCTTACGCCCGTGGGGCTCGCTCCTTATCCAGCCGCTCGATCAAGGGATCTGGGCCACTTCGCGGTCCAGATCGGTTTTCTTTTCCAGGAGGATGCCCCGGACGAACTGTGACAAACAATCCCAGTTGCCCTCATCCTCCAAAATCTTTTGGCAGACCGAGTCCACCGAAAATACACCAAAGATTTGTGTGGCCTCCAGGCGGGGCCCTTCCCAACGGGGACAGCGGAAGAATGTGTGTTCCGCATCGTCGGGAACACCCGGGCAATAAATGCAGTCCGGTGAACCGGTCTTTCCCATCCGGTTCAGGTACGACCGAAAATAGCCGTGACCTGTGAAAAATTGGGTCAGGTAGTAGTCCACCTCCCCATGCCGCCGTTCCACCCATGGCTGGACCTGCTTGATAAGTCGCGCAGTCCATCGTCCTCGGGTGTCGTGCTCCCAGCTGTGTTGCCACTGCTGGAAGGTTCGGGAGCGCTCTTCTGTTCTTGCCGTGTCCTTGCCGATCTCGCCTTGTCTCTGATAAATCGCTTTCCTCTCCCCTGCCAAGAGCTTGACAGGGATGACTCCGGCGACCACCAGGACGGCAGGCTCGGACACTGTCCGGTAGGCGGAACACACCCGTAGCGCAGCTTGACGCTGAACCCGGGCGAGTCGCAACCTGTAGCACTCCTTATCTAGAGCGCCTGCCCACACCTCTGCCCCGTAAAGAAGCACGGACTGGACCGCGGACATCAACAGACGTCTTCTGCTGGATCGGGGACCCCCGACATTGGCCATCAGCCTACTAAGGTAAGTCACTACCTTAGCGGCCTTGTCCGCCGTACGGAAGATCTGATCCCTCCAGCTTAACTTGGTGTCCACCATAACCCCGAGGTATTTGGCGGCACGAGTTGATGTGACCACCTCCCTTCCCACTCGAAACGGGACGACGGTGTCGATCCTCTTCTTCGTGAGAATCACGATCTCCGTCTTACTGAGAGCAAGTGAGAGACCGTGATCGGACATCCAGTTGTTGACCACCCGCATAACTCGGTTCAACTTCAGTTGGGCCAGCTCAACATTGCGTGCAGCAATGAGAGCTGCGACGTCATCGGCGTACCCAACCAAAGTGGTTTCCTCAGGCATCTCGGACCTCAGGAGGCTGTCATAGGCAACGTTCCAGAGATCCGGGCCGAGTATTGAACCTTGTGCGGCACCAGAAGTGACTTCCATCGTCCGCGTTCCGTCCCTCGTGTCATAAATCAGGCTTCGAGAGCGTAGATAATCCTCGATGAGCCGCAACAGATATGCAGGAATACGAAAGGTGTTGTGAAGCGCATCCAGCATATCGACCCACCTCGCAGAGTTGAAGGCATTCTTGACATCAAGCGTAACAAGAAGCACTACTCGGCGGGAGAAATGGTTGTGGCTCTCGGCTCTCTCCACAGCTCTCTGAACTTCGGTGACAGCGTCGATCGTTGACCGTCCCTTTCTGAAGCCGTACTGACGGGGGCATAAGTCCCCGGCAGCTTCCACGGCAGAAGTCAGGCGGGAACGGATCAGCTTCTCGAACAGCTTTCCAGCCGTGTCCAACATGCAGAGAGGCCTGTGGGACGACGGCAGCTCGGGATCACCTTTGCCCTTGCTGATCAGTACAAGCCTGGCTGTTTTCCAGGGAGCCGGAAACACCCCTTCTACCAAACAGGCATTGTACATTCTCAACAACAAGTCAGCGTTGATTAAAAATGCTTTCTTTAAAGCCTCACTGGGAATCCCGTCCGGGCCAGGAGCCTTGTTGCTCTTCAGGGAGAGAACGGAGGTTTCTAGCTCCTCGAAAGTGAAGAGTGGAACGTCCTCTACCCTTCCGAAGTCAACCGGCGGTCGCTGTGGATGTTCAGGAAACAACGCAGCGACGATCCTCCCCATGGTGGCGCCCTCCATGATGGAAGGTGGAGAGCGGGCGCCGAGTTTCTGTGTTACAAGTTTGTAACCCAGGCCCCAGGGGTCGGAATCAACGTCGTCACGAAGTCTCCTCCAGCTATTCGCCTTGCTCCTGTTGATCGCCTGGCGGAGAGATTTTCTCGCAGCTTTATAGGCCTCCGACTTACGAACTCTGTCTGCGGGGATTCTCGCTCTTGTGGCGGCTCGTCTAGTTCTTAAACATGTTCTTCTGAGTTCCGCAATCTCTTCAGTCCACCAGTAAACGGGTTGTTTGTCGCGTCGGGGTTTCCTTCGCGGCATAGACTGGTCGCAGGCCGAGACGATCAGTTCCATCGTGGATGTTACTAGTGCCTCGGCCCCAGCCTCACCAGGATTCCCCTGCGCTCCCCGAGAGATGACTTCGGTGAACTTGACCACGTCCAGTTTGTTGGTGTTCCACCGGCGTGGCCCTTCCCGAGATGCGGAAACTCGACGATTTGCCTGATCATGCAGGTCAAACACGACGTATTGGTGGTCGCTACCCGTGTAGTCCTCCACAACCCTCCAGCCAGAGATCCTCGGAAGGAGCGACTCAGACGCGAAGGTGACATCGGGGATCGTGCCTCTCTGCCCGGGGCGCCGAAAAGTAGGTGTGTCGCCCTGGTTGAGGACGACAAGACCGGCCCTGGCGATGAAATCCAGGATGTATTTCCCCCGGGAGTTGGTAGAGGGCATTCCCCAATCGACGGCCCTGGCATTGAAATCGCCACCAACGACGACATGCCCGGTGGTGCCGAGAACGCACTCCTCTAGGTTATCTATCTTGTCGCGGAAGTCCTGGACGGCCTCGTTGGGTGTGAGGTAGCAACTGAAGATAGTCACGTCCCCACACCGAACCCAGACGAATCCTCGGCCGCGCCCGTGACTCCGCACCAAGACATCTCGTGTATTACGTGCCCAAAATGCAGCAGTACCGAGGCTGTCCGAGATCCAAATGTTTGGGTCTCTGTCCCGATACTGTTCGCTGATAAGGAGCGCGTCAGCACCAAGTTCTCGGGCGAGCTGATCTAGAAGGTTATCAGCTCCCCAGGATCTATGAAGGTTGGCCTGGAGGATGCGAATTACCGGCCGCTGCCTTTTGCCTGTTCAAGTGCGGCTCTGAAGGCACCGCACTGACCAGACCCGGGTAAGTGACCGAGGGCACTGGAGCCTGAATCCTTGCAGAGGAAGCAGGAGGGGCTCGAGGAACATTCCTTGCGTTTGTGGCCCTGGCTTCCACACTGGAAGCAGTTGGCACTCCTGTCGGGCCCTTTACAGTTTCGGGAGGAGTGGCCGAAACCGAGACAGCGAAAGCATCTCGAAACTACCACCCTCCGTTTGAGCCTGCAACTGACCCAACCGACTCTGAGGTGCTGAAGGCTAAGCAGCTTATTGGCGTGCTTTTCGCCCATTTCAGCAACAGCCATCCGGAGTTGACTTCGGTTGGGCTTTGTTAGCCATACCCTCACTCCATCAGCTGGTATCTCCGGGAGTGCCACCTGGATCGCACGGGTCACCTCCTCTTCGGTGGAGAGGGCATCAAGGTCCCGAATCTCGACCGAACACTTCGGTTCTAGGGCCTTGATTGAGCCTTTGTCCCCAAGTGCAGTCTTGAGGGAAGCGGCAAAACCGATCTTGTCACTCGACTTCCCCAGTTCGAGGAGGACATCCCCGTTCTGGGTTCGCCGAATAGACTTGATAACGGTGTCGGTCTCCTCCGGTTTGGCCTGCGATCTAATCTGACCCAGAACATCGGCAAAAGATCGCCCCCCTAAAGGCTTGATCAAGATTGCCTCTGTCCTGGGCTTCTTAGGCCTGGGTTGTTTAGGCTTTCTGACAGACTTGCCAGAGGCCTCCCCAACCGGTTTCGAGACTTGCGTCCGCTCCACCCTCGACGCACTTTTCGAAGCCGCCTCCGCTTGCTTCTGCCTCCTCCTTTCTTTCTTAGACAGGCGCGTCTTCCAGCCCCCCAAAGGTGTTGAGGCAGAGTTTGCTGCCAAGGCAGGATTAGCCGCCGGAGCAGGAAACTCTGCAGGAGTAGCCGCTGGAATCACGGCAGCGCCCGGGGCGGATTCAGTAGCCTGGACAGGAGATGTCTGCGATGCCGCAGTGACAAAAACCGGTCTCGGCACCGAGTCCACCTCGACAAGCTCAGGGCTTCCAGGCGAAGAACCGCTCTGCCTCTTCTTTCGCTTTCTGGCTTGAGTCTGGGACTCAGCCAGGTGAGCTTGAGGCGAAGCAGAGATGACTCGGTTCGTGACATCGCGCTCCTGCTTCACTGCCTTTAGCCTGATTTTCCGGCATTCCTCGATTTCTTCTAGAGCATCTTCGAGTTTCGGGATCCCCTCTTTTATCGCCTTGTTCACGTTCTTTTGAATTAAGAGGGCCTTGGCCATCTCCTTCAAAAGAGCTTTCATCTTCTTCAGAAGTGAGTCTTCCTCCTCGTGGGCGTCGTCCTGCTGCTGACGAAGCATTTGCAGCTCGAATGCCGCACGAAGAGGGCTCTTCCTGGGAGGAATCCCTTGGATATTGGCTAATGGTGTTGCCGGCTCGGCCACCTCCATCGCCATACCGATCTCCTCCTTCTTCTGTCCGGTTTTGGACGACGATCCGACACCACCAAGAGCCTTGAATGGCATCGGCGGGGGGGTGGTTTTAATACCCTTCGTCGGCGTTCCAGTGTTCAAGGTCGGAGACCTCTGCAGTCTTGAGCTGCGCTTAAAGGCGGCCTGCTCTATCTCATCATCGTTCGTGTTTTGCATTTTAAAATCCATACTTTTGTTTCACCAGCGCATCGTGCGGCAAGAGGCGGCCCTTCATCGGTCGAGAGCGGGTACACCCTCGGAGGTCTACCCCCCGTAGGAGATAAGACACCCCTACCCCGGGACTCCGGGGCCCGAACCTCCGTTTGCCCAGCACCGATACACAAAATGTGCCGGACGTGCTGGGGGTCGCACCGTGGCAATGCAGAGTCCGATCCCTGCATCCATGCCGCACTCCCTGACTAAGGTCCGAAGCGGCTGGCTTCTGACGACACACTGGAGGAGACCATCGGCAGTGCGAGGCACACATCAGTCCCTGCAACACAACAGGGACACTCCCAGGACCCCCCAGCATGCGCCGGTCGAAAGAAGGTGGAAAGACACCCTTGATTCGGGGTCGAAAACAAGAAGGTGAGCAAGGTTAGCTCAGGAAAGAATAAAGACGGTGAGCTAAGACCTGAAAGATGAGAAGAAAGGCCCTAGCTCGGGAAGAACTGTGAGGAGGGTCTCACAGCTTGGCTCAGGTACCCCGGGGTTGCCAAGAAACACCCGTACAGTGGAAAGCCCACTGCCCCTGAGGGAACCTCGTCTAGACTATGTTATCATAAATGCAGTTAGTAATAAACGCTTTATAACTTAGTGTTCAAGAGAACCATCATATAAGCTAATTGTTGTCTAAACAAAAGTGAAAAATAACCCGAACTAGGCAGCTCTTTTAAAGGTATTATATACAAATACTGCAGAAAAGACTTACCTGGCTTTTCATGGTGGTAGAAACTCCAAAAATAAATTGTCCAAGAACACAAAACTGAATAACGTCAAGATCAACGTCTGGCTAGTTCAGACCGGTTCAGACCACCAAATACTGAGCAAAATGGCGAATTTCGTTGTGGAATTCGGGCAGAACGGAATTATGGGTAGGATGCAAATTTTCAACAAGCTATCTGCAAACCAACTGCAAACCTTCCAAAAACCATCTGCAAACTATTAGCGAACGATTTGCAAACAAATTACAAACCAATCGCAAACTATGCACATTATGTGCAAACGATCTAAATATCCGTTTGAAAACTATCTGTAAATCATTTGCAAACAACATGCAAATTTTCTGTGAATTATATTCAAATTATTAGTTAATTTAAATTCGCAAACAAAATGAAAATTTTCAACAAACTTTCAAAATGTTTGCAAACAAAAGTTTTCACATGCAAATTTTTTAAACATTTTCTGTAAATTAATTTTAGAAAATTTTAATTTAAAAACCAATGAAAACCAAATGCAAATTTGCAGATAGTTTTCATGCTATCTGGGTGTATGCCTTCGAGTAAAGTCATGTCAACAACTAAAGTTTGTCGATTGCATGTTTATAAAAGTTTATAATGTTGTTTATTTATTCCTGCCAATTTGTTTAGTGTTTTAATTTATTCATAAGACGAAACTAATGACATGTAACTGTTAAATGGTGAATAAATTATTGATTATTGATTCTAGAGCTGTAACTTTGAAAATTCACTGGGATTCCGTACAGTGGTAACGTGCTGTGGGGATTGTGGTGCCAATTTGTGGGAAACATTCAGAGTTTTGACGAACGAATCACAGATCACTAGTTCTGAATTCCACCAATACAGGCGCAAGGCACAGATATGTTAAAACGGCTGCAACCATTGTACCTATTCAAAACACGCTCTTTTCATTAATATAACAATTAAATTTGGCTTCTTACAAACAGTTCAGCGACACTTTCTTTCTTAAATATTGTGCCAAAATTCCAAGTTTGTTAAAACTTATGGTATTTCACTGCAAAGTGACACACCTTCTGTTGAAGTTTTTTTTCAATAAATTAATAACAATTTAAAGTGTTTTTGTAACACTTAGTATGAAAATTATAAACGTTCAATTTAGTATTAACATGTAAACAGTGATGTAACTTCGGAATCACTCAGTGTTTTTAACAACTCACAGAGACCTAGGATGACCATAAGTTCTCTGAAACACTAAGTGCCGTGGTCACACTAGACGGGCTATGGCCCACTTACGCTAAATGACGTCCACTTAGTGGTTTAGAACCGTGTCCATGGTGAAACTTCAGTGAGCTTTTAAGTAGTTTAATGCAGTAGATAAACTACTTAAATTTATTTACAAAATATTTTATGGTAAGCGCTATTGTTAATTTTAAACATGAGTTACATTTTTTAAAGTATTTTCTGTTCGTGTAAAAATAATATACCCTTGACATTAATTAAAAAATCTGTTAGTCAGTGTGGTTTATTTTAGTTATAAAGTTAAATTTAACTGACATATTATAATGACTGAAGTTTGTAGACTATACAATGATTTTTGTCAGTGAATAGTCAAAATTGATCCTTTACAGTGTAAAATATTTTATTTTTAAGTCTCGCATGTGGGTTGTTATCTAGATACAGTTTTATTCACTTTACCTCATAGATCACTTTACCAATCATTGTCCTAAGATTCAGTGAATCAATAAAGTATTTGAAATTGAAGTGTTGTTTCCTTTATTTGCTTGAATGATAAAACGGGAGAGATAACCTTTCTCGCCTGGAAATACTTCCGAATGGAAACAACAATGACCACATTTAGGTATGGTAAGGTTTGGTTAGGATAGATGATGAGTTACCACACGGATCGGTTGAGTCTTAATTTACAAAACAAATACTATCTAGAGGAAACTTATAATAGGAGAAGAAGTTTTTAAGAGGTGGCTAAAGGGCCGCTCTCACAATGTCATGCAGTGTTTCACCTGCTCCCATTTTGCGTCTTTGGTCACGCCACATAAGTTGACGAATGGCCAAAAACAGCTGGGTAGGGCGATTGGAGGAGAGGGGGTACTTTTCCAAAAACATCGAGCTTACGTTACATGCAATTTTTTATAGAACAGCTGATTATCCAATCATTTTAACTGAATAGTAGTGAAAATTCATTCGTCAAGTTACGTGGCGGGGGTTTAGTCCGATAAAGGTGGGCAGGGGTTTTCAATGAAAGATATATACTTGGGTTATTTTACCTATTTTTTTTTAATATTTTGAATCCATATCAAGTTATAAAGGATCTAAGTGGGATCAACTTTAACCCATTACAGCTCAATATGAATTTAAAACATAAAAAAGCAGGTCAAATAGCCTAAGCCTTTGTTTTTCCTTTAACATTAGTCCCACTTTTATCGAACCTAGAATAAAGGTGGAAAATTGGAGCAGGTGAAATACTGCACGATGAATAATTTTTGACCCGCGAGACCAATGTAGGCCTAAACAGAACCAAATAAGTAGGGACATCCCATGTTAAAAAATTTTAGTTTTGCCTCTGAAAACCAGAGTAAAATAAAGCGCTGATGCTAGGATTACTTCTCCTTAGTGTCACAGGAAGCGCTATTTCTACCTCTTAAATGTCAAAATGAGTGTATTTGTTTACAAAAAAATCGAAACAGTAACAAACGTCTGTAAGGTTATTCTAGCCATCTGTTTCCATTCAACCAATCAGAAATAATACTTACCATCTTGGTGGTGCTATCTGTGTTTCGGGGGCGGTGTTCTCACTTCCCCATAAGGATGTCCCTACTTATTCGGTTCTGTATACATTGGCGAGACCCCCGGTAGTGACAGCCTTAGCCGCTGAAACTGCTGGGCGCGCAGGCTATGAACGTATCCAATTATCCAATCCAATGTTTTTATTACAAGGCCTACTTTCCACGGCCAAATCGCCTCCCTCACCATCATCTACCTGAATCTTGCCTTTCACACGTGCTGAAGTGCAGCAGCTTTTTTTATCCTCAATATGTTTTACACAGGATACTAGATATTGTTTCTCGCCCAACAATGCGAAACGTATTCAGGTAGTTTCAGCAACGTTCACCAGGACTGACCCTTTGGCCCCCTGTTAACGAACAAATACTACAGTACATATATATTTTGGTGTATATCCTTTGAAAGAATTACACAGCTAAGTTTGAATTATAACTTAATAAGCTTCAGCTTAGTGAAGTTGATAAACATCTGAGGCAAACAATTGATAAACTTTGCGGTTTGTTGCTTGGTTTCAGTAAATGCCCAACTTACCTGGGGCCATGGTAATATTACTGTAACGAGCTCGCAGCTTTCAACAATGCAATCTAAATGTTCCGCAGTGAACATGTGGCATATTAATTACATACTTGTGCTGTAACTGATTTCGGTCTCTGGAGTGTTCGCTTTTGTTACTAACGTAACTTCCCTTTCTTGTGTAGACATATTGAATTACTAGTCCGACTTAAATATTAACTATTTTAACCCCTTGATATTTCAAATAATTTACTTCAAATTCTCTGAGTGGCCAGTCTTGGAAAACGGTGGTTTTTCAAACAATGCGTTTCAAATTCAAGGACGGATTTCAAATGATTATTACTGAAAATCAGTAATTAATCAAGATTAATTTATAATTATTTAGTAGAGCAAAGAAGGCAGGTTTAGTGGTGTGGTTAAACTAATCTTCTGTTAAAATTTGTGAATATTAGTACATTTTATTTCCAATTTACCCGACACTTGGAGTAGGCTTACTGAGAATTGCACATTTTGGTCCCAACACAAAAGCTCTCATCGTAAGCAGATTACCCATTCTTAGTCCCTTAAAGCAGCCAAAACTCCAGTTCTCTCGTAAGCCTATGAAAGCCCCAAAACGCTTTGTCCTCGAAATTTAAATCAGTATTCCTAATTACGTCAACATGGTTTTTATTTAGTTAACAATTAAAATAATGCTATTATACTTGTACGCGTAAAAGAATGAAATCTTTTTTTTTACACATTGTACCAAAGAAACAAATCTTTTGATGTTTTTACTTCAATTTAAAAGCAGACAATATGAAACCTCATATCAAGAAAACACAATATTGTACGCGAGCTCGATCGGCGTAGAAATGGAAAAATAGCTCCTTGACATCAAAAAGAGGGATTACGAACTGAAATTTATGCCTTTGATTCATATAGATTCCTTTATTATAAGTTTTATTTACATTTTTTATTAAAAAAGTTTCTTACTACATTTATCTTAATATCCAAGAATTATTTCTTTGAATGGACCTATAGATAAGTCATACCCTACTTATATTCGAATAAAACGAGTGATGCAAAACCAAACAGTGGAATAATTCTATCCTGATAACCTATAACTATTTGTATGCACTAAATTACAAATCTTTGGTGAATTACTCATTAGCGCTTTAAAAGGACTAGAAATCACCTAATGGCAGAAATTCGACTACAATTTCCGTAGACCTGTACAAAATTTCTATATAAAATATTTAACCTGTGAAACCTCTGTTCATCCTTATTTGCTAGCATCTTTTGTTCCAACAGCTGTCTAATGATTCAATCAATCACCCTTCTTCCATAAGATTAACATTGAAATTGTGAAAGCCTGTAGGGCGTAAACCTGGGGGCCGATGAGAATTAAAATGGGAATCTGCTCATCTACCGTCTACCTTTCTAATGGTATGCGCGGATTTCTCCTACGATACACATGAGCTGAGAAAAAAAGGAGGAAAAGAAACATGCTTGCCCATTAATATAGAGATATATATTATAAAATATTGATATGAATAGTATTTAAGGTTTCTTTAATGAATTAAATATAAATAATTAATACTGTGTGACTGCAAAATGAGAATATTTTAAAATCGCTTTATAATTTTTAAAATGTTAATTATTTTACATCAAAACCAGTATTGAACCAGTTATTGAATATGTGTTCTGTATATTATAGGACTACACGAGGTACAGTCAACGGTAGTATTACAGTTATTTAAAAACTTATAATGTTAATACTGTAAAATGCATAATATGATTAGTGTAATTGACAAGAGTTTAAAATGCTCTCGAAAATTTGTGTTTGATAAACAAGTGAAAATATGAGTACTCTACAGAAAGTAAGTTCCATTTTTTCTTGTGAAGTTTCTGATACCTGGTTCTTGGCACCAGATTATAGTTAAACGGTTCTTCGATTTGAACTACATTAAAGCCTAGAGAGCAACAATGCTGACATCTGTGACTTGCAGATAACCCTGACCATCCGGCATGTCTCTACCTAAATCCTTTAATTAAGATATGAACTAACCTTATTTTTCTGAATAGTCCTCGTAATTAAAATCAATTAATTCTTGTTAAATTCATATCGGTATATAATTTAATTTTCAGGCGATAAGATAATGGCGAGTGGTTTCAAAGTAGAAAAAACTAAACAAATTGGACCAGTTTGATTTTTTTTGTTTGTTGAAAACTACTACCGAAAACAGATTTACATCTTGACAATTCTACCTTGATTCAATACAAGTTCATAGCAATATTACATTCCCACAAGATTGTGTTGTAGTCAACTGCGTAAGCCGAAACTTTGTGATATCTATTGGTGCTTGGAACATGCTACAACTGAATATAGGCACACAATTGCAATCTACATCGTCGTACCGGGTTTTTCTTATATGGATGATTTTGAAGATAGGTTTTATATAAATTAAATACCTAAAAACCGTTGTATCCATGATTGTAATACATATTTTGTTTGACGATTTTTAGCTATTTCATGAAAGTAAACAAAAAAATAGGCATCCACGATCTTGTTTTACTGTAACAAATTTTCTCTGGGGAAAATTTGAAAGACGGGATATTCTTTACCATGACACATTGGTGAATGTACGTTGTAATAAAACTATTAAGTATAAGTATGTTTGAGAAATGTATTTTAAGATAGATTGAGTCTTAATCTTTCTTATTGGATCCTAAATTTAATTTAATTTTAGTTGCAATAAAACCTATATTAACATTTTAGCTCACTAAAAAGATTCTTTTTAAACACAATTCAATTGAGTAATTTGAAAAAATAATACATTTTTAACAATAGAAATCATACAGTTTGGTTGGCTATATTTTTATAATTAAGAATATTTCATAACTGTTAAAAAGTCATTACATGAAATTGTTTCAGTGGAGCTAAATTCATTTAGCAGACATTACCGTAGCACTTACACCACATAGCTACCTAGTTTGACGATGAAACATTAAACAGGCATGCCGTTGCTCTCTACACATTTCAAATTCTCTAAGTGCTCCACATGAAAGGGATGGTGGTATGTGTTTAGTGTAAGCTGAAGCCTCGACACAAATATCAAACAACCGTCTTACTAAGCTATGTATACCAAACAACTAAACTAGACTGGTATTTGTTTTTGGTGTTAACATAGTGCGTCTACGAGACATAATTAAATGATAGTGAATGTATAAAGTGTCAACAACTTCATATTACAAATGGGTTGCAAATACTATGATTTATCTTTTATCAACTTAAAAACAATTTAAGCCATTCCTAGGCACTAACTAATGATTGGTATAATATTAAATAACGATAATAAAAGTTGGATTGAATGATTTTCCATATGTCAACCTTTGATAGGAATAGAACCACTAAACATTGCAGTATATGTTACTAGAAAGGAATTCAATTTGATTTTTATATTATTGTTATTCCAGGTCAAATGTACCAAACAATTAAATAGAAATTTGCTGTGCAATGACAACTTACAAACTGTGTATATACCTAGGCCTACACGTTTTTATATTGTGCAATAATGGTGTCTTGAAAAAATAGGCCTACTTATATTTTAAATTTAATTATTGTATTTTAGAAGTTTAAGGAATCATGGTATTCAGGTTGAAATGTTAAATGGAAGTTAATATACACGGCTCCCTCAAGAAATGTTAATCCTCGATAACCAAATCCAATTAAGACGTTCATATAAGATTATTATGTCACAGGAACAATATACGGGTTTCACGAAAGGAAACGTCAGAAAGACGTAGACGTCGTTTTAAAATTAAACCTTAAACCTCTTGTAATGAGCAAGACACCTGCTTCCCTATTTGAATACCTACAGTAACGATATGTAACACGATATTAAAATCACTTCAGTTATTCTTAATAAATGGCTCATTCTATGTAGAATCTGTTAATTCTGGATATAATGTTTCTTCTCTAACCTCTCCTCCATATGAACTTCGTTTTAAATCGATTAATATGTCGTTCCAGCATGGATTATAGAGTACGAGTTATTAAAGACAAAGACTTTGAAAGTATGTGCCTTCACTACAATGCAAAAAACTTTGGTAAGATGGAAGATGAGCTTTTAGAAACAAATACGTTTTTCTATGGTTGACATAAACCATTGAAAGTTTCAGGTGCGGAAATGTTTCGGTAATCCTACAGAGAATATACTTTGAAACGTATCTTTTTAAGTTGGATTTTAATTTCAGTAAGTGCGCCGGGTTTTGAAACAGAAGAAAATAGGTTTTGCATCCCAAAGAATTCGACGTGGAGTTGTCATTATTTAAGTTTTTGCCACTAAATACTATTTTATGCTCTTATAAGTTTGAATTAAATATACTTAGTGCCTAAATAAACAGTTTTCATTACATTTTTATTTACTGTATTGTGTAATTTATTAAATAATAATTTTTAATAATTTTTCTTTGTTCTAAATAAGCGTTTGCTTTTATACTTAAATGCATTATTTTAAATTCATTTTAAGGGGTAACACAGAATATTTGCTGTAAAATAATAATAGCAATAATAAACAAATATTCCCACAGAAATACATAACAAGAACATATTTGATCTATTGAGTTTTTTGTTTTAATATTATTGTTTGCGTTATTGAATTATTCAATCATATTTGAGTTTTATAAAATACAAATTAGAACGTATGCTAGTATTTAATATTATGGGGGAACAAGCGGTTATTTGTTGTGAGGTGCAATTTCCTATGAAATATTGATTCATTTCAGATATGTGTAGTAAATAAAATATCGACCTTTGTGGTAAAATAATTGTGATAGCTAGCTGTGAACTCAAATGATTGTGTCAATTCGTGTTAAAAAAGTGGAGAAACATGTTGAAATAATTCAATATAATCTTTTGTATTTATATATTTTAAGATAGTTTATATAACTACAGCATTTTGTTAAGTTGATTAAGTTTGTTCGATATTGGTTAATTAGGATATATCAACGTTTTAATAATCAACTAATATAAGTGTAGCTCGAAATCGAGAAATTTATTTTAATACAATGCAAAAGCTACTTTCAGTTCTAAATCAATGACATCCGACCAATCCAATATTGTGAATCTCTTTAATCACCAAAACTACACGTACTTAAAGATGATTATTAACATATGTTTAAAATGTTTTATTCAATCCCAATGTTATTTAAATGGGAAACTTTGAGATTTCAATGGTGGATAGCGCCTTTATTTTTAGTCCGATTCTCATCAATGTTTGGCGGAAACAACTACAGACAAAGCCCTATCCAATTACACCAAAAACCTGAAAATCGGTTGAAAATTGTAGGAGGAGTTCTCAAGACAAAAAAACCCTTAGCGTATTAAATAAGTACTAGTATACGCGTTGCTCGAAATCGAGCAATTTATTTTAATACAGCATTATACAAATGTTACTTTAGCTCTAAATCAATGACATCCGACCAATGCAATAATGTAAATATCTTCAATCGCCAATAACTACACGTATTTACAGCTGATTATTAACAGATGTTTCAAATGCTTTATTCAGTCCCCAATGTTATTTAAATGGGAAATTTTGAGATTTCAATGTTTGATAGCGTCTTTATTTTCAGTCAGATTCTCATCAATTTTTGGCGGAAACAACTACAGACCAAGCCCTATCCAACGACACCAAAAACTTGAAAATCGGTTGAAAATTGTAGGAGGAGTTCTCAAGACAAAAAAACCCTTAGCGTATTAAATAAGCATAGATAGATTATTCAAAATAAACTGATGCGCGTTTTGTAAAAATAAAATTTTATTCTTAAAGATTAACTACAGAGGAATATTCAAGCAAATTATTTTTAGAAAAAGGGTCATCATACTACAATGATTTAACCGCAATTCAACACTTCAGGGCCGGAAAGTTACATATGAAAAGCATTAGTTCAGAGACAGAGTTCAGTTACAACTAAGGTAGATAATTAATGTCACAGATTCATTAGAACATCTGTATTGCTTCTTTCCACTCAGTGAGCTCGTTAGGTATTATATTAACTCTGGCCTCAGGTAAGTTTGGCGTTTACTGTACTAACAAACAACAAACACCAAACGACGTGAATTGTTTGCCTCACAAGTTTGCAAACTTTCACGGGTGGCTGAAGCGAATGAAGTTATAAATGTAACTTGCTATAGCTACAATTGAGTCAAAAGGGATAAACCGAATCAGTACTTGTTTGATTAAACTATTCTAAGAAAATATTTGTGTTTTATTTGGTTTGTTTTCATTAATGTTTTTAAATAGGTTAAAGATGTTTTTTATCTTTTTAAACAAGTTTGGGTAATAATTCTCGAAGTTATATGGCAGTTTTATTCTCTATAACAAGTAAACTTTATGTTTTAATAATTATATACTTCATAATTTCATGATATCTGTAAAAAAGAGGTTTTCTTACATTGTATGTCAAGCAAAAATAAATAGTTCAATTTTTCAAAAATGAATGAATGAAAATACTTCTTTATTAAGGCGAGTTTAGGGCCAACATTACCCTTTCTTACAACTAACCTCTTAACTAATAAAACAAACAAGACTTTTTTACTAAAAACAAAAGAAAACTTACTGACGATTTAAAAATAAACAATAATCACAAAATAACTATACAAAGGCAAAATAAATAAAACAAAATAATAAAATCTCACACACTCACACTCATTCCCCGCTACACCCAGGCCTAACGCACGCCCTCCCGCCACGCCCCGGTCATCCGGCTAAGATAAAGTTGTTTCAGCGCCACCGTCAGCCGGGATTGGTTTTCTATTGATTTGATGGTTATGGGTAGGGAGTTCCATAATCGGCAGGCACGGTGAATGAACGGTTAAAAACCGTGGTTTGGTGCCGGGGAATGCGAAGAGTTGACGAGCCAGAGCGAGTATTTCTTGCACCTCCCCCACCCACAAATTCGAAATTGACAGCAAGATAATTTGGAATCCTGGAATTGATAACAGAATGAGTTATTTTGATAATGCGAATCTCCCTTAAATCAGAAAGTTTTAACAAAGAACATTGGATGTAGTAAGGCGTGACACGATCGTCCCGTCGAAGATTGAACAAAAAACGGATGCAATAATTTTGAGCTCTTTGTAATTTTGTTTGCAAGGCCACAGTCATGTCACTAATTATGGAGTTACAGTAAGAGAAATGCGGAAAGGCAAGTGATTTGATGAGTAGAAGTTTGATGTGAAAGGGTAGAAGTCCTTGAAGTTTCTTGAGCGTGTGAACAGTCGCAAACACCTTTTTACATGTGTTCACAACTGTGTCAGTCCAGTCCAGAGTGTTGCTGATGATCAACCCAAGACTATTCACTTTGTCGTAGTAAGGTACTAAAGTGCTGTCAACAGTAAGCTTGGGTGCAGTGTTTAGGTCAATTCTGCGAAGAAGACGGGAGTGGCCAAGAATGATTGGAGTAGTGTGTTTTTGGGAAGGCTGGCTCATGACGTCATCACGATGACGTCAGCAGTGATGACGTCATCAATGACGTCACGAATGACGTCACTAATGATGTCATATGACGTCACATGACGTCACATCTATGACGTCATGGTGACGTCATTACCGCTGACGTCATCATGATGACGTCACTGACGTTAATTAGGTCAAGGTCACGCAAGAAAACAAAAAAAATTTTTTTTGCACTTTTGCGATTCCTCAAATTTTGTTGAGAAATTGAAATTTCTCGAGGAATCACAAAAGTGCAAAAAAATATTTTTTTTATTCCCTACCGATCAGATTCTCGACCTAATATATCCGTCAGGGGTCATTGACCCGTCCCAGCATCCCCACTTGAAAAAAAAAATAATTTTTTTATTTTACTTACCCACCGAGAGACTGAGAGCCGAAGAATAATTTCTTCAAACACCCGACAGTGCGACAAACGACACGCGATCCGAACAGCACCGCGTCCGAAGACGTACTGACTTGGGTGCAGGCGGTTCCCCAGGTACCCGGCCCAGTGGTGGGGATAAGGAGGTGGTGGGGGTAAAGTGGTCAGAAGGAAGAAAAATTTAATTTTTTACAAACAACTCGTCCCAGCCGGTCCTTTACCGGATCTCCGTAACTCGGATTGGAAATATTTCCTGAGAAATATTTATTTTTTATTCTTTCTCAGGTGATCTTGGAACTTGTGAAATTTCAATCAAACCAAAAGTGAAAAAAAAAAATTTTTGTTATTTGACACTTTGCCGAAAAATTAAGAAATGTTTGATATTTTGGCTAAATATTTAAATTTAAACTCAATATAAGTAAATTGAGTGCAAAAAGTGAGATGTGCACACCACAAGAGTTGAACAGCAACTGAGCAAGTCTCTCCGTGTATCTGAGGTACTCGGCAGGGTGGTGGGGATAAGGAGATGGTGGGGGTAAAGTGGTCAGATGAAATGAAAAAAAATTTTTTTTGCAAACTATACAACTGAGTTTTTTTATTCAGCAATAGGCATAAGAAAGAAAAAAAATATTTTTTATCCACATTACTCAACATGTTCAAACGTGTTCAAGGTCAACCATTTGAAGTTTTAAAAAAAAAATATTTTTTTTTAATTTTATTTACAAAAATCCTCCTTCATCCCCATATGTGCTGTCCGGACTTGTGCTTGATGTTGTGGAAGAATTTTCTTCACAGCAACATGTTCCTTGTGTATTTTGGACTACCCCTTCTGCTTCATCCATACTGTCGTCGATGGTTGGACAGTCGTATTCCAATTCCATTTTAATTACCATCCCTGGATTTTGAAGTAGCCGCATGTGCAATTTTTCATAAATTTCTTTTAGATATTGAAGGTTGTCAACAAGTAATTCCCACTTCATTGTGTTGTGTAACCTCTAGCGTAGCTGAGTTGGAAATGAAGCAAGTCTTGCTTGCAGGATTGGTATTTTGGAATTGTGGTGGTGGGGGTAATTGATACAACCAGACAGGTTGAGACGTGTTCAAGGTCAACCATTTGGAGTTTTAAAAAAGAAAATTTTATTTACAGAGTAGTGTTGAAAACTGGCAATTTGGCTGCTTTATCTGAACACTCAATGCATCTTAGGCAGTATACAACTGCGTATACCAAGTAGAAGAAGATTGCAATCAATAAGGCCAAGATTATGAAGAGATCTAATTTTAAAATTCTCTGAATTAGCATATGGTCCTTCCTGATCCGTCTTTCTTCCATCCTTCTTTCCATCATCTCCACTAGATCCACATGCTGGCATCTCCTCCTCCCCAGGCTTTCCGCTTCATCGGCCTCATATATTGGTGGTGGAACATCCATGTTTGCAGCTCAAAAGATGAAGATGTAATGAAACACATTGGTGCTGCATCTGAGGTCTCCAAGAGGAAAAGTGGTAGGGGAAAACCTGAACATGTTAGAACATGTTCAAGGTCATCCAATTTGTGTTTTAAAAAAATTCTATCTTGCTACAATACTGTAGCAAGATAGGTTTTTTTTATTTTGTTTTTATTTTATCATTCTTTTATTACAATACAAAAATATGCATATTGAAGTACAATGAGGGTACAAAATATAAATATTAGTCAGGAGAAATATTCCAAGTTTGGACTGGCTTGAGTCTTCATGGATGATCTGGAGGAGTAGGCTGAAGAAGTTGATGATGGTGACCTAGGCGGCTCGTCATCCCTGGGGACATGAGGGCATTTTGTGTTGCAAGCAAAAATTTGCATGTTCAATCGGTATCCCTGTTCGATTAGTGATTTAAATTCTTGAACAATTTCGTTTAATTCTTGCAGATTTCTTACAAATACTTCTTCATAATTTGCACATTTTACAGTCAGAGCCATCTTGATGTTTTCCGTATGATGTCCAAAGGCGGAATGAATATTAGCATGGTCGTTTGAAGGTAGTATGAAATAGTGGTGGGGGGAAGTTGTTTACACGCTGTCTGATGAGAGGTGGTTAAATTTTTGCCAACTAAACATATTGATTGAACAAATGGCGCAAAGTTCTTTAGGTGTATGGTAACTTAAAACTGGAGCCACATGACCATATTGTAAACATCCATCATCTTGTAGGAATTGTGCCGGGTTGGATACAGCGGCCCTTCCACAACTTCGACAAAATTTTGTACCATCACCAAACTTGTACCAACCAAAAGTGTTGTAACCTCTGTTGTCTAGCTTGTACTGTTTGATAAAAATTTTAATTTGTTGAGGAGCGTTGGATCGTAAAGTATGGCTAAATAGCTGTTGATCTTCAATAATTTTTCTTACACAAAGCTCAAATAGGGTGCTCATTGTTTGACAGTTGCAATCAAACTGAACTTCTTTACAGTCTGTATGCTGGTAACCTGAAATGGTGGGGGAAAACACACACACACACACACACACACACACACACACACACACACACACACACACACACACACACACACACACACATTGCTGTTTGAAAAAAATTTATGTTTAATTTGTGCAAAGGTCAAAGGTCAAGGTCACCCCAGAGCTTTTAAAAAAAAAAGGCAACATATCAATATGTGAAAATTTTTTTTTGTTTCACATATTGATATGTTGCCTTTTTTTGTGTTTTTTTTTTTTTTTTTTTTTTTTATCTTTATTTAAAACAGTACAAACAAGATTACATGACAAAAATATATATAGTTAAAAAATACAAACAGATACAAGAAAGAAAAAATTATTTATTTTTTAACACTGCTGCTTGTCTGCGATGTGGATGGTAAGCTCGGTGGAGTTGCTGCCGCTGCATCCGTGGGACACCAAGTAGAGACATCCCGGTTGAATGGAGCGTAGATCTTCATTTTGTAGTAGGTGGACAAATCTCTTCGGAAGGTAAATTTGGAATTTTGCTTCATCCCCCGGAGTATATGGTGCTTCGCTGAGACTGCAGCAGATTGCTTCGCCGACAGTAGTTTCCATTTTCTTCAGTGCATGTATAATATAATGTTTTTCATCCTTGAGTTCAGAACATTTTTTTACCGGCAAAATTGTAGACTTGGAGTGGGCGTTGAATTGTTCCACCAAAGACTGCAGAAACTGGTTGGATGCCATGGTTGTTCTAGAGGTCCTCGCTGTCTTCTTGCTCTGAGATGTTGTCGTCTCGGAATCTCGAGTAATACTCGTGCCAGGTCTCGGTCTGCTCCTCGCTTTTATAATCGCCGTTACCCCCACCACCATCGCCGATTTCTCCATCTTGCAGGTAAGTCGCTAATTTTAAAGCGTTTTTTAACGCACAGTGCCTGTCCCTTTCATGTTCCACACTTTGTGTGCAAATACAAATGTTTTCAGCAATAAATTTAAAATTTTTATCTATTTGCACATCTTTAACTGGAGTAGATGTAAATTGTTCTATCCATCTTTTCTTTTCAAGTCCTTTTGTGTAAATATTAGTAAATCTGTTTGAAAATTGATGCATAATATGATACAAGTCTGAATAACTGGTAAAACCGTCATACCAATCGATGTGATGAAAATATTTCCAAGTCCATCGGTTTGTTGTTGCGGCTTTGGTGGTTAGTGAAGAAAAAGAGCATGGTGGTTTAAATAAAAATGTGTAAGGAATATTTTTATCTAAATCGTAAAATACGAGTTCTTTAATTATAAACCGATCATCGTTACCACGAAAAGCTTGAAATTCAATAATACCCGGCTTGGACTTGATTTCTTCTTCCATGTCCATTTGAAAGGTCACCCGTCTATCCATCATGGTGTCAGAAGGTCAACTGTTTTCCACACCACGGTAGGCATTTATTTATGCCAGGCCGTACAGTTGAAGGCGCGTTGGTGTATATTTAACGTGGGCACCATCCCCGGTAGGCCTACACCCACAAAATTTTGAATTTTTTATTAAAAATTTGCCAATTGAAGTGTAAAGTGTTGTGAAAAAATTAAAAATTTTACTTAACTTTCCATCTGATCATTTTTGTTGTAGTCATTCTCATCACTTTGATCCTTTTCATCACTGAAATGTGTTTCTTCATCCGATTTTACAAAATTATTTTTTTCTTGCACATATTGTTCCAATTGTCTCCACATTTGAACTTCATGAGGAATTCTGTTGAATATTGAAGTGTCCACAGGTCCATACAAAATTGGTGCGTCCGGTTGTTTATCCAAAGTGTCTGTTAAATAATCTTTAATAATTGAACTGGAGAATACTAGCTGTCTTAAATATCTTGTTATCGGTTCCGTTGCACATGTTAAAATAAAAAATTCTTCTCTGTTCAGTTGAATTTTTATGTCATGTTTGGTCGTATCTCTGAATCTCATTTGATGTTCACCTCGGTGTTTAATAATATCAATTTCCAAGTCTGAATCCAATAGTCCTACTTTTGTTTTCCTGCCAAACATGTTGCTATTAAAGTAACATTCCAACAAATGGAGGTGTTTCATAAAAGATTCCCAAGCATTGGCTGTAAACAAAATCATTTTTGTTCCGTGAGTTAAAATTACTGTAGGTGAATAGTCTGTTGATTTCATAACTCCAATTAAAACACTTTTATCCAAACTTGAAGAGATTGGATAAAAAATTCGTAAAAATACCTCCATCAAAATATTTGGTGAAATATTTTCTTCCACATTTCTCTTCCTCTTGGACAAATATTTCTTCTTTTTACCTTTTTCTTCTTCTTGATCTGCGCCGTGTTGCTGTTCATTCATGTCCAAAAATTCTGAAATTTCTTTTTCTATATCGCATTCTGTTGTACCACTAGTCGAAGCCATATTGAAGATGATGCTACCCATACGATGTCAGGCAACAAACTGATCAGGAGCGACCTGCGCGCTCCCCTTTTATAATCGCGCCCGTGATTGAAATTTTACAAAAACGATTTTTTATAAAACATTTTTAACAATTCCAGTCAAAGGTGTGTAAGTGACAATTTTATCATGTAAAATTAAACAATATGCAGTTGTATTTGCAGGTATAGGCTCGTTGAATTCCATTTCTATCTTTATGTCAACACTTGATGATTTTACTGATTCATTTTGTTTAGAACAATCAATTACAACTATTGTGTAACCATCTAAGTATTCTTCTGGTGATAATAAAGGTGTATTTGTTTTCCCGTAATATGAATTTTGGAATCTCGCATACATATCGTATAATATACTGTACTTTTTATTAGCGAATGACACATTTAAATTGTCGTAGGGGAAAAACTGTGAATTCAAATAAACTTTAATATTTTTTAAGTTGCAATGATCAAATTTGCCTGCATGTTTTGTGATACTGTCTCTCCTACCTGTTTGTAAACCAAATATAATATACCTGGCTCGTTCTACGTAATTAGATGTTTTAACAGTCCAAGTGTGTCGATCCGTAGCAGGTAAACTGGGATGTTCATGGAATTCCCAACTTCTAAAAGGAATTACAATATCACGATCAGCCTTTAATTTCCTTAATAGTAGCATTCTATGCTCGTCAGCTAATTTAACATGTGGAACTCTCCATACAATTTTGTCTAATGTTAATTTCCATTCTAAAGTTGCATCTGTTGTACCGTCTGGAGCTTTAATAATGTCTTTATCGTTAGAAGATCTCAACAAAACTAATTCTTGTTTAACATTTAATATTATTTTTCTATAATCTTCAGCAAATCCAAGCAACAAACGTAATGGAATATGAAAATCAAAATATCCCTTTGTATTCGGAGTGATTGTGTCATTTTCAGGTAAAACCCATCCGGCCGGTTGAAGTAAATTGGTTTCATTAGGTGATATAGATGTTACCCCCTTTAAAGTTGTTGCAATACCTACTTTTTTAGTGGAATCAACTGTTACACCTGATATTTCATATCTAATTTCATCAAACAGGAAAGCCATAGGGTTATTTATAAATGGAACTGTTGTACCAGTAGTAGTACCATCCTTTTTTGTTACTTTTCCTTCGATATACAAGTAACTTTCACATGGTAGTGTGTAAATGTCTTGATGTTGTATAGGAATACGAATTTCATCGTTATTGTTCAATTTTGATGAAGTGTAAGGGTTGTGGGTGTGATATTCTTTTTCCCATAGTGTTTCGTCGAATGTCGGACCTTGCGCTATATCCAGTATATCCATAATCGGTTAATTTTAAACCAATCTTTTCTAAGAAACGAATGTTCTCGCGTGTTAACTCCTCCACAGCTGAAGAGCTACTAATGCGGTTTCCCGTAGGCTGTCCACTTTTAAATGATAAACCCATGATTTTTGTATTAAAGTGTCGATTTTAAATGTAATCTAACTGTAATTGGCTCTTTTCGGAAATCTATCAAGTTACCGTCTTGATCCAATACGTTCAACACGATGTCTGAAATGAAAGTGGTGTTCAACGGCAGATATACTAGGTTTTGTGGCTTTTCAACAATTTTAAATCCTGGAGGTACACTCGGGTAAAAAGTATGTATTATATGAGTATTTGCTCCATCTCTGTAAGCTCCCTGTATAATGTTACAAGTTATATCTATACTATTAACTTTTAGTATAGTTACAGTTTGTTTACCGGAATGTGTTTGATTTGGTTCTAAAATTGGGCTATCTTTGGGAAATCCTAACAATTCACCGATTGATTGTTCCTGAGTAAAATCTATATAATATTTGGAGTTAATTTCAGCTTTCATCGTATTGTTATTACCTTTTAATGTTATATTGTCTTTTCCCATTTTATTTTGCAAAAATTCATTAATATGATCAATTTCATAAGAACCTGTGGGTAAACTGCAAACTTCTAAGTCTGTAAACTTCCCACTGGCATCTTTTCCTTTATAGTAATGCAATAAGTTATTTTTATCTTCCGTAACATTGGGAATAGAGTTGTAAGTTGTAAAATCCAACAGTGCCGCTTCCCAAAATCTTCCTTCTTGCAAGCGTAACGCTGGAAAAAGGATACTTCGCAAAGTGGACGATTTTCCTGTTAATGATACCGTATAGGATGACATGTCAATGGTGACTGATACTTTTAGCTAGGAATTCCAAACATAAATGGCCACATATTAATGTGTTATCAGGTTGTTCTCTTTTATAGTTGTAATATATGTTTTTAGCAGATTTAAAGTAATGCTCGAGTTCTTTAGGTGGTGGTAAATTGCCAAAACTATCAAAGTAATAAATATTATCACCTAATTTCTTATAACAAACCCAATGAGTGCCAGGACCTTCAGAATTGTCTAAATTTACAATACCGGTTTCGTTTTTCCACATTTTAACTGGTAAAGCATCTTTCATAAAGACACCGCGAAAAAAAGGTATTTTTAAACATGAAATGTATTTAAATAATTCGATATTTGTTAACGCTTTATGTGGTATTACTAATTGATTTCTTTTATTTAATATGCACGATACGGTCTTAGGTATAGACCTGCCCCGTTTTTTACCATTGACCATACTGTTGGTTTTTTGCTACCCTTTCTGGTGGAACGTTGTTTTCTTCTAATATTCCCCCCATGTTTTGTCTTTGCCGATCTCCTTTTTACTTTTCTCCTCCTTTTTCCACCTCCTACCGCTGTTTTAGCCTTCATACCTGCTGTTACCGCTAAAGCTGCTGCTTTTTCTGCAATACTAGCGTCACTAGACTTTACTCGTTGCCAAGCTATATCCGCTAGCTTTTTATCAGCTATCGATCTATTTTTTGTATCGCTAAATGTGGAATATGCTATATCGTGTTCTTTACAAGCTTGATCTAACTTATTTATGCCTGGATCGCCTCTTTCCAGTCGTTTTTTCAATTTAGTTCCTGGTCCGCAATACTGATAACCTCCCGGTATGTGAAATTCGTATGGTAAAGCGTCTATTGCTCTATTTACGACAGATCCTACTGGAATTCGATTTAAGGCTTTACTTAACAGAGAAACCGCTGTAGATGTGATCCCACCTCCTTTCCTCACAGTGTCTCGATATGGACTGATGTACCGGAACGCCATTATTGTCCTTTTATAATCGCAATGTTCAACTTATGTGTTACCTCTATGACGAGTTGGACATAAATGAAATCATTTATTGTGATCTTATATTAAATATCAATATCACCCCAATCTGATGATCTAAACTTTTGCGTATTAGGGTTAATAAAGTATTTATTAAAAATTTCCTTTTTAATCCAATTACCTCTCTCGGATTCAGACACCCAATTACCCCAATGTGTACGGGTTGCAATAATATTGAACATATCAAATAATGCATTTCCTAAAACTTTAATAAGAAAATTAACAGTAACAGCATTATCCACATGTTGAGGGTCTTTAAGTTCTGTAATACGTTTATTATTACAAGTATATACTTTATTGTCCTTTAATGAAGTTGTTATAGCCTGTCCTACAGTTGCAGCATCATTTGGATCACTTCCTTGTTTTAAATTACCTATTTTCTTATCATCCGCATTAAAAATATCACCAGTTGGTTTATCTAATATCAAAGATTGACTAACTACAACACAATCGAAATCGTTGATACCAGGAGATACGTTACGTATTTTTTTAAACCTACATATGTAAGGTTCATCATTATATGGATTAGAACATATAGTTTGTGCTACAACTGGAACATCAAAGAATTCTGTACCCATACCTATATATGATAATTTCTTTCCTTTACCATCCCAAGCATTATTCTTTTCTTCAAGTAATGTAAACTTTTCATTTCCCTGCACAAATACATCCCCTTTCCGCGATACTACTTGGTTTTGTTTTACAAATCCAGATGTTTCTTGTTTTAAGGTTTCCATCATTTGACCCACTGTTGCACCATCTGATGGCGCCGAACCATCTTTAACATTTGCTAAACAATTATTAAAACAATCTATAACCCCTACATCACGTATGATACAATGATCTTTAATATATTTTAGATTTACAGCATCGTTTTCAGTTTTTGGATAACCTATATCATTAATAACAAATTTATAAAAAGAAAATCCATCTTTTGTCTTTTCAGGTATCAAGGAATGTAAATAGCGTCTATTCACGCTGTCCTTTGCATCTTTAGGGTCATCTACGTTGGATATACGTTTATTGTTAGCACTATACGTTTTTCCATTGAATTTTAACGTATTTTTTAATTCAGATAACAAATAACCTTTGTTTATTGCATCACCGTTTTGATTTGGTTTATCAACGTTGATAATTCTATGATTTTCTGCATCATATGTGTTATTTTGTAGTCTTAATGTTGGTGATATCTTTTCCTTTACTATTTTTAAATTTACTGCATCATTTTCATCCGTGGGATCTTTTATGTTTTTTAACCTTTTATTACTAATATCATAATCTCCTTCAGGTGTTTGTGGTAAACCAGCACCTCTTTTTAAGTTATTCGCGTAATATAATCCATCCGAGGAATACCGTCCGAACTTGTCGACACTCATGGTGCAACTGAATAGCATTTTAGGGAGTAACGCATTTTTATGAGATTACCCCTCGGTTTCTAAGTTCATCCACTAAAGCCACCCATTCGTTTTCCAATCCAGTATGACCCGCCTCTTTGGCTTCATGTATTAGTTTCATTCTATCCACCAATTTATTGATATTATTGTAATAAATTACGTTTGTATTGTATAGTTTCTTCATCAATCCTTTACCGGTGACTGATTTGCTTCTTTTTCTCGGTTCTGGAGAACTTAAATCTAAAGTGGATGCTACTAATCTTCTTTTTACAGGTTTTCTTCTTATAATCGGTATTAATTTGGAAACAAAATCTTTATATTTTACAGATTTATTTCTATATATGGGTGCTTCAGGTAAATAATTTCTTTTATATGCATTAGTTTGATCCAAAATTTTGCTATACACTTCCAAATCATCATTTTTTACCAATGCTTTTAAAGGTTTATTTTCAAATAATAATTCAAATAGCCCCCTTGTTCCCTTATATATTTGATCACCTATGTGAATATTATCATGTTCATCAACATCTAATTTGCTATTACCAATCATTACACCTTCTTTGGACATTCTTGCTCCATAACTGTGGTATTTTTTAGTAGAATCAGTTCCAATTAACAGTTTTAACAAGTATTTCCTTCCTAACGGTCCTTTTGTATGAATAGTTTCACCCAATAAGCTTATGTTTGATGGTTCTCCTTCTGTTTTTTCTTCTTCACTCGCTATAGATACCACTTCCTCTTCACTACCAGCATATACATCTTCTCTTTCTGCCGTTGTATCACTAAATATGGAGGCTTCCGGGTCCTCATCGCTAATATCTTCTGATATTACACTTTCCCTTTCATATTGTGTTATCGGAGCAATAATATCACCTTCAAAAGAAGGTTTAGTCAATTTTTTGTTCAATTGTTTTAAAGGCTCTGTAATAGGTTTAAAAGTAGATTCGAGAAATTTCTCCCTTTCGCTGATACCTAACTTTAACGCTCTGTTTTTAGCCCGAATAGAATCACTAAGTGATTTAATTTCCTTTACTAACTTTTCTTGGTTAACCATGTTTGTAGCAAGACGTGCTGTACAAGAATGATTGTGTGATATAATGGTTAGTGAATTAATATAAATTTATCAAAACCTATCCTGTATCGGCCGTTTTTTAGTGGTTGTTCCTTCATAATTGTCAAAAATCCATAATTTTCAGCCCAAGCCTTACCACATATGTCTTTAAACCGTTCATATGACATATCCGCATTGACATGATCGTAATATATGTGTTTTAGGTTAGTTTCATCCTGTTTGAATACAATTAACACATTTGCATTGTCTCTTATCAGTTGTTTTGGTATTTTACTATAAGTCTGACCTATGTAAATGCTATCTATATTGTTATGTCGCCCCATAGCGAAATAGCTCCTGATAGTGTTTTGGTTTTCACAGGATACGTCGTCAAATATAAAAACTGAAAATGGTTTAGCTTCATGCGGTTGCATTACGCTTTCACTTGCATCAAACTTGTAATATTTCACTTCTGGCACATTATTAAATATTTTTTCTAATAATTGGTATTTGGGTTGTTGTAATGATTTGGAAAAGACATACAAGTTATTGAAACGTAATCCTTTTGGGTTTGTAATCAAATTGAATACTACATTTGTTTTACCACAATTGGATGGACCTGTTACAAGACAACGCACCGTGTTTGGTAATAAAACACCATGTTTGCCACTGTTTAATTCTGAATTGTCCACCGTGAGTTCATCAATATTATTAATAGGAAAACTATCCTTTTGCGGTATTATCTCCATCCTTTGTAAAGGTTCAACCTAAAATGATGCTCCATCATTATATGAGATCCTTTTTAGGTATCCAAGAATCTTCACTCTTATTAAATCCTAACCATCGCACTTTAACTTTATCTTTTTTCCGTTGTAACACCTTTTCAACGAGATATACATCACCTACTGTGGATTTTAACATTTCATGTCCATAAAACCCTCCTTCGAGCAATTGTCCTTTATTATCTTTTAAAATGTAAGTTTCCGGCACTGTAGGTTGTACCTTAAATACGGTAAAAACCTCATTTGTCCAATTAGGCAGATATCTTTTACTAAATACACCTTTGTATTTGCTTATTCGCACTTTATCACCAACATTAAACACTTTAGGTTTTAGTTTTTCAACTTTTGGTTTAGTATTCATTTTTATACGTTTTAATACTAGTTTTTCATTTTTGCTAGTCACTTGGTTCGGTTTCATACCAATTGTTCTATGGAACTTGTTATTGTAATCTTTTATTAGTTTTGGTAACATATCAATCCATATGTGCGATCCTCTGTTTGAAAACATCTTGTACATCGCACCTTTTAAAGTTCGATTGAATCTTTCTATAATTGATGCTTTTACCTCTGAATTAGTCGAATAATGGTTTATGTTGTGTTTTTTCATTAAATTTGAAAATTCTTTATTGAAATATTCTTTACCATCATCGGTTTGTAAATGTTTTATGGTATTTTTGTCTCTCTGTATAACAGTTTCCATGGCTTTTGTTACACTCTTGCCGGTTTTATCTTTTAGCGGTAAAGCATCTGCCATTTTTGTAAAACAATTGATAATAGTCAATATATATTTAAATCCTTTATTTTGTTTACTATAAGGAATCATTTCGATTAAATCAGCTTGATATAGATCATTCATTCCTTTTATAACAGTATTTCTTCGGGGAAATTTTCTCCTAGCCGGTTTATGAAGTTCATGAACAATTTTTTGTTTCAAATCCATAATTTTATCCTTCCTCATTCATGGATGAAGTAAAAATAAATTTTTTATTACATTATACCCATATTTAACTGGGTCAAGGTCATTCAAATTGATGTAAAAAAATGGGGAACACGGTGTTGGACTTGCCGTGTTCCCCATTTTTTTACGGAAGGAAAAGGAATTAAGGTCGAAGAAGGACGAAGAGGGACGAAGAATAGGTTAGTTGTCGATAGGGTTGAGAGAGTAGTGGCCGAAAGGAAGAGTGTTGATTTTGTCATCCATAATATGTCTTTTGTCATCATTTGCCGATAGTGCTTTTTTCACTTCTGTAACACTGTAAAGTTTGTGTTTTTCACTCCTTATGGTGTTGAATTTAGCAGTCAAAGTGGTGTTGTTAAATAGACAGTTTTTGTAGTGCTCAAAGTCTATATTTTTCTTCAAATAACCTGTCTTTACACCTTTTGCTTTCTTAGTGGTTGATGTTTCTTCTTGTTCTTTATATACTTTAAAAGAATATAATTTTGACATTAGAGCAACAATTTCTTCCATGCTTGCTCCGTTGCATTCATCTTTGAATTTGCCTAAAACTTTCTTATTATTTTCATTAAAGTTCGGGTGATTTCTTGGGTAGTCGGAAAAATCAAAATCATCTTTGTGTATGAACGTCCGAAGATCTTCATACATGTCTTGTGTCTTAATCCAATAAATTAGTGCATCCGTGTCCATGTAGGCTACTCCAATATTTTCTCTTCCATAATGTTGAACCATTTTGTTGTAATGAAAGTCATACATGTGCGTTTTACTTATATCCAATATAGACATTCCTATGTACAACGGTCGATCCATTACTATCTTGGTTTTCTTCATGCTGACTGCTACCAAGTTTTCATTAATTATCATACTTGTTCCAAAATTTGGTTTCTGTACAAGTTTCTGCATCTGTCTGGGGTTTGTTACTAATTTTACAATTTTGTGTTTCCTTTTGTTTTCTAAAGTTTTTCCAAATATTGCATTGTTCATGAGCTTGTAAAAATCTTTTTCAAAGGCTGATGTTGCTGCTGCTCTCCTCGCAGTGTTGGAATCTATGTAAGGTTTCAAGTAACACGACTGAGAAAATTGTAGTGCTCGGTGAATTTTTGTTATTTTTAGTCCTAACTCCAACGCTTGCTGTACAACCCAATAGTGTGCCACATAACGATTTTTGTTGTTTAATGTCATCATTAATTTAGGCCATTTTCCTGTCGGTGATACTTCAGTTTTAGCCAACAGTGGCAAGTCATAATGATGATCGTGTAGGTGTTCTGGATATTCGAAGTCGCAGTCGAAAATGTAGCCGGTCGGTCCATCTTGTGGGATCTGCATGATGTCCCCGATGCTGTCCGGGTCTACCCACTGGAAGTCGCCATATGGAAGGGGTTTGGACATCGCCCAACCGTATAAATTATTGGCATCAAAATATCCAAGAAAAATCGAATCTTTAGTCTCATCATAATTTGGTAGAAATTTATTGTTAGCTTTCACATTTCTTGTAACAGCCTGGGTCAATCCACCGCGTACACCCGATTCAATCATTAAAACCATATCGATGTCGGTTAGCAATTCCAACTTGCACTCGGTAGATTTTAGCATGGCCTGCCAGGCCAAACCGGGAGAAGTAAAAGAATGTAGCGGGTCCAGTCCATAAGCGGTGAAACAGGTGTTCCTAAATTGTTCCATAACATCACACAATAATGTTACATCTAGTTTTACATAAAAGTCAGAATAATCACCCAAGGTATTCATTCCTAATTCATTCCAGACTTTCTGAGCATGATTATAATCTTCAATTGAAATTTCGGTTTCAGTTAATTTACTTTTAAACGCTTCGATAGGTGGTAGTCTTGTTTCTTCAAATTTTTCCATTCCTGTAATATAATCATAAGGAAACACTCCTTTCCTTAGCACCAAGTCCATTTTATCTTCTGGCACAATTTTTCTTGTTTCTTTTAAATCCTGTCGTCTTAAATTTTTAGTTAGGTTGGCAAGGCTAGATGACATAAATCGAAAAGAGTCCACGAATCGAAGCTTCATTTTGCCAACAGTCTTGGAAAAACTAATATAATTCTCGAAAGTGTTGGCCAAAACATCAATTTTCCCATCATCCCTGCCCAATTCCGGAATAATAAAATGTGAATCATAACCACTAAGGTTATGCAAAACGACTGGAATGAATTTCGGAAGTTTATAATTAATATTACATGAATTGCAAGCAGCCCCTCTGTAATAACCAGTAAGATGATCATGGTCATGAACTTTATGGTTCTCAACAGTAAATTCTTTTTTACACAAGTAACAATTAATGGCATTGATATATTGAATTTCCTCCTCTTCATCTAGAGGAATCATAGGAACAATATTACTGTACACTTCTTCAACCTTATCAGCTATATAATACAAGTTATCTACAAAATGTTTAGCAGTATCCTCACCTCTGTACAAAATTGGTGTTAAACTTAAACCAAAATTTTTCAAATGTTCTTCTGACAGTGTGGATTTAACAAGCAAACAAAAACTGTTAGGTTTATGCAGCTGGTATTTAGTCCTACTGGTAATTTCCCCTTCTGGATGTTCTTGGGGTACCAGTGTGGACTCAAAGTCTGCATAAATTACAAATGGTACCCTATATTGATGGCTAATCTTTTCAAATTTTACAATAGAGCGAGTAGGTGCAGGCAAACTAATTTTGCATTCAAAATTTTCATTACAGAGTCTTTGGTGTTCTTGTAGCCATTCCGCACCTCCTCTCCTTACTTCTTTTGACACAAAACAAAAACATCGCTTACAAATCGTTATATGACCATGATGCTTAGTAACTTGACTTCTGACAAGTTGTTCAAAATTCTTTATATATACATAGTGTGAAATTTCACCTTTAGTTATTAATAACAAATCAGTATGGTTCCTAAGTTCAGTTTTAGTTACCCTTAAGGGGTACACATTATTTGCATCATCCAAACCAAAAATATTTACACTAACACCAGGATTGTGTTTCTCAAACTTAGAAATATCTGAAATTTTTACAGGGTAAGATAGTCCTACAAAATTAAACCTATTATTTACATTTACATAATGTCCACTTACTCTCCAAGGATTCTGTGTAGGCAAAATATATTTACACAACATAGCATACTTAAAACACTCATTATCTTCATTCTGTACATTTATACATGCTTTAGTTTGTTCAATTTTCTTCGGTAGCTTGATGTAACTGCTACCCCTCATACCGTAACCGTGCTTATGTACTCTTAAATCTAAACCCTCTACGGATGTAAACATCCAACCTGACCCTCTCCCCTCATGTTCCTGCATTTTTGTCA